>VNJR01002696.1:0-47339 GCA_008042585.1 Drosophila punjabiensis | reverse complement strand
ACACTCGCACAGAGCCCAAAATGAAATGGAAAAGAGCTCTCGTCGTTGAGCTCTGGCCCAAAACCCACCGAATTTTACACGAAACACTCTCGCCCCGAAAAAACACGCGCTTTTTTATGCTCCTCTCCACTGTCGAGATTTTTCGGGCCTCCCCTCTCTCTCTCTCCGTGTGTCGCCCTGCCGTTCTACATCAATGTATCAACTCTCTTGACTTGCTTTTTGGGCAATTTTGTTGCTGTTGTTGTTGAAAAGTGAAGTGAATCACATCGATTCCCCCAGTTTACACGCACAGTAGCTGGAATTATACGATTTTATGGGAGCAAAAAAAAGGTATTTTGGGATTTAAGGAAGCCGGTTCGAATATTTGGAGAGGAGGAATTAAAAGGAAAATATGAAGCAGGATAAATGGAATAAAGAATAGGATCGAATGGGTAAAGAGGGTTTTGATAAAAATACGAGATTTTGATGTTTTGTGTGTGAGTGATAAAAGAAAGAAATAAGTTTGATAAAGAACAATGATGAAAGTAAAAAACGTTTTACATCACCTGTTGATATTAATCAAATATTCATTATTACACATCTTCGTGTTTATATATAAACCTAAATATGAAGGAATATTTATAAAATTTATAATAGAATTAAAGGTTAGTTTCATTATTAAAATGTACAAGAAAGTAGTTGCCATAAATGGCAGAACTTCACACAAAGTTTATAAAGGCAATCATAACTTAAAGATCTTATTTTAATTTATTATCTTCTAAGCTAAATATTATTGACTAAAAGAATAAAGAGAGTAAAGAAAACAAATTAATTTATTTATTTATTAGGAAAAAAAATAGCTTTTAAGCGTAAACTGTAAGACTCGAGTTCTTTGCAGGTTAAATTTAAGGATTCTTTATATGAAATAATAAAAGATTCCAAACACATAGCCCTATTAAAAAATTCAAAATTAAATTAAAAAGTCTATTATTAGGGGAATAAGTACAGGTAAAAACATATACAGATACATAATATATAAAGCGTAAAGAATTTCTGGAAGAAGGAAAGCGAAACACGAAGCGCGACAAGCGATCAACAAACGACGATCGTCAGCAAAAAAAAAGGCGGCAATGAGGCTACAAATTGTGTGTTTTCGCATTCGTTAAATTATGTCGAATGAGTTGGGCAAACAGAGTTTGCTTTTGCTTTGAACAAAGCCCACAGAACACCTCTCGCCCACCTGCGATCGTTGCTTCAGCTTGAGCTTGAGCTTGAGCTTGAGAAGGTGTGTCAAATGAGGGTGCTGTGTGTGTGTAAGTGTTGTGCCAGAACTCAACAGCTGCCGGTGTTGCTTTCTTTTGTGCTTCACTTCGATTTGGAATCGTTTTTGGAAACACTCGGATCATTGCGCATGCGGAACTTGGGGCAGAAAAAAGCCGGGGAGTGGGAACTGTCTTTTGACAACTTATTAAAGGCTCCTTTGCAGGATGAATCAGCAGCCCTGGTCACAGAGTTATTCATCATTTTCAAAATACCCGATGATATATTAATGAAGCCAGAGTTGCACGCACACAATTAGCCAATATAATCCTGTTTATTTTTGCCAGATTACATGCGAATATTTTCGGTAAATTTGAGATCTTTATCCTGGCACATTTGCTAATTTTGAGCTGGTCTCTACCTGAGTTAACGACCGCAACCTTCTTAAAAAAAACTAAGAACTGAGAGGAAGAAAGTTATGTGCAGTCAAAGTCCTTGAACTGTGTTCTTTATGCATTGTTTTTTTTTCACGCGTGTCTGTCTCGCTCCTTTGGAACAATGGGTCAGGGACTTGGGCCTGGTCAGGTCCAGGGCCAGCTCTGGTTACCTGAGACGGCGTGACGAGATGTTGCATCATTTTGCGGCCAACGGTGCAAATCCGTGGAAATTGTCCCTTAAGCCGGCCAGCCATCCATCATCTTTATGAGGCATGCATAAAAAATGTTGTTTATCTTTATTTTGGGAATTTTGACAGGACCATAAACACACATTTTACAAACCCATGAAAATGGCTAGAGGAAATCGCATGAAGCTAAGGGAAGTTTGTAAGGATAAGAAGTGGATCAGTAGTTCCGCTTCCTAACTAACTGGGTCAGGGTATCATATCCCTTTAATGTTCTCTAAATGCTTTCTATAAAAGATGTGCAGCGGAAATGAAATAAAGCTAAGGACGATTTGTAAGGGAAAATAAGTGGATCAGTAGTTCCGTTTACCAACTAACTGGGCCACCACATCCTTTTCCCCTACGTCCTGCGCTTTTCCAGGTCATAGTTTCCGTTCAAATGGCCATCAAAGTGATCTCTCAATGAAATGAGCACACACATCAACCAGGATGGCACCGACACTTCTCCTACTATTTTTTCCATTATCCTGGATCTAAAATTACATAATTATTGGGTACCCACACAAACACACGCACATCAACTGAAGGAGGAACCCATAAAAAACGAAGACAGACAAAAAAAAAACTCATAAAAAACTCGAGAATTTTCGCGCGGAATGGGAATTTTTCCCATTCGATCATTGTTCTCAACCCCCAAGAAGAAAAATGAAAAAGCGAAGGAAAACACATCGAAATGGAAAACCTCGACAGATGCTGGGACTGATTCGTTGATTATCATCGGGGGATCTCGTCCCTATAACTGTGAACGCTTTTGATTTCGTCAGGTGTGATCCTGCCGATGCCGATGCCTAAGGATGCCACTGCTGTTGCCGGTGGTTGGAAATCCTTTTGTTGCGTGTTTACAGTTACCGCTGTGGCAATTACGATCCAGCACCGGGAATCCTGCCGCGATCGTGGGAGCGCTCCTCTTACAGGATACAGCCGCGCTCAAGCTGCGATCTAACTGTTTATAATTATGCAAGTGGCTTGTCACGATGGGATATACATATGTATAAATAAACCATTTTAATTGTTTTCTGTTTTAAGAACAACCTAATAAATTATATATATATTTTTATTGTTTTTCTTTCGTTATGAAACAAGATCAAGTGTTCCCTCATTTTGTCTGTGTCAATACAAACTCCTGATCTGGTTGTATATCCGATTTCGCATGTGCTCGACAATCAATCAGCATTAGTCCAGAAAACCGAAAACAAGAGCGACAACAGCTTAAGAGTTCATTGTTACAATTTATAAACTTTTTCGATGCCATCGGCGGCAGCAGAACCGAGTTGGTCAGCAAACAACTCCGCCGAGATAGAGAGATACACAGAGACACAATGACCAGACAAAGCAGAGCAAATTATACCCTATAACAATGGGACATAACAATGCCATTGGTAAACAGATGAGGATCTCAAGTCAATGGGATATGAATAATTTGGAATTGTTAGATGGGACACTTATAAGGATAGAAGATCTTGTAAGCAGGATACATCTAATCCTTATGCATGTATTTTTCAAAAGATCGAAAGTGATAAGTGAAATATCTCCCTACTTATGATAGTTTGGATTTAGTCTTATATTTAAAATGTTTTCCAGTATGTAATAAAGTAAGTCTTTAAATCGTAACTCATTAAGAAATGATTTATTAATTTTCACATAATACCAGTTTATTTTCTTTTGAAAAGTTATCCAAATAGTAAAACATTTGTAGACTACCTTAACTGCCGATTAGAAATTAGTTCCGTATTTCTATATAACATAGTTGTAAATGTAAAGTTAAAATTTTAAATATAATTTGATTTTATATAATAACAAAATAACATTAAAGAATATGTAGATCACTAAATGTGTCTAAAAAAATATACAAAAGTATTTTTCAATAAAAATCTTTTATATACATTTTTATTATCAAACATATCATAAAATATAGTTATTTTGAAATTGATAATAATAAAAATATTTACTTATACTTGTTCGGTGTGGCTTGTATTGTTTTCTTAATTGAATATAGATTAATTAAATTTTTTTATAGCCATAAATGATTTTATCTTTCATTTAAATAAATTGTTTAAATATATTTTTTTAAATTTAGTTTCTTGTTATATACACTTTTTTTCAAAGTATTGCTATCTTTTCGCACTTTTCTCGACACTTACCGTTGTTGTGAAAAATCGCATTTAATTGGTATTAAGTAAAATGTAGAACATTGCGAGTTGGCTTAGTTTTTTTTTTTTTTTTTGCTGGCATCTTTGCTGCGAGTGTTGGTGTTGCTGTTGTTATTGTTGTAATGTTAGAGTAATCATAAGCATAAAGTGGCGGCAGTGACGACGACGTTAGCAGCAACGCCGACCGAGACAGCGGCGATCTGATGGCGTAGGCTGCACGGGGATTGACACAAACACTTGAAGTCACTGCAAGTGGGAGGGAGACGGAGCGGGAAAGATGGCCGATTCACGATTCTGGCCACGCTGTCTCTCCACTCTTCTTCTCTTTCACCGCTGCGCGATTTGCGAATTTGCCGTACACACGTATTCGTGTTAACAGTTAGCTTTACCTTTGTGTGTGCGCCATGTTTGCACTGTTGTTGTTCCTGTTGCTTTTGCTGCCTCTGTTGGCTTAGTTGTTGTTGCTGCTGCCGCTGCTGCTTCTGTCGGTCATTGGCTTAGCACACATTTTTCATTTCGTTGCGGAAAAAGAGTGAATTCCTTTAGCGAGTTGGAGCTTTGGGGAGTTGGAGAATTGGTGTATTGGAGAATTGGTTTATGGGAATTGAATTTATTCTATCCATTTCAATGCGAAATTTGGACATTGAAGATTTAGCACTGAATAAAAGGTAACTGTGGTTAACAAATAGTAAATTGTAATTTATGTTAAGAATGAGCTTAATTCTTTTAATACTGTTTACACAAATCAACATTCCTCTTCTTTTAATAACAATAAAAACAATAATTAAATACATACGTTTCTTGATTCAACGTTTATAAATAAAATCATTTGATAAAAGACAATGTAATTTATTAACAAAAACAATGCGTAAGAAGAAAAACTATATTTTCAATTTAATTACAGAAGATAGGAGCATAAAAGAAATATTGTTAAATCTATCTGCTTTGCGATAAAAGTAATTTAATACAAATATTAAGCATTTCAGAATCTTTTATAAATATATTCAGTTATTTATAGTCCTATAATCGGTATTAATTTTATTTAATAGTGTTATTAAGAACCCTTTTTTAGATCACATTTTCCGCCACTCCAACAGTTTAACTTCAGAAGTGTCTGTGTGGAGAGACAGCTTCGGCTAAGTTCAAATAGCAAATAGCAGTTTGTACCTGCAACTCTCCTGGAGCCGCCTTTCCATCCTGGCAGAATGGCATTCACCGAACGTCGACCGGCGGACCAATCAAAGTCCACCGGAATGGCTCTCAGACAGCCGACCAATTTGACCTGTACAGGTGTCTATTACTAAGACAAACAGACGGACAGGCGAGCGCAGACTGACAGGCAAACAGAGAAAAGCATTCACTTTGTGACTATGTACCTTCCACCGTCCCGAGTCTCCTGCTCGATTCTCGATTCTGAACACTCGGTTCTCGATTCTTAATTCTCCAGTCCGCCGTTTGCTATTTCTGTTGCCATTCCAGCTTCTGACGAATGGCAAGTTCATTGCTCCTAACCTAATTTTTCAAACATAATCATGAAGTAAATCAGGTTTGGCACATAGATAACACCGGAGACTGAAGACTGAAGGCGGGAGACTAGAGACTGGAGACTGGAGACCGGAGCCTGAAGACGGGAGGCTGCAGACTGAAGACTGGAGGAGAGTGCGCCTAAGACTCAGCCAAGTGGCTATCAATGAGTCGCCGTCTCTCCATCTCCATCTTCATCTCCATTTCTAACTCCATTTCTTTTTCTAGCAGTGTGTGCGGTTGTGCGGCGAGAGCTTTTACCGCAAATTTCGCGCGTGTGTTTAACACCTTTCGCGCCCCCTTACACTATAAAAAATTAAAATTAATTAATTAAATTAAGTTCATTTTGATTGGCCCAAGATATTAATTAATTAATTAGTTATCAAATTCATATTTTTTTAATTCAAGGTCTAAGCCAAATCTTAAGTTTTTTAAAACCTTATTTATGTTGATTTTATTTTTTTGTAGACAAGTATTAAAATTATTAATTTATTTCATATTGATATTAATTAACTCCATTCCTGGATTCTTAATTATAATAATTTATAAGTCTGTCAAATAAGTCAAATTTAATATTACAGGTGTATAAATAATTTGCTTAAGTATTAAATATATTTTTGATATACCTTTTGTTCTTTATGTCTATTATTTCTCATAGTGCAGCCTCTGACGAACAGTTAAATAGACGACTTGAAGCCAGCTCGTTCTGCTGTTCTATTGGCGTGGGCCCAGAGTCAAGTTCTCACAGAGCGACTCGGGCAACAAAATCAGCAACATCAGCAGCAGCAGCAGCAGCAGCAGCAGCAGCAGCAGCAGCAGCAGCAGCGACAGCAGCAGCTGCAACATAATCAACGGCAGCGGCGGCGATTGTTGAACTACTTACCCACTGGGAAGGCCAAAAACTTTTTTTTTATTCGCGCTGTAAGCTGTAATTGATGGCCAGATCTGCCGAGATTGTTGTTGTTGTAGTTGCCGCTGGGAGCAGCTGACAACAAGTGGCAAACTTTGGCGAACTCCTTAATTTGTTGAGTGACCACGCAGCAAACAACCCGAACAAATGCCGAATAAACAAACAATCAGGGGCTTCAAAAGATTTGGGTTAAGATTGATTGCTGTTGGCCTGAGTCCTGGCGATTGTAGGACTTAGCAGATAGATTGGATCAGGAGGAGGGGGTTTTCCACAATGATTAAGCTTTAATTGAAATATAGAAAGGCCTCACTTTGTCATTAAAGAGCTAAGGCGTGGATTTTAAAGGTGTAGTGTTCTTAGCCGTTATGATTAACCCAAGATTTTATCAATGACCTTCATTAATTCCTCACTAACTAAAACATAATTGCCAACAATTAGTCAGAATTAATTACCAACAAAAAATCCACCGTCGTATAATGCAAATCTGAAATGTGTTGCGCAACCGCTGCTTGGTGCCCAATTATTCTTAGCTGCCTCCGACTTCTTTCTTTCCACCTTTATGTATTGCCTTTTTTTTAACAGCCATTGCGTGGCAAATCAAATGAAATAAATTAACTAGTATTTGTTGTTGTGTCATGCAAAATAATTCACGAAATATTATGGCTTAATCCCGGTAATCAATCACAGCGCCCAAAAAAAACAAAAGACTCAGGCGACAAACTCGGAACGGGACGGCAATGAAAAATATGCAAAATAAGAATTCGGGATGAAAGGAAAGGGGAAGAATTTCTTTTTCTTGCCAAAAACAAAAACGAAATCCAATGCAATAAATAAGTATGTATGTATGTAAAAGTACATATATTTCGGTGGGGACTTTCCTGTGTGCCTTTTCATTTCAACCATCATTTATTTATTGAACGACGGCCAAAAAAGCCAGCAGCTTCTTTGGTTCCAATGGTGCTGGCCTGAGCCGTTGGCCAATGAACTCCAGCAATGAAAACGAAATGTATAAAAAACGAAAACAACAAGAACACAAAGCGGCCACGAAGAAGAACCAAAAGCCTCCCAAAAAAACAATAACAACAAAAACAACAACTGAAACCCCAAAAAACAGAAACCGAAAGATATACCAAAAATTGTTGTTCTTTTTCGGCGTTCTTTCGTTTTTGGTAAGAAGTCAATGAACCTGGCCTGCGTGTGTGTGTGAGCTTGAAATAAACTTGGCTAACCGAAAAAAACGAAATGAAATGTAAAGAAAAGAAATGATTGTTGCGCCCAAAAAACCCGAAAGAGAGAGAGACAGAGAGGAAAGAGCCATCAAAAGCGGGAAAAAGGCGGCTGGCCGATGATGAGTTGGCCAAGAAGCCGGGCCCGGCCAGCTGTAGCTGTAGATGCCGGCTTTTGGGCCTACGCATGCCATGCCCGTATCTCTCTCCCATTAACTACACGTATACAATCTATATACATATATTCGTACGAGAGTGTGTTTTGGGTGTTAAATAATACAACCGAAATATTCGTTTTTGGTCGCGCCTAAAACGCACTTGTTGTTGCCAGAGGCTTTTGCTTTTAGCCAGACACGAGTTCATATTTATTTAAAAGAGATGCTTCCCCTTTTTTCGTTACTTTCAATTATGGCACGGGATAGGTGGCATTTTGTTGTGAATCCAGATTTCATTCCCTGCGACGCAATAGTTTTATGCTAAATTCCTCAAAAAAAAAGAAACACTTTTGTTTATTCCGCTTAGTTGAAAGTTGTTTCCTTTCTGGGATAGTCCGAAATTAATGATGCAAGATCAGATACCAAAAAGTGTGTATTCAAAAATAAAGAAACTGGAAAGATCATATTCTAGTTAAAAAAAAACTAATAATACTTTTTAAGTTTTAAATATAAATAGTATTTAATATCATTTGTTTCTACTTGAAATGTATTGTGGAAAGTTAGTTAGATCCTTAACATAACAGTACTTTTTAAGCTACAAGATTCTTAAGTAAATATATTATTGATTATAAATAAACATCACTCATAACATTAATTATTTTAAATATTACTAGCTTTTAGCTACTTATAATTACCTTGATAATTCCTCATTAAAAGCTGATTGTAAATGCTTACGACACGTGTATTTATTCCTCCATGTTTAAAGATCTTTCCACCGCTGATGAAGATGATTTATTGACCATTTAAGCTATCTGCATAAAACACTTTTAGTTTTTTTTTTCCTTTTTTACCTACCCTGCGTGATGATGTATTAACTATTAAAATTATGTTCATGCTCGTGCTGTGTTTAAGAATTTATTGACCCCTTCGCTCTGAGATTTTGCTTTCAGCCAAAAAAGTTCTAATGGCTGAAACAAAAAAAGAGTTCTAATCCCAGTTGGGGCACAGTATCTTTCGCTTTTTTTCCTTTTGTGTTGTGGGTAAACTTTGAATGCTTCAATTGTTATTTATAGAGAATGATGGCAGCGGCAGCCGAGTGTGGCCAAAAGAACTAATGAGTGGCGGGGCTTAGGCCTTTTTCCCGGCCACAAACGGATATACGGATTGCCTTTTGATTCGCACAATCCTCTGGCTTTTGTCTCTCTGACAACCATCAACCAGCAAGCGTAAAGTTCAAGGTTGGAGTTGGTTGGACACCGGCTTAAAATATTGATTACTCCCCGCGGCTGCTCCCTCAGTTTGTTAATTACACTTAAGTTATGTAAATGCTCGTTTTTCAATTAGTTTTCGTTAAAGCCTTTTGTCTTGGGCCACTATAATGCCATAATGATTTGGCACTTATTATAGCCGCCGTTCCATGTGAATGTTCTCTTGGTAACTGATTATTTACCTGATCGTATTTCCTTGACTATTTTTACGACAAAAAAGTGCTGGAGAGGAAGTTCATCGTATCTGGCCAAAATGTGATCGTTTGGTAAGTGCTTTACACAGTATTTATGGCTCCGTTTTATTGACTTCGATTAGATCATTAATGGTTCGGAGTTAGCTATTGAGTCATGCAATGACTAGCGCTTATGCAAAGACATCAAATGCTTTTGAGGAGCGTTTCATTCTCAACTTTTACTTTTAATACTTATTTGTTGCAAACACATTTAATTTCTTGTTAACTGAACATTCAACAGTTCAAAAAATAAAGTGCCTATTATTGAACTAAATGGATAAATACAAACGCCTGAGTAAATATCGTATTTTATGTTATATAGTTAGATGCTTTTACAAAGAAGAACTTTGTACTATACAATTTGTATAAAAAAAGGTATTAAGCATAATAATACATTATTAAACATAATAATAACCAATCACCAAAAACAACATAAATTAAGAAAAAGTGTTATATAAAACTTTGTTAACAAAATGATGGAGATATATGGGGTTTTAAAGACCTATCAATGATGTGTTCAAATGAATTTAATTTCAGAATTATCTAATCTAATAATAGTCGTATTTAGAAATGTATATTTTCAACTTTAAAAGTAGTTTTAAATTAAAACTCATTAACTTGCTGTGGGATATATATTTTTAAAACTTAAGTTAGCAAGAACCTAAATGCTAAATATAAACCAAAAACTTATATTAATTGGTGGGAAATTTATTAGAAATTCGCTAAAACCGATGTATTCCTATCTGATAAATTTGATAAATAAAATAATAAATAAAACAATTCTTGAAACAGGTGACACATTAAAATATCAAAATTAAGTAATCCATCGCATTGATAAAGTAACCTTGCATAAAGCTCTCACTTCCCCTTTTTTTGTGTGATTTTTGTTTTTGTGGCTGTTTGTTTGTTGCCAATTGTGTTGGGGATGCAATTATGGGAACTTGAAATTCGATATGCCAAAAAAACAAAAACTCACACTCACAAAAAGCTAACTGAAACAGAAACAAATCATGAGCAAACCAATTACATGCCAAGCAAACTTCTGGCCAACAGAGAGAGAAAGAGAGAGAGAGAGAGGCATCCAGAGATAGAAAGAGGGAGAGGAACGGGTTAAGAGAATCGAGAACAAGTGGTTGTTGCGCTTGGCTTGCGCGGATTCTAAACTTGTTAGAAGAGACGGACCAAAAACTCTAGTTGGTGTTGTAATTTTACGCTCGCATGCTCAATTTACGGCAGTGTGTTAGAGGCGTTTAGAACTATTCGCAAAGAGAGTGTGTTCCGGCCGTCCAAGGGAATGTGTGTGTGTGTGTGTGCTGCCGAAGAGATACCTGCGCTCGCGCGCTCACCTTGAATGAAAGTTCTGGCCCGACTCGCACGCCCGAGTGAGAGCGGGAGGGAGATAGCCGGAGAGCCAGGTAGAGCGCGATCTGTGGGCCTGATCAAGAACCCGAGACACCTGAGCTGCTCTCTCTTCCGCGTGCATGTGTGTGTGCGAAGAGAAAGAAAGCGGTGGTGAGTGTGTGCGTGCGGCCGTGTAATGAAATGCTGAAAAGTCTATCTGTCTGCTCGGCCGGCGTCGGCGTCAACGTCGGCAGCGCTGCCTTCAGAAGCCTCTAACGACACTCTGAAGCGACTCATCCGCACAGTTTCCCGTAAGCAACAAAACGATCGAGACATGATTTCGTAAGACGCACGCGTTACGCTTCTGCCACAGAGACACAGACCACCAAAAACCGAGCCAGAATCAGAACCGAAATCCATCAGATCAGACTTCTATATACCCATGTCATCCAGGGGTTCTGAAGCGCACACCAAACAAAATCCACACATATCTATCTGCCCTTCAAGTGTTTTGTGAACAAGTGACATCGAAATCCCCCCAAGATCCCCGCAAATTAGTTCAATTTTTAGCCCAAACCCCCTTAGAAAAACCAGTGCATTTGTGAAACAATATAGTATGCTAACTATATTCGAAAAATAAGTATATCTATATATCTGCAAGGAAGATATGAAAACAAAACAAAGTGCTCCTCGAATTGGATTTATTGCGTAATGGATTTAAATTTAGCCGCAACATTAGCAGCCAACCTCAGCTCGTCAGCAAACGCGGAACGGATATGCATTTAAGCGGAGAACATGGTGAGTACTACTTATTATGATTTATTTTACAATCCTTCTGGGGTTTTTAAAATGTATATTTAATTATATGGTTGACTAGCAAGCACTCGTATTTATGGCCATATAGTACTTAGAACTTAACTGAAAGATAGTCGCAGGAGGCGTTTCCCGAAAGTTCTGTAAAGAAAGCTTTCATTTGCTGGGAGTTTCTGGTTTTCTGGAAATATATTTTGGGCGGTTTTTCGAGTTTCTTGGCCATTAATCGTTGGCATTGTCATTTCCCATTAAGTCATTTCTTTCGAAATTCAATTCTTAGCTAATTTCTATTTTCTATGGGCAAAACTTCTTCTTTTAATTTATTCTTGGATAATTTTTCTTTATTAAAACTTTTTTATTGACATCTTAATTGCTTGGATTCCTGATTTTCAACTTTTTCTCCGCCAAATCTCGCACCCAGAACCGCCACCATAATTTATGACATGCGTTTAATTTTAACCATGATGATGTTACACAGCATCTTATTATTCTTCAGTGCGGCGGCCGAAGACTTTCACACACAGTTTATGCTAATCGAAAATTTCCGATAGAAAGGTTATATAACAAGCCGCTGAAAAACACGTTTCTGCCCGAAAAAAGCCCAAAAAAAAGGAACGAGAACAAAAAACCGAGTATAATGATTAATTACAGGCAGGCTAGAAAAATGGCATAAGCAGCTAAAATTTCTTGGCCACAAAAATGGGAGATGGCAGAACGATGATGGGAGCTGCTGGCATTTCATTAGAAAAATCATATATATGTACCTTCCTCCTGTATATAGTACGTATATATATATTTTTAATAATCACATCACAAAAACAACAAAGTAACACTCACAGCAGAAAATAATTAGACAAAAACCAGTTTGGGCTTAAACAAATCGCACAAACAACAAAATGGGGGTAAACACACGACGATGCCGGCAGTGGGACGGAGAGCGCACTATGGGCCGGGGCGGAATTGGGTGGCAGCCAGAGCGGGATGGAGACACATAATTGGCGACGTAAGGCAGAAAAACCTTGACTTTGACTTTAAATGACTCGACAACTGATCGCACGCTAACACGCTCCAACAGCGGCGATAAAGCCCAGCAACAACGCCAACAACAACTGGGCTGAACAATAAAATATTGTATAAACAAATAAATTGAAAACGAAACGAAATCGAAACGAGACGGGAGGAGGGGAGGCGAGATGAATGAACAGCGGGCTGGGAGCCAAATGAAATCAAAACTTATTGCGAATCTGTAATGCGATGCGAAGTAATCTCACGAAGATCATTTCAATATCAAGGTCATTAGCTGCATTGCAGCTGTTCGATTGCGATATAGATTCTCCATAACCCGGCACTATAGCCACCACCTGCTGCTCCCACGGAGCCGTCAATCTGCGCTGACTCGATTCCAAATGGCATACGAAATGAGTTATAGCAGCTTGCTGCTGATTTTGCAATTTAAATGAGCCCCATCTAAGTCGCTGCTGTATGAAAGCAATTCCTCTGATTTTTCTACAGAGTGTTCTTTCCCTCTTTTATTATTTGTTGTTGTTGTTCTTTTCTTTTCTTTTTTTGGCACGCATGCCGAGAGTTCGTTGACTGGGCGCAAGTCTTCCTCTTCCCCGGGCCATCACAAAACAAATGACTTAGGCAACAAACTTGCCTTCGTTCGGTTTTCGTTTTCATTTCAAGCCTCCCGCGAAGCTGTGGCGGAAGAGGGGTAGGGAGAGGGAGCCAGATAGCGGAGAGGCCAAGGACCTAGGCCAAGAATTAGAGAATCCCCCCACCCCTCGAAAAGTGAATCTGCCGCTTCAGCTAGCAGAGGCAGCAGAAGAACCAACACAGCAGAAGAGGCAGCCGCAACAGCAGCAGCAGCAGCAGAAGAAGCCAATGACCAGAAGGGGAAACCAGTTCACGTCAGCCTCATCCTTGGGCTTGCGTTTCGGTTTGGGGCAGGTTGCAAACCCGAGCTAGCAGCAGCAGCAGCAGCTCCTCTATCTCCGCCAGTGATTCCGCCTCCTCCTGGTCCTCCTCCGCTGCCTCCTCCTCTTCCTCCTCCTGGCGATCCCCGATCCCCACGGTACAGGCATCGCGCATCGGGAATCATTTGCCGTGAAAAGGGCGTTCAACTGGCAAATGCTCATGGGCACATGGCGTGCTTAACTGAAGCAAGCCAAAGGTTCTTGCTCTCAGCGAGTTCTTCAGCCGCTGCACTGCAAAATAGTGCATTTTTAACTAATACTTTGGGTGGAATTTATATTATTTCAATAGTTTTATATGGAAATTTATGAGATATTAGGTAAGAACACATGATCCAATAAAATTGTTTATTATGAATCTTTAAAAGGGTTTTATTCTGTAAGCTAACTACTGAAAACTATCTTAATCTTCATCCATCTTCAGGATTTTATTATAAGTTTAGGAGATTAAGATTGTTTTTCGCAAAAGAATAATTACGAATTTGGTATTGACTTTAGTTTTCTTATGTATATATTAGTTTTAAAATATTTCGTAGCAATCTAAATCAGAAAATCTTAAGAATTCGCACCTCGTTTTTAAAGGATTTTCTTAGAGTGCACCTGTGGGTTCTTCTTCTGCCACTTCCACTTCTAAGGCCTGATGAAAAGGGAATCAAATCACTCTTACTCTTGGCCAGCTTTTTTTCTGTTGCAGCCAGGGTTATTGACTCGCTCGTGGTCTTCTTACCTTGGCCGGCGTCTTCTTTTGCCTTTTGCTTTCTGCCGGAGCTGCAGCTTGTTCCTCTTTGCCCCCCCCCCCCACGCTCTTTACTTGCAATTAGAATTGTTGCTACCTTGGCCCTGAGGCAGGGGAGGAGGCAGAGGCATCAGGAAGAGATGCCAAGTCATCCGCGGCAGCCTCCCAGCAAGCGGCGGCCCGAAGAGAGCCATTAAAGAGAACGCCAACGCACAGGTGGCTGTCAGGCAGACAGGTATAAGAGTCGGCCAGCAAGAGAGAGAGAGAGATAAAGAGGGAACCAGGAAGAAAGTGTGGCCAAGCAAAAGAATGAAATGAAAGAAGCAGCAGCAACAGCAGATGAAAAGAAAACAAGTTCAATGACCGACCTACTCAAGCGCGTTATAACCAAAGCACACACACACGCACACACGAGGCAGAGAGTGCAAGAGAGAGAGCGAGAGAGAGAGCGAGCCGAGAGCATATGCGCATGCGCCGAGTTCCAAGCCGAAGTCGAAGCCGCTGACGAAGCCAGTGCCTTGACGTTGAACTTTGCTGCGGCGACAGGTTCTGTGTCAATGTTGTTGCCTTTGTTGCTGTTGTTGCTTGCTCTTGTCTATTGTTGTTGCTGCTTTGACACTATCGCGTTTAGCTGTAAATGCCTAGCTCAGCCTGCATTGTTGGTGGTGTTGTTCGGCGGCGTTATTGTTATTGTTTTCTGTGCATTGACTGTGACATTGAGCACTGCAAGAAAATAGTGGTTTATTCCTTTGGGAAGCTTCCACTAGCCAGAGAACATTTAAAGATTAAGTTAGCTAAATAAACAACTATTTGTAATATTTCTTTTGAATTAATGCATAAAAGAATCCTAAATCTTAGTAATAAAATATCTACATTTATCGATATTAATTGTAAAGCTTTCAAATACATCAAGGCGTATACGTAATATTTTTGTGGAAATTAAATAAAAAGAAACCTTTTATAAAATCTTAGCTATTTCTCCCAGTATATTGTTAGAATAACCGCCCGATCATTGATGGTCAGATAAAAGAGTATGGTGGAAAAAGGGGGCGTTGGAGTTGCCCAATACTTTTGTGTGTGAATGCTTCTTTTTATTGTTTAACCCTCCACAAAAAAAAAAATAAAAACGAAAAACAAAAAAAAGCTGCTGGAAATCAAATTATGCTCATTTACGCGCCTTGAATACGTAATCCGGCTATTTACCAGCTAACCAGCCAACCCGTCGTAATTTGACTATGACAAAATGGCTCTTTATTAACCTAACGGTACGTTCACCGGCCAGGTACTCCACCTATTACTTTTTTGGCTTTACAGTTTTATGTCGCTGCTGGCCATTAAGAAACGTGCTTGGCGTACTTTATGATTACCTCGCTGGCGGTTAAGTTCAGAAGAGACTCTACCCCCTAGAGTCATCGTCTTCAGCGAATAGTTTTGCATAATGATAGTGTCCCTGGCAGCGATACTTCCGCCTTCTGCTCTAGTTCATTGTCAACGGTCAATTTTCAATCGAATGCAATGCTAGTGAGTAGCACCAACCCTCGTAAACAGAGCATGCGTTTAAGGGAGAGCGAGAAATGCGGATAAGGGAGAGAGCTCGCAGAGCAGAGTGCAGAGTGCAGTGAGAGCTTTGCCAAAGTCTGCAATGCACTGGAAAATATTTTAGTTTAGTAGGAAAAATAAATTCTCTTTTAGACTTGGAATCGAAAATACTTAATTTATAGTAATTTAACCATTTATCTTTATTTAAATCTCTTCTGAAACTAAATCGTATTATCCTTACAAATATTAATTTTTATGTTTAAATAATTTTTTTAATGCATAAGGTTTAAGCTAGAGTTTTGGGGTACCAAATCCTATCTCCTAAAGAAAATAGGTTCCTTCATTTTACATTTTTTTCTGGACTTTGAATTTTTAAGGCAAAGTAATAATACAAATCTGAATTTCTTCAGTTTCCTTTCCGTCTAAATTTATAATAAATATAGCTTACTTAGCTCGGTTCTCTTTTAAATCAATCATTATTATAAGTATTATTTATTAAAGATATATTTCTGGCGGAACTTTTTAGTACAATTCTACCCTGTACAAGTCATTTCCATGTCGAGTTCCCAAATCCCGGACCTGACCTAACCCAACATGTTTTGTGTTTCAAAATAAACTTTGGCTGTGGCTGTTGCTGTTGCAGTTTTTTTTTCGGCCCAGACATAGCCACAAAGAGATCCACCCCTTGTGCACTCATGGGAGCTGAGCCCGAACGCGGACGCGTACCCGAATCCGAGACCGAGCCGGAGCCCAGAGCCCGAACTCCATTCCGAACCTGAAGCCGCCCTTGCAGCTCTGCTGCGTCTCTGCCGTCGCCCCTGCTTGTTGTTATTGTTTTGCTCACTGGGCGAGTTCAGTTCATGCCAAGTGCAAGTGCCAATAGCAATGGGAATCCCCCTTCAGGAAAGCCCCCTTGTTTACTGTCTGAACTCAATGCTGCCGGCGCCGACGGCAACAGCGACGGCGACTGCAACTGCGACGACAGCGACGACGACGACTCTGCATTTTGGCTGAAATCGAAGGGAGCTGGCCATATTCAGCTCGCTATTTCAGTCCTGACTCGGGATGTTAGCGCGTTGGGCAGGTCATGTCTCATGGCACAGCCGCGTTCCGTGGACCAAACCGAACGGCTGAAGGAAAAACAGCAGTAGCAGGACAGTGCATATATATACTCGTGTATATATTTGGCTAAAAGCAAACCACACAACCACAAATGTGTTCAGATTGAAAATTAGTGTGCTTAAGTGCGTTCGTTTAGTTAAGTGTTAAGCTCTGTCTAAGTCAATGTATCTATATAAGGAGCCCGAGATACCACCAACTGGTGCAATGTGTTCACACGCCGATCAGCGCAGACCATTATCTTTTGATCGCATCTACTTTCGCGACACCTTCGCCAACATCAGTTTCTTCAAGTCGCGATTAAAATGCAACCAAATGATGGCCAACACCTGAAATAAGACTGACGAAATCACAGAGACTGAGTGGGAAAAGCAGCACTCCGAAATAGTGCAGTAAACGAAAAAGAGGTAGGACATGCTAAGGCTTCTCACGAAAAATAAATAATAAGAACTTTCTTGGGTATTATGAACCATTTCAGTAGGATATGTCTTGAAAGATGTTTGTTTCTATTGATTAATTGTTAACCTAAGAGGGGAAACTCACAAATATCTGAAAATCTTATTAATGGTCAAATACAATGGGTTGGCTTTTTGCATAAAATATACTTTTGCTTTTGCGCTGACCATGTCCTAGCGCACTGGCAAATTCCGATTGCCAATCGCAGCCCCAACTCCTTCCTCGCCAAAGGAAAGTTCTGCCGACGCAGTTCAACAACCTTCTCTACACACGGCTCTCTCTCGGTTCAGTAATGCACTCCACCCCGGAGAACCCAACCCAGACCGTAGAACGCATATATATATATATATGGATATATATATGTATGTAGTATATATCCTGGCCCCAGACACAAACACCAGCCGTTGTCTCTTTCGCTCGCATGGCCTTGGTAGCTTTTGCTGAATGGCTGCAAAAAATTAAAAGTGAAACTTTGCTGCGCCTGCCTGGGCAGACGATGACGTCGGCGCACAAGCTCGGCTCAACTGCAGTTTGCCGCAGGAGGAGGGGGAGGGGGAGGAGCAGGAGCAGGTCCTTCGCAGTCGGCAGTCTGCACTTTCGGGTCCTTGGCCTCTGCCGCGTCGCAGTCGACGGACTTTTCCACGCTGCACACTGTCAAGTCCACGGAAGAAGACCCAACCCAACCCAATCCAGTCCAAGTTGGGCAGGACCTTCGCGTCTGTCTGCTGCCAGCGTCGCTGCTGCTGCTGCCGTTGCTGCTCCTTCAGCCGCTGCTGCAGTCTCCGCCGGCGCTGCTGCAACTGCTGCTGCTGCACTGCCTCCTGTCGTTGTCCTGTGTGTGTTTCGCTTTCCGTATCGGGTGTGTATCCGTTCGCCCGGGTACGACGACCGTACGTGCCCGGCGGAGTTCATTGAACGCCAGCCGCAGCGCCAGCGATTTATGTATGGAAAGCGAAAAGGATAATGAGCCGAAGTCGACTGAGCTCGAAGCGAGGGCCCTGCCCCAACATAGCCGAAATGCACTTAGGAAAATGTTGTATTTACTTTTTAAAGGAAAATGCAATTATCCCGCATCTTAAATAATAAATAAACACATTTATTAATTTATACATTTCATTCTTAATTTGGGCTTGAATAAAAAGCTTACAGTTTGGGTTTTTACTTTAAATATCAATAACTATATACAGAAATAGGCAATACAAGTAATTATATTCCTTGAAAGGATATGGGGACTATATATTTTGCAATTTCATATGTCAGCATTATATGCTTTTTAGCCTAAAGGACTCTAAAGGATGCTGTCACCGATTTGTTTGCAGTGTAGCCACATTGATGGCGTCGTCTGGCGTCTGAAAATGCCTGAAAAGGGTCGTTCGCCTTTTCTGTTGTCTGGCCCTTATTTTTGTTGCCCCTGTTGTTGTTCTTGTTGTGTTCGAGTGTGTGTATGAGTGTGTTTTTTTACTTCGACTTTTTTGTTGTTGTTGTTGTTGTTGTCATGGTCTGGCAACCAATCTTGCCACGCCTCCCCCCGGCTGGCTGCTCCTTTGTCGAATTTATGCGCATTTTCAATCGCTTTGTCGTAGGTCGTGTTTGAGTTCCGCACTGTCGTCAAGGTAATGTGTCGCCCACAGGATTAAGGACTTAAGCCGCCGCCGTCGACCGCTCCTGATCCGTCTGCCATGCAGGGAATCCCTCCCGAAGGAGACACCTTCCTGTATTTCTTCTTTTTTTTAATTGTGGTTTATTGATTTTAGTCAAAGGACTTGTAGGTTTCTTCCCATTTCGTTTCTGGATTGTTCTTTTCTTTTTTGTGACTGGTAGCCATGACATCATCATTAGCAACATGGTTTGGCGGCAGTTGAATATATATTTTTTTTTGCTGTTGCATTTGCATTGCCTCATCGCCTCTGCCGGCGTCGACATCGACGTCGACGTCGACGTCGTTGGCGGCGTCTGAGTCTGGGTAAAAAGCATTTGACCTTTGGGTTCGTTAACCCTGTCGCACACTAGATGATGCCATCTATGGGGAGTTCTTCAAACAGAACTTAGCAGGAAATGCAGTTGTTGCGAAATTTTTAAGTTTTTAAGGGACAATTTTAGACTTTTAAGAGAATTTAAGTGTAATTATCATTAAAAACTTAAAGATGAATCTTTTATTTTGTTACAAATTTTACATTTACTAAGACGATATACTTTTATCCCTTATAGACTTCAAAATCCTTTCACAAATACCATTTGCTTTGTTTAACCATCGATTTCTTTATCTCTCCTTACACTGAAAGATAAGTTTACGAAGCGGAAATACCTTTTCAAGCGACCTTCAAATGCGCACCCTTCTTCCAGCTGCTGTATCGCCAATCTAAATATTAAAGTTTATTCATTCCTAATTAAACAGCAGCAAACATATTTACATTTATTATGACAACGACAACATGCAAATGGAAAACTTTCACTGCGCAATAAGGCGAACATTTTTGCCAACTGATAAGAAGGCAAAGTGCAGGCCAAAAGCTTAGTGAAGCCAGAAAAACAAACACTCGAAGCGTAAAATGCATTGATAAGAACGGCAGATAGGGAAAGGGGTGTATCAGAGGGGTTTCTGGTTACAAATAGCTTTTAATTTATGGTTATTTGACCTACGTCAAAAGCTAAATAGTGATTAGACTTACACGCCCAATTCAAGGGCACAGCCGAAGCCCAAGTAAACAGATAGTTTAGCTGCGGAATTACATAGTATATAGGTTGGGGAGGAACGACAATAAAGAAGCCTATTGATTTATAATCATTAACGTAGGCAGCAGTAAAAGTTGCAAAAACAATTAACGAAGCACTAGAGCAACAGCAACAAACAGAGTTATAAAACGTCATGTATATAATTTATTTTATACAACCATTTATTGATTAAAGGAAATTCTCGAGAATCTTGATAAGTGAATGTGTTACAACTAATCTAAATTAATAAAATATATAAATTGTATACAGTAGCAAATAAATAAGAGAATATAATATGTTATATTATAATATACAAATTCCTCTAATGAATACATATTGTTTCCATTAATTTATACAACATCCAGATGAATGAACGAAATTCGTAAGAATTGTTTAAATCAACTGGTGTACTTTCGTTTTGGGGAATTTTAATTGATTATTCTACACGAAACATTTTGCAAAATATTCAAGAGTGAAGCCCGTTTTGCATTTATCATTTATTTGTTTAGTATACTTTCGCTTTTATTGTGACTGCTTTTTGTGTGAGTTTTTTTCCCTCTCTCTCTCTATCCATCTCTCTCTCTTTGGCTGCGATGAAGTGAATTTTTAATTGACTTGAAATTTACGTTTATTAACTGCCGAAATCCGAGACGACTTGACTGTACAGTGGGTAACCGGAGAGGTGTGTGTGGGTTTGTTTTTTAGGGGCGGCAGTAGGCCGTCTCACTCTTGCATTCGTTTTGCACATGCGCAAAAAAAGCAAGTAATGCACACAGTTTGTTTTCAAGGTTAAAGTGCAACGGAACCGCAACACAATACTTTTCCAGAGCACCCAAAGGGGGTGGCAGCAGCATCGAGAGCATAGAAAATAAAAAGTAGCCGGCACATGGCACATGGCACATGGCATACCTTTTGTGCAGTGTCCTTACCAAGCTGATATTAATTCCACAAAGCTCCGATTAGGTAATCGGCAGCATCACACACACCACACACCACACCCACTGTGCAATGCGGATGAGTGCAGTTGCAATTTTTGTTGTTTTCGCATTCAATTCGCATGCACATTCTCGGGCTGTGACTCAAGGTTATGAGATGATGATGATGATGTTGATGATGCTCTGGCTGTACGCCCAGCCGCACCCCCTTTGTTCCCTTTGGCGCTGAAAAGCTCACACAAATTATTATTACACACAGACCAGACCGCACACTCACAGCGGCAAATAGCGAACAATTTTATTTTATCAGCTGCCTGCCCCACCTCACCGCCCTTCGTTTCGTTTCGTTTCGTTTTTCTTTTTACGTTTTTCGCTTTTCGTTTCGTTTTGCATGCACATAAAACTAAATGCGAACTCCCCCCACTGGCCGCCCGCTTCTGCTTCTGCTTCTGCGTTTACATTTTACATTTCCGGGTTGTGTCGCTGTATTAGGTATTAGCTAGTGAATGCCTGCAAATCATCTCTGGCAACAATGGGGAATATATGGTATTAACTAATATATCGAGTATACGCCAAGTAAACGCCGTAACAGCCTCGAAAGTGTAGCGAATTCTCGATGTCATAATAGAACCGACCATGGCGAAAGATCACACAGAATGTTGTCACAAGAAATGTCACAGTTCCTGGTTCCGCATGTGATAGAATAAGGGTTTTCTTTTATAGTCCAGGGATTAGCAGTATTAACAGTTTACAGTTGCTGTTATAATTTATACCTTATCGCAAAGACACTCTTTTTAACTGGAAATAGTAGGTTTTTATTATATTTATTCATTTGATTCCTTAAACAGTGGTAGCTTATCACCCTTCTAATAACCTCTAAAACATGCGGTTTAAGTTCCGTATTCGATAGGTAATTCTGGAATATAGCTTAATATAAATAAGTATATTTGTATAGCGACATTTAAATTGCAATTAAAAATTAATACATTTAAATAATAAGTATTAGCATTTGTCCTTAATAAGAACTTTTTATTGCTTAAAATCCCAAAACAGGAATTTAATTAATTTTACGAGTATGTTTTTTAAGAAAGTGTTATTTTTCAAACCCGCTAATAAATTATTAGCGCCATTAATATTAATTATATAGAACATTTTCGAGGTAAATAAAAAGTGAAAATACTACTGGCTATATAATTATCGTTTTAACTCAGTAGGGCAATTTGCTTATAGAATTATTTTGATTATTAAATACTTTAAGATTAAAAATAAATTATAATTCAATGAAATTTACATTAAATTATAATAGTTTGTATTCCTGCTTAGTTTTAACTTCCCATGACAGGTCACAACCCCCTATTGTGCACTTCCATGTCCCTGCATATTCCCCTACAATAAATATTTACATTACACTTGAAGAAATACATCGTTAAATTTGTTTATTCATCGAAACTACTTAGCGGCGTTGATTTCCTACTTAGATAGAGGGAGATGGCGTGCGAATTTATGACTGCAGCTCTCTGCCATAGTGTCTGAGTTATCAGTTGAACGTGCACCGACATACATATGGCACTATATAGCTCTATATAGTGTGTATATACGTAGTTCTATACAAACAGAGTGCACTATGCGGTTAGTACAGTTCGCTTTGTCCTTGAGCGAGCGATTCCAAGCGGTGTGGCGAACCATTTGGGGCTATATTCCGTACATTTTGAACCGAATCGCTTTCCGCATTTTGCAACTTGATAAAGATCGATGCAGGAACGTGAGCATAGAGGAGCTTCGCGGAAGTTTTGTCGCTCGCCGGGCAATTATTAGTGGGCAGCGGCCAGCAGGGCGTATGCGCAATGTGGCAGAGCGCTCGCGCTTATCAAAGTGCACTCGCTCGGGTCGTCGGCGTTCAAGTTGAATGTTGCTTTTGCCTCTGCCTCTTTTTTCCCTGTTTCTGTATGCTATTTTCCTTTTTCACGATTATGTCTTGGTGAGTATGCTATTTATTTTTAATTTGACGCGCCTAGCGCCCGCTCTCTCCCTCGCACGTCGCCAGTGTGTGTCCTTCAAATGCAATTGTGCGATGATTAGAAACGCAAAGCGCCAAGCGATTTTTACTTTTTGTTTCTAATGCGGTATATAGCCGCCATATGTGTGTGTGTGCAGCTGTTTATTTTCATTTTCAAAGCGAATGGCGATAGCGAAAAGCTTTTTGGCGCGCTATCTGCCCGTGCAGTTCGTGCAGTGCAAATGCAACTGCACAGATACATTGCAGTTGTTTATTTTAGTAGAATTTTTGTTGATTTTCGTACGGTGCTACTCGCAATGCATGACAAGACTTTCGACTTCCTAGTGGCGTAATTGCGACAAGGGTTGCCCCTCCCTCTAAAATCGAAAGTATCGCGGAATGGTAATGGGAATAAGAATCAGAATGGGTGTCTTCCTCATCTCGTCTGCATATTTTTGGCTCGCGGCGCCCACACACACTTGAGAGACAAGGGATGTGATGGTGCACAGAGAGATATTAAGTCGCAACATTAAGAACATTGTCACAAATTGAAAAGGAAAGAGATTGAAGAGAAAAATCAGTGGTTACTTGTAATAAATTCAAGAATAAAATGTGGGATACTGAGGTAGATCAGATTGGAATCTGAAGGAAGTTCCCAAGTTTACAAACTGAAAATTTTTAATTAATACAATATAAATTTATATAAATTATTTATATAAATATATTATAAAAGCATTAAATAAATTATGAAACATAAATTTTTAAACATAAAATATAGTAAATTATTTATATTAGTCAAGCTTTTAACAATTAAATACATTATTATATGCTTTCTCTTAATACTTCTATTATACAATTTAATTCCTTTTTTCTCGCTGTGTAAAATCTACTAGCAACCCGAAAAGAAATCACTTTCTGCATATCGTTTTCGCACATTTCCGCACTCGCAGAACCGAATCAAAATGCAATTCGCAAGTGCAAGTGCAAGTGCATCAATCTCACACACACACACTCAAACACACAGATATTCTCGTAGTGTGTTGCAATTTTGCATCCGTGTCGCCCGATCGCCGGGCTCGGAAAATTCGCACGGGAATTGCGGGCAGTTCGCATTCTACGTGCGTGCATTTGGACGAGCGGACGACGTGATCAGAGCCACTTGGTTTGTAAAGAGCGTAGCTCCTTTTTGGCCACTTCAGGCTCTCTGGGGAGTTGGTAGCACTTATAGCCGTACTTACCACTCAAATATTTATATAGATTGGGTGAGTCCATAACGAAAAACCCTGCCCATACCCCACCCAGAGTGACCATCAAAGTGAATTTCCTGGTTATGCGATTAATGCACTCAACTCGATGGGGGGCGCGATAGAACTTTGAGCTTGAAACGGAGATAAAGTCGAGAGTTCCTGGTATTTCCTGCTGTTTGCTAACAAATACAGCAGGGATCTGTTGGGGTAAAATTGTTGAATTGTAGATTAATAAATTTTTCGACTTAATAAAATTATAATAAGACAATGATTTGTTTAGAATGTATATTTTTTTTAGAAGAATTACTAGAACAGAAAAATCTGAAACAAGAAGTAATATTAACTGTTTATTTTAAAGTTACCTGCATATTTCCTTATTTAATACTTTCCAAATAAATATTCTTTTAATTTTATGTAATCAAAATAATTTAAATTGCATCACAGACATTTTCCTAAACCATCAGCACTTCCTCATTGCTGCAAAGGAATTAAAAGGCCAGCCTTGCCCAATAAATTCATGATTGCGCCGCTAGAAAATGACCGAAAAGGGAAGAAAGAGCATTCGTTGTATTTTAAATACTAAACCAATGAAATGCACCACCTCCGCACCACCGCAACACCGCACCACCGCTAGTTGCAGCCACATAAAACCACCGACGAAACGCAAAGCTTTCGAGAAGCCGGAAAGCGTTTTGCGCCAACCCTCTCGGGGCGAACTTTCCGAGCGAGAATCGAGAATCGAGAATAGAGAATCTGAGGGATGCGTTCGTGTTGCAATATTCAGGGTAGCTGTGAGCGAGTGTGTGTTTGAGTGTTTAAGTGCAGTGCCGGCTGTGTGAGTGCGCGGGGCTTGCAGTTTGGAGCTTTTTGGGGGTCTATGCCGGTTGGAAGTGGGTCAGTAGTAGGAACTCTCGGTTGGCGGCGTCAACGTTTCCACATAGCTCTTCTTCACCAACAAAAACCGAAAATAAATAACTACAAAAATCCAAACTAATTACAAACTCAAAATAAGCTAATTGCCTTAAAACTTTGCCGCAAATTTTGTTGTTAATTTCCGTCTAAAAAAAACAAGAAAACTAAAACTGAATCTGGCAGTATATATAAAATAATGCTGACAGAGCAGCAGCAGCCGCAGCAATCTCCTATCTGCCGTAGATTGACAAGCCTAAGAGCCGTAGGGCAGCCGGAGAATTATTCCGGGGCGGTCGGCCGGCCACACGGCGTATGCGTAACGAGAGAACGAAACAGAAAGTGATGCGTAATTTGCGGGCCCAACGAATCAATAAGAAAAAAACATGCAAAAACCGAATTAAATGCGAGGAGCAACAGCGGAATAATCAATTAGCAGTTCTACAATAATTAAAAAACAAAAAAAAAACGAAAGAAAATGTTTTAAATTAGAGAGAAAATAGGAACAAAACAAAAGTAGCAGAACGAGAGTACAAAGCCCAATGCAACGGCAGCCAAATGAAGGAGAATCAATCCAAGTGAGTTTTCATTCTCGAGGAAATGTCATTTCCTGGCACTTCCCCTTGACTTCCCCAAAGGGGGTGGCTTCGCGGGTGGCCCTGAACGTGAACGTGTAACCTCCATTAAGGCCGTAATCTTGAACTGCAGCCCCCCTGCAGCCGCCCGAGACTCTTGCTCTGCACTCGCTACTCGTCAGCGTTTTTAGCTTTTCCGAATGCAACACTGCAAGAACTTGGGTGAGCTTTTGCCGGGAGGAGGGGTAGAGGGTGAGGGTTGAGGAGCAGGGGGCTGCATTGGGGTATACAGGTGCAGAGGGTGATAGGCGCCGCTATTTATAGCGCCAAATCTAAATCGTTTCTATAATTAAACCACCTACTCTTTGTGCCTTTCCAGATCAAGTAAAACTTCAACTAGCAGAATAAGCAGCCACCACTGAACCCCGCATATATATATAGAATTTATATATATATATATAGCGTTAGCAGATCAAATCCACAATCCACAGCTGCAGTCGCCATGCACGGACACCACCACAATCATCCACAAAATCCGCAGGAGCAGCAGCAGCAGCCGGGAGCCATCATGAAGCTGGGAAGCTCCTCTGGCCAGCCACACCATCCCGCCCACAGCCATCCACAACTCAACCATTCCCCGCATCCGCATCCGCATACCCATGTCCAGCCACATCCCCATCCACATTCCCACCCGAATGTGCAGCCCCAGCCGCATCCGCATCCGCACCACAAGCTGTCGGCGAGAAGGGCGCGCAGTCGCAGTCGAAGTCGCAGCCCCACGCCGGATGGCAGCCAGGACTACGATGTGACCAGGATGCGGGAGGAGGACTTTGAGCGGCTGGCCGTCTATCTGGTGCCGGATGTGCAGGCGGAGCGGGGACTGCCCAATCGAGCGGACAAGACGCTGCCGCGCAGCCTCACGCTCAAGTCATCTATGGTCTACTCAACGCCAAATGTTAAGGTGAGGATCTCTTCGAGTACTCTTTTAAGATTCCTTAAAATAAATATATATTAAGTATATGTTTAATTGATTTTCTCAATTTCTTTATTTCCCTTACAGACTGAAGGAGTTTGGAGCAGCGGGGTCATCCCACGTGGCACTCGCTTCGGCCCATTCGAAGGCATTCCAACCTCAAACTATCCCAATGATAAGAATAAGGCGCGCTATTTCTGGCGGGTAAGCAATCTTCACTTCTCGGGAACTATCTCATTACAAAGGGTTCAAGCATCTGTTGTGGGTCTATATCCATTTTTGATTTGCATTTTAAGTTTGCTTTTAATGGTCTCACAACTAAGTGTTGCCTTAAGTCGGTCACGACACCTTTTTTTTAAATAAATTACAAACATGCTTCCCCCATCCAATCATCCAGCAACAAAAAAAAAAAAAAAATATAAACATGCGACTAACCAACTCGTTTCTCTTTAATTTTTTAATTTCATGTGATCTAATCTTAAACCATCCCACAAACAACCCAACCAAAATAAACACAAAAATGTCGAATAAAAACTATCAAACGAATACAAATTCAAAATTAATTTTTGCATTTTGGAACCAATTCGAATTGATTGTGGTTAATCAGGTGCAGGGAACACGCCACATAACCTACGGGAATATTAAGGTACCACTCACGATTTATGCTTTCTTTGATTTCTCTACGTCGTCTTTAACTCTGACCCTTAACTCTTTCCGCCCAAACTAATCCCAACAATCAGCACAAGCTCTTTCCTTCTTAACGATCCTTGCACTGTAATTGATGTGTGTTTTGAAAAAGATCTAAAGATTAAAAAGAAAATATAGAATAAATTTAAGGATAAATTAATTTTAGAAAAGCAGTAAAAAACTAAGAAATAATCTTACTTGTAAGGCTATACTTTTAGAAATTTTTCAAACACACATCCTTTGAACTTCCCCCTTGTAGTTTTTTCTACGTTTGTTCTTCCTTGTTGTACGTTCTGTGTCGTTTGTTATCCTTTATGTTTCTCTTCTCCATATCCCAGAATCTCTCTAAACTCCTTCTTTTTGCGCTCTTCTCTATCGTTGTGTCCCTGTAGATCTTCAAGGACGACGACTACTATTATCTGGACGGGTCGGATCGCTCGCAGTCCAACTGGATGCGCTACGTGGCCTCCGCCTACAGTCTGTCCGTGATGAACCTGGTGGCGTGCCAGCACCAGGAGAACATCTACTTTTACACCACCCGCGACATCCTGCCCAACGAGGAGCTGATGGTTTGGTACTGCAAGGACTTTGCCAGTCGCCTTGGCTACGACGTCGATCCCGAGACAACCATCTTCGGTGCCTGCAAGCAGGCCGTCGAGGCTGAGGAGGAGGTGATGGACGAAGAGGAGGAGGAGGCGGAGCCGGAGGAGGAAGGCGAGGGGGGAGTTGAGGGTGGGAAGCGTCGCTACTCGATGCCCGCCCCCGAGATCCCAGCCGAGGTGGCCGTGAGTCACATCACCTATGTGATGGGTCTCCATCTGCCGGTGGGAGCGACGAGCGGTGGACCGACGAGTGGCTCCACCTCGCCGCCGCCACCTACGCCTGCCGGCGGCCAGTGCTGCCGGAGAGCAAGCCCACCCTCCCATGTCAGCACCACCTCCTGCAACGCCCACCATCCGCACATCCAGCACGCCAGTCGCCACGCCTCGGTGATCATTGGTCAGGACCGCTCGCCGCTGACCAGCAGCAGCGACAAGGACACGGCGGGATCGCCGCTGTCCGGCCTGGACCACCAGCTGACGCCGCAGGACGGCAGCGTGAGATCGGTGCGCTCGGATGAGGGCTACCACAGCAACGAGTGCCACGAGGATGGCCTCACGCCGCCCGAGGACTCCAGCGACAGCGAGAGCGAGCACAACTACGTGCTGGACTGTTCTAAGAAGGCCATCGCACCCAAGGAGACGGTGATTGCCCAGGCCCAGAAGCCGAGCAGCTCGCCGCCGGCCGTGGTCATGGCCAATCCCATCATCACCACCACCGGCACTAGTATTAGCCACAGCCCCGCCACGGCCCCGGCCTCCTGTGAGCCGGACAAGAACGAGTACAGGAAGTTCAAGGTGAAGATGCCGCTGAAGTACGAGTTTAAGAACAAGAGCTGTGTGAAGCAGGAGCCCAGTCTGAAGGAGGTCGACCAGGAGATATCGCTGCCGCACCACGAGGAGGAGGAGGAGACGGCTATGATGCACCAGGAGCCCGACTCCATTTGCCCCTCGACCACCACGCATCTGGGCGATGAGCATCTGATGATTATGGAGAGGGAGCGAGAGAGGGAAAGGGAAAGAGATCGGGAGCGGGAAAGGGAAAGGGAACGGGAGCCATCCAACCAGCAGCCCGCTTCTTCCACGGTAATTGTCCTGGAGCACAACTCTGGAGGCCAGGCCCGCACCATTGTCCCGCTGAGCAAACCCTACTACGAGGCGGATCCACCGGGCGAGCGCTATGTGCGCTTTGGCCAGCCCAGCTCCAGCATCCTGGAGACGATCCTCACCAGCCAGCACCGCCTGGAGGCTGCGGCGGCGGCGGCCAATGCCTGTCGGCAGGCCAACGCAGCCACGCCGCCACCCACTTCGCCCACGGAGATGGCCTACAGCTACAAGAAGTCGCAGCGCTACGGCAATGCCGTGAGTCCAGACAGCAGCTCAAATCTTGGCCAGAGTGCCGAGCAGCAGCAGCAGGGAGTGGGCGTGGTCGTGGGCGGTGATCAGGACATGACCCGCGGCACCTTGATCAAAGGAGAGTGCTCGCCACCGCCGCCAAGTCACCATCACCACAACGTGATCTTCTCGCCGTCAAGGCATCCGGCCTACCTGGGAGCCGGCGAGGCGGGCGGTCACTCGCCGAGTCCCGGCTATCCCGGATATCCGCACTACGGTGCCGCAGCCACCTCCACCTTCCACTCGCCGCCGCACAGCTCGCACTCGCCCTTCGACCGGCAGTCGAATGCCTCGAGCGGAGCGGGTTCCGCCTCCAACTTGCATTTGCTGCAGAGCAGCACCCAGATGCTGAACCATCCGCTGATGCAGCCGCTTACCCCGCTGCAGCGCCTCTCCCCGCTGAGGATCTCGCCGCCGAGCAGCCTGAGTCCCGACGGCAACTCCTGCCCCAGGAGCGGCAGTCCGCTGAGTCCCAACTCCCTGGCCTCCAGGGGCTACCGATCGCTGCCGTATCCGCTGAAGAAGAAGGATGGGAAGATGCACTACGAGTGCAATGTGTGCTGCAAGACCTTCGGCCAGCTGAGCAACCTGAAGGTCCACCTGCGGACGCACTCGGGCGAAAGGCCCTTCAAGTGCAACGTGTGCACCAAGAGCTTCACTCAGCTGGCGCACCTGCAGAAGCACCACTTGGTGCACACCGGCGAGAAGCCGCACCAGTGCGACATCTGCAAGAAGCGCTTCTCGAGCACCTCCAACCTGAAGACTCATCTCCGGCTGCACAGCGGCCAGAAGCCCTACGCCTGCGATCTCTGTCCGCAGAAGTTCACCCAGTTCGTGCATCTCAAGCTCCACAAGCGCCTGCACACGAACGATCGGCCGTATGTGTGCCAGGGATGCGACAAGAAGTACATCAGTGCGTCGGGACTGAGGACGCACTGGAAGACCACCAGCTGTAAGCCCAACAATCTCGAGGAGGAGCTGGCCATGGCGGCGGCAGCCACATCCGAGTGTCTGGGTAAGTTGCCTGAACTTGACTGTGCCAGGAGCTCCATACTTACACTTTTACTATTTCTCTAAACAGATAAAGATCACCCCGAACCGGACTCCCGCGAGGCCTACGAGCAACTGCAGCAACACATGCATCCCGGTGTGCATCCCGGCCTGCGCCACTTGTCCGCCAGCGGTGGGCAGTCCCCACCCCGCCTTATACCGCTGGGTAACCACATGGCACCACAGCAGCAGCAGCACCAGCAACAGCAGCAGCACTCGCAGCAAGGAGTGCCGCCGCCGCCGCATCTGCTGATGGGTCAGCATCCGGCTCCTATGCTGCTGACCACCGCCAGCCAGCTGCCTCCGCCGCTGCCCTCGCACCACCAGCAGTCCTCGCCCAGCCGCCTCCTCCAGCACGCCCATCCCCATGCACTCCAGCTCCAACAGCAGCAGCAGCAGCAGCAGCACTCGCCCAAGGGACTCAAGTCCCTGCCAGAGTCGGGGGTGTATCTGCATGGGCCGCATGTGCAGGCGCAGGAGAGCAGGCCCTCGGTCATCGAGTCCTCCAACCAGCCCATGATCATCGAGTGCACGTAGGGAAGGCTACAGAGCAGCAGCAGCAGCAGCAGTAGCAGCTGCAGACCAGAGGAAGTGATGGAATCCAAGTGCAATAAAATCAAGTAGAGTTAAGAGCGGACGGACAGACAGACAGACGAACCCCCGAAGCATAGAAAGCAGCAGCAGCACAAGTAAACGTAACGGTATTATTATATAGTTGTATATAGTTAAAGAAGACTCCCCCCGACCTCCCGTAAATTCTTGATCCTCCTCCCTCCCCGGAAATCGAACTCATTTTCGCGCTATGAAAACCAGATCTCACCAATTGGCAAAACCCTGAATCCTTCTTCGCATCATTATCAGCATGGCAGGAGAGCATACAGCACGAAGGGCATATTATTTTTGATAAATATTTTATATATATACACAGTACATATAAAGGACACACGAAAATTATTGTTAATGGGGGGAATAATAAACGGAGCCGGCAGCAGAGAAGAACGAATGAAAATGCATTTAGGACTCGAGGCTTTCGATGATTTTCCAGTTCTTACTTAGTTTGTCTCTCACTCTGTTTGTTTGTTCGTTCGTTTGTTTGTTTGTTTGTTTGTTGAGGCGCGCACCTTTAGACGTAGATGATAGAGACTAAAAGGATAACTAAGGACACATATACCGATACATACAATACATAGATTCAAGTTGCCTTATTTGAATTTCGTTAGCACTGAAAACAAAAGAATACCCGAAAACATTTGCTTAGGGCCGATCATCTCTGTAGCAGAATAGCAGAAACCGAAAAGCTAATCTATACATACGTATTTTATATATGAATATATCATTATTATACATACCGGATATATATATATTTATATGTATTTTATTAAATATACACAACCGGAACGAACAGCAGCAGCAACAAGCAAATGAAAGCAAAAGTGTGTAAATAGGAGGGGAACCTTTTTTCGGCATCTGTTGAATTAGTACCGCCTAGCTATATAATTACGTAGGCCACTAGGGATTACCATTACCATTATCATTACTATGATTACACTATGATTATTACGTAAACAGAACTTACGAAAAAAAAGAAAACAAAACGTATAAAAACTAAGCAACAACAAGGAAGAAAAAGAAAAACGTAAAGAAAACTTAGCTGAAAATCGGTGCTTTTGACTGTTTCCATTTGTCCACATTTACATTTACGATTTACGATTGTATTTGTATTTTGAAACACATGAATTATACATTATAGACCACTCTAATATATATATATATACAGTATATAGACACGTTAGCATAACACTCTAGAGATACTTCCCCAACTACTTTGCGCCTTAACCACTCAAACCCTTTCTCCAGTCCAAGAACTCCTTAGTCCTTTAACCACAAACAAGAAAACCGAATCCAAAAAATTTGCTCGTATTGTACTTTACCAAAATTACGCTCTCAATTAGTCTTCGTTTTCGTCTGAATATATATATATTATATATGAAATCTTTAGCTAACCCTAAGCTTATAATCTTAATGAGGCTGACTAGCTTTAAGTACACAAACATATATCTACATTAATATATATTACTAGCGCATTATACCTAGCCACTAAGGACTGTATAGTAAGGGCTCTTGGCCTCGATCTGTAAGACACAACACCAATTCGTAGTCCTAAGTATTGTCTTGTGAAAAGCGAGATACTAAAACGGGGGGAATATGGGGGAAAATGCTGGGGAAAATTCGGGCGGTTCGCAATCGCAAATCCGCTAATTGAGACTAAGACTATGCAAAAGTTTTTGTATTTTTGTATCTGATACAAAGCAAGCAGGAGTTGGGAGTGCAGCTCAGCGCTGAGACGATGTTCTAGCCACGTAAGGACTACCCTAAGATAGCCTTAAGATTTCTAAGCATATGCAATATTTAATTATATACGCATAATATTTCTAAAGAAACGCAGAAAAGATGAGACAAGCCTACATACATGGAAAATATAAAAGAAGATAATCAAAATTATACAAAAAAACATACAAAAAATAAAATTGATTTTTATTTCTCTCGTTTGGTTTTAATCTCACACACACACATATGTTGGTTGTGCAATCATCTAAATCTAATTACGAATCCATTCCAGTTCTCATTGTGTGCAATATTTGTGTTGTTTCCCGCATTCCTTTGCCATACCTTCCAATTTTGAGACAGTTACCAGTTACAGAAGTCTACTAAAGTAAGCGACACACATAATACTTTCCTATTTGTGAGACTGAATGAATTACTAATATATACAATATACTCGTAACGCATAGAAAGAACACACCCAAGGAACCCCAGACATTTCGATATATATACATATATTTTACCGAACATTTTGTTTGAGCAAGCATTGTAATATATTACGATACGGATACGAATCTAGGCATACATATATATATATATTTATACAAAGCACACTTACATAAATACGTAGTCGTAGAGAGCTATAGCTATAGCTATTTATATAGACGAACAACCGATGGCCTATGGTTAAAGCGCCCAACTTTGTACAGTAATTGAAATCTGTTTCAGGATTCAAGAAACGTGACGACACAACGTAAATTTAAATGGAGAATAAATGACTGCTTCTTAGTGTTATAAGTGACTCTGATTTAGGTCGAACACACACAAGATACACACACTCACACTTACACCCACAATTGAACACACAAATGATTCACGGATCAATTCTAGAAATCAAATCCAAATATATATTCCATTATATATTCAATAAGTCTATCGTATACCTTTATTGCAAATCAATATTTCAAATGTATGAATCTATATAATTACAATTATCTATAATTCAGCCCTATATAGATCATGTAGAGCCTCTGTTATGCATACGCACTCATGTCGTATGAGATTGTTTCCCCAATCACTCACTCACTCTCTCTCTCTCTCTCTATCTTTCTCTCTCTATCCCTCATATACACGAAATGTACAAAATTGGTTCTCGTAAATAATTAAAAATTAGAAAAGGAAACAACAAAAACGCAGCGAATTTTATTTGCAAATTGCACGTAAACGTAATCATTCGAGATGGAGATTGAGTTTCTGTTTGAGCCCTCTTGAGAAATATAATGTTGATTTGTACGAGCCTCAGATATATAGACGCTTATATGTCAGACACCTCTTATACCACAATAAACGAAATAATTGACTATATGCCTATTTAAGCGCCAATTACATGCGAGACATTTAAAACAAAAGTAAAAGAAACCAGCAACAAAAATCGAGCGAAAAACAAGTATTATCTAATTATTTGAATGCAACTTAAATTCCTATTAATTATATATGAAATATCTCTATAAAATATCTCTAAAGAATCACAATTAATAACAGTACGAAAAGAATGAATAAATACAAAAATATTTCATACTAAAGCGGTTCGAGTTTCTCTTTTACTTCTCTAAGCTAATGAGTAAGGTATACTTTTAGGGGTTCTCAAGGTACTTTCAGGTATATTATTATCCTTTGTTTATCTTTATTGTTTCTCTGGTTTAAAAGGAACAAGTAAAGCTTAACATCTTTCTCCGAAAATGAAGAATATTTTTAATTTCTACAATTTGATCAAAGTTAATCCGAGTTCGCCGAGCTTAATGCAACTAGAAGTGCTAATTGTATGACATTCCCCATACCTGTGCTGCGCTTTGACGGCCTGTCACTGCAAATGGAAACATCAATCACATGTCAATCAACAATGAAAGTAGGGCACTTCAATGGTTACTCTCACATGTTAACCCCCCCAGAGGACATGCAAATTGTGTGCGTTTCACGCATAAAAAGCTGACAACAACAAAAAAACTATCCTGATTATCGCAACACAAAAAAAAATCTGAAAAAGGAGGAAAAAATCCGAGGGAAATGAGGTGCCAAGTCGGGTCAAACGCGTGCTGAGCGGATATGCCACATGGACGGCTAAATGGAGCGAATGCATCGCCATCACCATCAGCATCACCATAACCATCCCTACCCCCCAAACAGGACACAATCCTCCCCTTCGATTTTGCATAGAATTCTCTGTGCTGAAATTTTCCTCATTTCCATGCGCCCAGCCTTGATTTCTGTTTGGCAACGTTTTATTCACAAAGCGGATTATTTTCATGGCCATTGTGCCGGGCGCCCCCCGTCCTTCGATCCTCGCGGACCCTCGGACAATGCCGCTGCTGCACTTCCCCAACACACATTGCATTTCCGGCGAGTGCCAGGACCACGAGCGGGACGCCTTGTTAATCCTGTTTCAATTATGCGCATGTGAGTGCCTGCGCCTGTGCCTGCCTGCCTGCCGGCCGCCTGCCGTCCCATCGGACATCCCTAATGGGCACTTTCGCTCTCGTTTCGTCCTTTGTCCTCTGGCCGGCATTGTCCGCGCGACCACTGGCCATCGGATTGAGAGCGGCTCGGGATCGGTGGAGAGCGAGGCAAAATATTGATTACAGCTGGTTCGCTACATTGTTTTGGGTTCTTTAGCATTTATTTACTGTTGATAAAAAATCAAACTGACCCTCGCTGACCCCTCAACAGCATCAGCAGCAGCCCGCTGGGATTTCCCAGACTTTTCATCGAGTTCAGCCATCAATTTATGGCTTCATGTTACCAGTTTTTAACGTATGCTTGCGAACAATCAGTCTTTCATGTTTGGTATTCTGTTCCCAAGCAAAGTAATTACTTTTTACAATTAATAATAGCAATTTGTTAAGCAATATTCATAATATTCATAAAATATTCATAAAATCATATAAAATAAGTAGGTTAACTAACTAAATCTATACACTAAAGTCTCGCAGACTTTTTATTTGAAAAATTACTTTGTTTACCAAAATAAGTACAATTTTTAGTTCATTTTGATAATGTCTTTTACTTATAATACTTTTGCTGGGTATTAAAATTTCACTCAGAAGTTTTCAACACAGTAAAGGATGCATTTCCGACCCTATAAAGTATGTATCAACAGTCGATTCGATCTAGCCATGTCCGTCTGTCCTATTTTACGCAAACTAGTCTTTCAATTTTTAAGCAATCTGAAAGAATCTGTGCAAACGAGTCAGAACGAGCCGGATCGGTCACCTATATCATATAGCTGACATAGAAACAATCAAAAAATTTTTAGAAAAAAATTATAATTTCACCATTTTTCAACATACATATCTCATCTTCTCTGGGATATGAGTTTTTTATATAATTTCAGAATTTCTGATTTATTTTTGGGAAAATCGGATGACTATTTCAAATAGCTGACATAGGAACGAACGGAAAGAAGGAAGGAATAGAAAAAAAATTACACCTTTACCAGTTTTTAACATCTACTTTGAGAAATGAGCATATTGCATTATTTCTAAATTTTGGGATTAAGTTTCATACGGCATAGCTGCCGTATGAGCGAACGGTAAATGTATCGGAAAATGTGAAACTGTAAATGTAAAATGAAAGAATCTTTTAATTGGGAAGTTTCTTTGCATTTTCTGATCCCTTTTTTATCTTATTTCCTTCTTAATGCTTACTTGATCTGCGCTCTTTAGTAGACAATTCTTTTTTTATTGATATTGATAGTACCTTTTTTATGAGTTTTAAAGACCCAACTATCTTCGTAAATTAATACCAAAAAGGCCTTTAATAATAGTCAGAACTGGTTTAGTTCTTTTAATTGGCGAGAGCAAATTAGTTTATATAAATTCCAAAAAGGATATAGTAAGGAAAGTATATATATAAGCAAATATAAATATAATAAACAATATAAGTAATTAGATCATTCCATTAGTCCATAAATTAATAATAAATATTTAAACATAATATTGTTTAGATATCCGCTAATTCAAAGAATGGACTAGGGGTTCATCAACGAACAACAAACATGTTGTGTTGATCAACATTAACATAGTGTCGCTTAAGGAAAGTTTCTATATGTTTCCTGATAAAAATTAAAAAGTGTAAAATAAAGAGTCAAGTTTTGTAGTTCCTTTTCTGATATATGTACATATGTCCCTCGTTTTTATAGTTTTGCCAGTCGTACACACATACATTTTAGTATAAATTTCTATAAAGTAATAAATATAAATATATGAGACTTCCATTTAATGCCAATTATGTTAATATATAATAAACAATTTTTGTTTAATTATATTGAGATATAATATAATTATGATATGATATGATATGATATTATAGATCAAAAGGTATTAGCATAAATGTAAATTAGCAATACTTACTCGTGCCTCAACATTGTTTCATAGAAGTGTAAAATTTTAACGAACTAATTTGTGTTTATTTTTCAAAAACATTCTCCTAATGTAATTCTATCCGTTCAAGCGACTTTCCACTTAAAATAGCCTCCGTATTCGGTAGTTTTGTAAGCCACAAAATGTGCATTTGATGTGAGTTTAGGGGGTGCAGCAGACTGCACCTCCCTTCGTCAGCATCCTTATGATTTTCGCTACAGTTTCCGCCCTCGGATCGGCTGTCATCATCATCGGATGGCATTGGTCATCGATTTGACAAGCCAGCGGGGCACGTGCCGAGATTAATTGCATGCCAGCGGCAGGGGAGGAAGGATGGTTCGGAGTTCGCAAATAAAACTTGCACAATGCAGTCGGTATGGATCGGTATAGGAATATGAATCGGAGTCGGAGCGGGGATCGGGATCGGGCATGCTGATGACCGTGATGAGGGGTGGAAATGCATCTCAGCCGCCCAGCTGCTTGCCACGCGACCGACACGAGGGTTGCAGGCCGCCGCCAGTTGCAGTGCAGTTTTTTAGCGCTGTTTTTTTTTTATATTTTTTTTGCAATCACCAATCAGAAGAGCTAGTTTTTTATTGAAGTTCCTCACAGGAAGAAGGATCTGCCTATCAGAATGACCCAGATGAGGGGTGAGGTAATACTTTATATAACAAATGAAAGATGAGTAAAAAAATGTTGAGTACTTTGATCTTTTTTTACATATTGGAACTATGAGTGACTTATATCAGTTAGTTTGCTTGTTTGGTTATTTTGTGTACAGAAATACAGTTGATTTTTTACAAATTATGAACTTTTTAAGTAACGAATTACGTGTTATAGTTTTTTAAATTCAAAAGTAATTATAATAATATTATTTCTGTAACAATATGTTAATTCAAAACTTTGAGCGCAGTTTTCAGAATAAGTTTTTAGCTTTATATCTCAAAACAAATATTTTATTAGCTTTATATCGTTTACAAAAATTTAAGGAATACAGTTTATAAGACCTATAATTCAAATTTATAGAAAGTATGTTGGTCTTCTTGTTTTTAATAAAATACATGATTTTTCAAGACAGTTTTAAGCTAGAAGTTTGCGAGGTATATATTTAATATTATTATACTTTCTTAGATTAAAAAATTATGGTTAGGGTTTAAGCTATTAAAGCTAAACCGTATAACAGTTATAATGGCTCAAGTATCCTGAAGTGCGTTCGGCTCTCGCCGTGCCAGCTACGAATACGAATACGAACGAACTCGGCATTATCATAGATAAATTTCGGCGCTGTCACTCTCTCGCTCTGTACTTCCCCCTGCGATCGTAGATGTAGAGTATCTGTCAGATACATTTACGTGTGCTAGGCCAAAATCCACTCAAACCAACTCAAGTCAACGCAACTCAACTCGAAACGAATCGGATCGAGTTGGCGTGAATCCACTCAACCCTGCTCGGCGTTTTCCACGCTCGCACAGCACTCAGCACTCAGCACTCAGCGCACAGCCCGCTCGCCGTAGACTCGAATATTGTTTTGAAGATACAGATACTGCGAGCTAAACATTTTCGGGTCTGCTGCGACCTTCCTAGAAATAGTCAAACGCAACGCGGAGTCAGTGTGACGAAGTGCGTCGTGCGCAGCGGCAGCGTTTGTTTTTCCCCTGGAAATATATAGTTTTTCGCTGTCGAAAATCGAAAATTGAAGACGTATCTGTGTGCGTGAGTGCGTGCGAGTGCGGTGCGAGATACAGATACAGATACAAAAGCGAGTGTGCAACTGTATCTACATGTGTGGCGGCTGGAAAACCATGCAGTTGAAGTGAAGTTAATAAGAAGCGAGGCAATTTTTGATCAAAAACCCAGGAGAACCAGGAAAACGATCGTTTAGAGAACATGGAAGGCTTGCAGAACGAACTTGGAGGCTTGGAGCGAAGGAGCTCAACGTCATCGGTGCCAGGTTTGTGTGGAGCCCCAAGTGGAGCGAATTCGAATCCCAATTCAATTATGACCAGTCGTTAGTCACACTCCCCCGTGTGCCCCGAAACTCGTTTTGTGTTCCAAAATAAAAACGAAGAACGACAACAAATTCAATGCGGAATCTTATCAAAGTCGCTGCTGATTGGCTGGGCGATCGCCCTAATATTTCTGTTTCTGTTTTTGTCTGCGCTTTTTATTTATTTTTTATATACTGCGCAGTTCTTTGGGTTTCTGTTTTGTTTTTGCCATTCGCTGATTTGGGTTTTTATTGGCAAATGCCGTGTATATAAACTAGGGAGTTGGAGGTGTCATCAACCCCTGGCAAATCGAACGCTGACCGACATTTGTCGCCCTCCCAACCCCCGTCCTACGCGATCAAGGACACACACATCAGGGACAAGGATTACTTGCAGTTCAGTGAATCTCTGGATCTCCAAGACTTACAGCGCTAATTGAATGGGGCGAAACCAGTTTGCAACTTACCTATAAGAACGGAGGGCAGGGAACCCAAAGGATACTCATAATGGTGCTGCCACAAGATTTTCATTCAATTAGGCTTCTTATCAGACACGCTAAAGAATTTCCAGATCTTGGAATTCCATTCACGTTGTCGCCAAGGAGCGGGGGGAAAATGAGTGAGAGCGACCTAGAAATGCCCAGCAACCCCCGGAGGAAAAGCAGAAACCGAATTTTTGATTTCAGATAAGCCAGCATGAGAATGCACCGCCAGCACGAGTGCGAGTATCTGTATCCGAGCGGTACTACGAGTGCGAGTTCCAGATAGATAGATAGGCGGCCAGCGAAATGGGAACGAGCGGCGGCGACGACGACGCGAAGTGAAAACAATTTATGAATGAATGAATGAACCCGAATGAATGGGCGGGCGTGTGTGAGTGAGTGAGATGAGCCCCTTGGCTCAGATAATGGAATGAATCCACATCCACTCCGCTCTTGAAAAGCTATTTCCAAATATTGTGTGTCTTAAAATAACAACGAAACCTGTTTTTCGTCTTCTTCTGCTGCGCTCTTTGATGCGTGATGTGCGGGCAGCGCTAGGGGCAGCGGGATCGGAGTCTAAGCCCAACCCGAGTTGAACTTGCCCCGCGGCAAATGGGGCAAGGACATGGCACACCGAGCGGTTCAGCTGCCACTCGGCTGCCTCTGGGCATGGGCTCATTTGAATAACAAAACCTCGGCCAGGGATTCCCAGACAGGATATCGAATTGAGGCCTGAACTCAAGTTTCCTTTTCATTTCTCACCGTATCTCATCCTATTCCCTTCGCCCTTTTTCTCCAGCGAATCCTGCCAGTCCTGCGGAGGAATGCGGCTGTGTGCGTCTGGGCAAATGCAAATGGTTCAACGTGGCCAAGGGCTGGGGCTTCCTTACACCCAACGACGGCGGCCAGGAGGTGTTCGTGCATCAGGTGGGTACTGCCTTTAAATATTAATAAGTCCTCCTTGTGTCTATAAACATAACATTGCTAGGAATATAAAAATAATACAGTAGCTGTTAGCTGCGACAACTATGCTCTTTAGTTGCTTATCAATTATATCAATATTTTCCTAAGAAAATTAAATTGCGACATAAATTGATTTCAATTGATTGATCCTTTAAGTTTAATTAGTTTTTTTGAGACCAATACAATTCCTGCTCTCTTCCTTTACCCAAATAATTTAACCCAACACTTTTTGCAGAGTGTCATCCAAATGGCGGGCTTCCGGTCGCTGGGCGAGCAGGAGGAAGTGGAGTTTGAGTGCCAGCGCACGGCCCGCGGACTGGAGGCCACCAGGGTGTCCGGCAAGCAGGGCGAGAGCTGCCACGGCAGCACCTACAGGCCACGCATGTGAGAGAGAGGCTGCTGCTCCCCTCCACCCAAAATATACAACTGACTCTCCATCTTTATCCTTCACAGCAACCGAAGGACTCGTCGCATGCGCTGCTACAACTGCGGAGAATTTGCCAACCACATTGCCTCCGAATGCGCCTTGGGTCCGCAGCCGAAGCGCTGTCATCGGTGCCGCGGCGAGGACCATCTGCACGCCGACTGTCCGCACCGGAATGTGGTGAGTAACCAAAGATCACTGATTAGGATACCAGGATACTACTCAACCCCCTTGCAGGCACCAACCCCCAGCAATAGCGAGAACACCAGCAGCACCGAAAGTCAGGGCAAGAGCGAGGCCACCGCCTAGGAGAGTGGCTAAGGAGGAGAAGGAGGAGAAAGGATCCTCCTTGGTTGGTAGTTGGAAGTTACAAACTTCTTTGACAAGTACAAAAACGGAACGACGGAAATCGACGCCGACGACGACGCATCAAATCAAAGAAACCCACGTACAACAAAACTAGCTACTACGTTTAAGTGCATTAGATATTAAAGGGGGTGGATGGAGGAGGAAGGACGATGGAGGACTGAGGACTACGCCCCGACACTGCCACCCCAATTTAAGTTAAGCTAAGCTCAGGCATATCCTCTTGGTCTTAAGCTACCCCCTAAGGCTTTTTAACTGAAGTACAAGTACAAGTAAAGGCATTTAGCTAGAGAGTATCATTTCCGTAGCTTTCCCATCCCTTAGCCCGAGCTTAAAGCGCGCCGTTGATAAGAAAGCTCCTGCCGCGAGTCACGTGGCCACTGACAACATTGAAGCTTTCGGGGGGCAACAACAAAATCACCATGAAAACGCAGAATCATTGTACGCCGAAAGTGAAACAGAGTGAGCAACAACAAAGAGATTAGGCGAGGACATGGCCAGGAGCAGAAGGGGCGGAAGAGGTCCTGTGCTGTCCTGTCCTGCCTTTTTTCTCGGCTCTCCCGGTCCTCTCTCTCTCGCTCTCTTTGGACTTCTTCTGGCCCTTTGGCTGTTTTTGTTGTGGTTTCGATGGTTCGCCATCAGATTGCTACATTGTTCGGGCTCGTTTTTTCTCTCTCGCGCACGACACAAGAGTGTCCTTCGCCAGAAGGCGGAATCAGCAGCAGGAGCAGGAGCAGGAGCGGGAGCGGGAGCAGCAGAAGGAGCACGAGCGGGATACCCAAAGAGGATGCAACTGCTTATGCGAGGCCCTAAAGCCAGAAACGGGCTCAGTCTCAGTTGATCTCTGCCAGAGAATTGTTGTGTGCAACGCGGCGGAATTTACATTTACAACATCATATTACCACAAAAGAAAAACCATAAAAACAATATATATATATAACATAAAATATTAAAGAAACAAATTGAGAACAGCAAATCAAAGCAACTTCAATAAATGGAAAAAACAAAAAACAATAACTTAGACAACTAAAAGAATTTCAACAAAGTTAACAAAGCGTTTCAGCAACAAATTTTCAACAACAAAAAACCAATAAATACCATTCAAAAAACGTATAACTAAATAAATAACCACTAACATTTGTAAAATATACATTTTTTTGCGCATAAAAAGTAAAAGTTCTGCCTCGAGTTCAAGGCTTACACACGAAATGAAGTAAAATGAGAAGAATACCTGCTAAAAAAAATACTAGAAGCAATATAACGTTAACGCTGGCTGAGAGCAAACAATAATAAAAACAGCATCAGCAGCAGCAGCAGCAGCAGCAGAAGCAGAAGCAGTAACAACTACTGACAATAACAATAGTCAACGTCAACGTCATCGCACATTCATTTGGGGCAAGCCACACACACAAGAAGCACACACACAGCGCACACACATACACGCGAACGCTCGCTGGGAATTTACAACCAGATTTACATGGGCAGCGCCTGTTATGTAATATCCTCCTTCTGACGCTGTCTCCTGTCATGTTAGCACAGTCCTTGCTCCCGCTCCTTGCTCCCTGTCCCTGCCCCTACTTCCTGCTTCCTGCTCTCTGCCTGCCCCAGAGTGGGAGGTGTGGCATGCACCTTTGGATCTGGCTCTGGTTGCTGGTGGCCCCCTTGGGTGCTAATTTGATTTAACTCGCACACATGGCCAGCTGGGCACGGCATTGAGACATTAGCCCGAAGGACACCAGCCCAGCCCAGCCCAGCTATTGGTAACCCATAAATAGGGACACGCCGCCGCCGTCGAGGTGTGTCTGAAGCGCATGCAAATCGGTGCTGCGGGGCTACGCGAATATTACGCATACGCCGCGTGCTCGATGATGATTCGCTTAGGCTCCGGAAAGGAGCTTCGGTTTGTGTTCTGTATTTTATTTTTCTTGTTTTTTTGCTCTTTTTCGATGGCCTAGGGTTGGGCCTAATTAACGAATGTGTGTCATAATGCGACAGCCGTTAGTAGGTCAAGTAGATGCGATGCCGATGCTGGGCGTTTGCTTGGAGGTCGCCGCAGGTTCAGAGGGGGGAAAAGCTCGTTGCCAAAAGGGCAACCAGAGCAGGAACGGGAACAGGGCGAGGCGAAGCGAGGTGAGATGAGATGAGTCGCGTTTTTGGAGAGCGAATGGGGCGACAAACGAGTGCGAGTAAATAAATAGTTGGGCGTTTCTTGGCCATTCACCGAAGCCGAGGCCCTGGCTCTGGCTCAGGATAATCCTCTCCTCCTCGGTTTCAATTATCTTCCGAATTTCCATTCCGATTTTTAAAACAATCTCAATGTATCCACTTACTCTCTCTCTCTGTCTGTCTCTCTGTGACTGTCTTTAGCTGCACCTCACTTTCACTCTCACTCTCACTGTTTTTTATGCTTTCCTCTCACCCACCCACATTACGAATTGCATTGAAATTAACGTTCCTCACTCCTTGTTCTTGCACAGGCAATGTAAGAATTACACTCTGTCTCTGTCTCTGGCATGGTTCGAGTTCAAGTAAAGCTAATCGAAAGCGAACAAGCAAGTTAAACTAACAGATCTATGAACGGTTTAAAGTTCCAAAACATCTTAACAACAACAACAACACAATGTACAAAGCCTAAACACGTTAAAAACTCCTACTAAAAATACAAAAAAACTGATAATAAAGCGTGGCAACTGCAAGTTAATGTGCTAAACTAAACTCAGAGAAACATCACTCGCTCTTCCAACCCAGAAACAAGACAAGGTAAGTGATTACTTCTTAACAAATAGAACATATTTCGGTGTATTGGTTTATTCCTACGATTCTGAGTGTTATAAATACTTTTCTTGCACCTAACTTTCCACTTGAATGAACTAGTTTAATTAAAACATACTTTTCTACATGGCTTTCCTTTTGCTAAGACCACACGAATCACGAATTGAACTAGAAAGGCATCTTTTCCACGGCCAAATTCCAGGCAGGCAGGCCTCGGCACACGTAAATGCAGCAGTTGTGGATGCTCGGCTCCATCTTGCCCTGCTGCACCAGCGAGAGGATGGAGCACAGGCTGCCGAGATGGTAGTTGGTTTGCTGGCTCATCGAGGGCGTGTTCTTCTCTCCTTCGCCTGAAAGAAATGTGTGTGTTTTTTTAGGGATTTTAGTGAATAGCCTTAATGAATATGAACGTGATTTGATGGATTAAGTTAAGAAGAAATCAGTTATTTACCACATTTTGGGTCTTCTATTATTTTGAATATATACATGCTTCGAAATAGGTTCTTCGCTGGCTTTTTAAACATTTCTTGGGGGTTTTCCTACCTTTGACAATGCCCTTTTTTAGCCAGGACACCAGATCGATATGGGTCCAGGGTATCACTTGCTTATCAGCAGGAGCCAGCCAAAGGCTGAGCAGCGTCATCGAAATAGTGTCCATATTCCCGTCTAGGGCAGGCATCAAGGTGCCCACTACCGAGGGGCACAGAGCGCCATGGAAGTAGTCATGGGCTCCGTACAAGGCGCTATATAGACCCGTGCCCAGCATTCTCGTCGAGTCACAGCCAAATAGGAAGACCACACTGCGAACCCTGGCCCGGCAAATCTGCCGCGCATTCACGTACTGCAGGCCGGAGCCGTGGCCAGCATAGCTAAGGGATAACTCAAAGGTGTTAGCCAGCCCTAATGAGAAGTACAGTTCGGCTTACACAAAGCAATCCGCCTGGAAGACCTGCTTCACCATCAGCTCCTCGGTGGGCACCGTCTCGAAGAGGTGCTTCCAGTCCGAGAGCCAGTACTCGAAGAAACTGCGCAGCCTGCGGCCAGAGTGCACCAGATCTCCGTCTGGATTGATCACGCACATTCCCCGCCTGATGGTCGTGGTGTAGTAGCCATGCTTGATCTCGGCCCTGTGATGCTGGAACAGACGCCAGAGGCACTGCAGCGACTTGACGCGGGTGAACTCCTGCACCGTGACCATTTGCTCCCAGTGCAGGTGGTCCAGGCGCTGTAAAAGAGATGAGTTAGAGCAATATATATTATACATGTTATAGACTTACCTCATCGACCACGAGTATTGTGGGATATCTCTTGGCCACATGCTGTTGGCGCCCCTCCATCTGCGTCCAGTCGGTGGCGAATTCCTTGAGCATATCGTAGACCGGCTGGGTTTTGTTTTTCTTCTGGCTGCCTGTTAGCTCCTGGCAGATGAGCTTGAGATCAGCAGCGTCCAGTCGATTGGCGTGCAGAGCCGCTTGGGAGAATATAACACGCTGGTGGTCGCTCCACTTGTTGGCCAGGCAGAAGTCATCCACCAGGGAGTAAATGATCTTCGTTTGTTTGTGCACGGCAGCGCAGTCGTAGCGCTTGCCAAAGAACAGAAACCTATACGGGGCGATGGTGTCCCGCAGGTGGGAAATAAGTTTCTGTTGAAGAGAAGGCATTAATCTGGGAGTAAATACGAATTTGCTGGGGAAACCCATGCTACTTACGGTCAAAAACAGAGAAAAGGCGCCCAGCTCCTCCCAGTACTTCTGCTTTGCCTCCTTGCTCTTTACGTTCGTGGGATCGACGGTGACCACTCGCTTGAATCTGTCCACCAGCGTGCTGTACTCCCGAAAGAGTTTGGGCAAGTGGCCGCCCACGAAGCGCAGGCAAATGGGACCACACTCGGGGCTGCGACAGTGGCGGAGCAGCGAGAGATAGATGGCTCCTCGGCTAGCCTGGATCTCGTTGAACACCGAGTAGGTGGTGGCGGGATTGAAGCTTTTGCAGACCTGCAGGACACACCACTCGTCGGGCAGGCGGTGGCAAATGTCCGAGATGCGCCTTAGACCCTCCGCGGGATGCTCCACATCCTCCAGGAAGTCCAGGTGCTCGGGCATGTTCCTCGACAGCTTCTCTGGAGGCTTCTCACGCTCCTTTTGCTGCACATACTTGATGACGTTCTGCAGAAATTTGTTGCTAAAACAAAGGCTCTTAATATGCCAGTTTATAAAAGATTCTTTGTAAGGCAAATACCTCTTATAGTCCTTTTTCTCCTTCCTGGAGGCCACCTTGAGCAGCTGCTCCGTGGTGGGACGCTGCTTGGCCAGCTCCTCCGCCTCGGTGATGTAGCGCAGGTCCGTGGAGTGGAACTGGGCCCTCACCTGGTAGTAGATGGAGTGCTCCACGTTCCCATTGCGGTACTCCTCGTCCGCGCACTGTAAATTATACTCTGTAAGGAAACACATGGATTTCCAGGAGTTAGTTAGTTCCAGCTTCCAGGAGCACTTCAGTTTCCCATACTTACCCTTGGCAATGGGGCCCACGAGTGAGCTGGGGTACTTGCCCCACCTGTCCGCCTTGCTCCCGGCCGCCTGCATTTACCAGGATTCCTTTTTTCAAGTTTAATTTTAAAATTCGGCGGCGTCGTTTTTGATTTGTTTATAGAGATGCGCATCTGGCTATAAAAGAGATGCCCATCTGGCTATATAGCTAGGCGACCAGCTATATAGCTAGGCAGACCAGCTATATAGCTAGTCTGCCAGCACTGCTGCCTAGCTATATAGTGGTGGCTGTCTTGGCTGAACGAAGGCTTCGTTAAATATTGAAACGGCGCAGGGACACTTGTTCTGTCTCTCTCACTCTCTCTGCCCTTGTCTCTCTCGTTGGCCACAGCGACGCCGACGGCGACGGCGACTGCGACGGCGACTGCTCGGTCGGCGTCAGCATCCTTTCTACTTATTAATTTTGATGTTGCTTTTCACTTTTACTTTGTGGCATGTGGAACGTGCGGCTCGTCCTTTTCCCAGTGTTGGAAAATGGAGGGAGTCTGCCCCTAATTGGCATGCTTCGGCACCATCCCCCCCCCCCCCCCCCCCCCCCCCCCCGCCCCCACCCCCCCCCCCCCAAGACCACCCCCTTCCCAACACTGGCATACCCCGTTATATTTTTGGCTGCATTATTG
>VNJR01002693.1:0-22405 GCA_008042585.1 Drosophila punjabiensis | reverse complement strand
TTGTTGTTGGGCTCGACAAGCCGTCTAGGAGAGAAGTTTGTTGTTGGGCTCGACAAGCCGTCTAGGAGAAGAGTTGTTGTTGGGCTCGACAAGCCGTCTAGGAGAATACCGTTGGGCCCTCAAGCCGTCTCGGAGGGAATTCCGGTGGGCCCTCAAGCCGTCTCGGAGAGAATACTGTTGGGCCCTCAAGCCGTCCCAGCAAAATCACTGTTGGGCCCTCAAGCCGTCTCAGCGAGGTTAGGATTAGTTACCGGACCCGGAAGCCGTCTTAGGGAGATTAGGGGGGTTGGAGAGGGGAACTACGGGAACACTAACTACAATGTATTGAAGTGAACCAGATCGAATGACCCGGTCCAACCAAAAGGACTTCGCTGCTGACTACTGGATGTGTGCTACAAAGTAGGCTTACCTCACCCGATCACTGTCGGCTGCTAAGTGATTTTACAGCGGCTGCGGCTCTCCTTTTATAGCGATCTGGCGGGTTTCAGTGTGCCCGTTCCTCTTTCTGGCGTTAGCCCCTTTCCGGCATGTGACTAACGCCTCCCCGGTCCAGTGTGACCGTCCGTGGGCGCGCCCGCGCTTTCAAATTCGAATATTCGTTTGTGTTTGTTTCTTCTTCTTATCTATATGTGCGCGGCACGCGTCACAGAGTGCGGAAGACAATATGGATACGATGAGGCTGTTTCGAAACTAACAGATGAATACGTAGACTGCAAAAGTTTGGCGAATAAGCTAGCGATTTCAAGCTTGTTAAAAGCGGATTCGGTATTGAGATGAAGACTGGATGGAAAAATGTGAGATATTCGTTTAGAATACACAAACGCATATAATTAGCATGAAACTTATTTCTACACCGCTTTAAGTAATTCTTGTAATATTCAGAATTGTGAGTCGGAAAGTTACATATTTTTAAGATAAGAGAGTCGATGGGAGACCAGGGAGGCTTATGCAAGACGTCAGGAGAGGGAAACGATGGAACATACATGTCAAAGCCAGAGTAAAGAATGTCATAGAAACGGTCAACCATGCTTGAAGGATTGTAAGTAGAGAAGTCCAAAAATGTCCAATCGATTGAAGATAAATATGGGTTAAAGTTCGAAAAATTAGCTCTACGAAAACACCGAAAAGTTACTGGTTCAGCTAAAGAACATGGTAGTAAAAGAGTCGAAGCTTCTAGAGTTATCTTCCATGTGGGATGATAAGCATCCTCATGCCAGGAGAGTGGTTCAATTCTTGAGACATAAGCATTGGCAAACTCCGAAACAAAAAAAGAAAGATCAAAGACATTATCACAACAATTCTTTATATGATTCAACTCTCCCAATGACAGGTCAATAAGACCGTGTTTTAAATCTTGATGTGCATTTTAAATGAGAGTCAGGGGAGGGTATAAGATAGGCAAGGAAGATTGAAATCACACAAGACAATGAAATAGTCAATCGCACTGAGATTCGATTGAATGCTCTGGATTTAAGATAAGTGCTGTAGATATATACTAGTTTCAGACCGGGAAGGGATTTACGAACATGAAACATAAATAAAATACTCGTAAGCTTGAATTCGAACTGCAACAAACTCATGTCGGTTATCGGAACCAAATTAGAAACAAAATCGGACTTAACCGCGATGAGAACACCGCCGCCGATGCGCATTTGATGGTCACGCCCATAGAAAACATAGTTCTCTGCAAATAATTCACTAACAGAGATATAAGAGTTAAGCCACGTTTCCGTAAAGGCATTTACATTGGAATCGAAGGAGACACTATTAACGTATAATTTACTGAGTTTTTCTAATAAACTAAAATTTTGATAGTGTAGGAAAAAAGAATCTGTTAGTTTTTTGGAAGTCTAGTTAGGGGAGTCTGAGGACCACGAGCCCGAAGTTTACTTTCATTGACAAATTTATGAACGATGCCATGTTTAGGCCATACAGAGGTATCATGAACACTACTGAATAATGCATTATAATTTCAATTTTAAACAAAGACATATCAGCCTTTGCTAAAAATTATATTTTGAGACGGTAGTTTTATACTAGAAACATTGAATTTGTTGTTCAAATGGGTTTTAACGTCATGTTCGGAAGCACCTAGATTGAGGCGGGAAGCAAAATCAAGTTATTTGCGGGCAACTCCAGCTAGTGGGGCCGGTCTCCTTTGGGAAAATCCAGAAAAAGAAAAATCTTGTGGTCCAGGGCTGGTAAATGGGGGCGCAGAAAATGTGACCGCTGGAGGTAACACCGTCGAAAGAACCACCACCAGGGGAACCACCACCGATGGAATCACCGCCGGAGGAGTCATAGGATAAGCATCGGACGCCAACGACGCTTCCTTGGAGGCAGCAGCATGGCTGGTCAATGTTTATAAGCTGCTAAGCCGAGGGAAAATTGAAATCAGCTGGTCCAGAGCTAGGCGCTGATGCTGCATCTTCAACAGAGCCGTCGTCCACAGCCACGGCGTTATCAAAAGATTTGTTCCGAGGGCTGAACTGCATAAGGGCACTCGTAAAGTCTGAAACGGGCAAAGTAAGTTAGTAATTAAGTTAGTAAGTTTGTTTTTTGTTTTCTTTCAGGAGTAAATTAGCAGTTCTATTAATTTAAAGTGATACTCCGACGGTATGACAATTTCTTGAATCCGTCCACAGGCGATTGAAACTCTAGGTGAGCTAGCCTTATGAAAATCCTGAAATCGGATAAAGACAAAGCGAAGCGAATAAGTTTTACGAGATGAAGTCACTGTCTTTGTTTAAAATGATCCAAATGTTTTTGTTTGATAAAACACTGATTACTTGCCAATAAGGGCTTATAGAATATAATTTTACTATTAAAACTTGATATATAGTAAATGGTTAGCGATCTAAAGCACGTCCAAACCAAAAGCTTCAGCAGGGCCAGAATATCAATTATTCACCCGAAATCATTCCCAAACCTACGACAGGCATGGCAGTAGGAGCCAGCTACGCGGCAGGCGTGGACAGGATGCCAACTCGTCGGACCCCACAGTCGTCCACGGCCACGCGCAACCCCTCGAGAACATCCCCGGCTCAAGCTCAAGCCGCCGATACACCTGAAGAACTCCAAATATCCCTGGGAATCGATTCACCCTGTTCCAAACTTAGATTTTTTGTGGTACCCATGACGTCACTGCTGAAGGAGGACCACATGTCGGATTGGGCGCAGAGGCAAGATCATGCCATTCAGAAGCTTAAGACTCTACTGACGGAGGGACTCAACTTCGCCCGTCCCGACTTCGGTGCGAAGTTCGTCGTGCAGAATGATGCCAGCGAGTACCGCATAGGAGCTAAATTGACGCAGACCATCTCAGAGGTGATGTGGCGTCCCGAGGATGTTCGTTGGCGACAACGGTACGCAGCTTACGGGCCTCTCATTCTGAAATTCTTCAACTCATTAGGCATGGAGCTACAGCACAGTGTATACTCCAAGGCAGAACCTGACGGAGAGGGTCAATAGGACGATCAAGACGATCGTCCGATCCGTACACGGTCGGAGTGCAGCAGAGCGCATTAGACTAACTGTTGCCAGAAATATCGCAGGATGTCACGCGGATACGACGTGGCCACCCCTGGACGAGGCACCACGGAGATTGCCCCAACAGAGCGAAGCGAGAAGCTCCGAAATATCTTCGACGACCCCGGAAGCAACGCCAAAGGCACCGCCGCCGAACAAGGCCGAAGAACATAAAGACCATCGGTAGGATTACTGGTGTTGGTACGCCGGCTATCCTTATCGAACGCCGCCGAGGACTTCGCCGCGAAACTAGCCGCGAAGTACGAAGGACCCTTCCGGGTAGCGAAGTTCCCGATGCCCGACATCGTGCAGCTGCATATTCCCGAAACCCGCCGCGAACGGGAAGCGTTACTCAGATGAAGACATATAAACAAGACGAGGTGACAGACGACAAGCCAGACTACCGGAACCCTAACGCCGGGATCAAAGACAACGTCAAGAGTTTAGACCACGCTGAGAGCAGAGATCAAGCCGAAGAATCAGATGCCGAGACCAAGGGACACAGCGAAATCAGCGCGCCGTCAACGCCAACCGAAAGCCCACGCAGAATTGAAAGTGGCCATGCTTTCGTAGGGGCCTCTCGTTGACACGCGCGCCTGTCCAACACATCAACCCTAAGTGGGTGGAACATTGGATCTTTCTTCTATCAAGATATAGTCCAACGAGTCACACTCAGTTATGTAGGGTCTTTGGAGAAGCACAGTTACTCATAACAGCACATAAGTCGATACTGGGCCATCGTTCTGCACTACCTACGCAAGGGAGCCAAATATGCACCGGTCACCAGTCAATGGACCTCTGAACTGTAACACGATGATCGTCCTGCTGGACTCGACCACAGACGATGACGTCATCATCCCGGCGCTCTCGGCCGAGGAGGTGCTCCACGCGGTCCGCGACGGCGAAGTTTTTGTGCTGCAGTTTGAGTGTGACGACGACGACGGGCCCCTGCGAAACGTCTACGCCCCGCCCCGGTTGCAAGATGATGCCATGGAGGAGCCGGGCCAACTGGTCCCAGCATGGGACGAGGAGGAAATCGAGGCGGCATTGCACGAGCACTTCAGACCGATAGAGCTTAGCCCACTTCAAGAGCCGAAGGGGCACTGTTAGTCCGGGAGTACAAGGGCCGCTGCACAGTGGTTGGGCTTGAATGGAGACGCGGCCAAAAATACTTCTAGTAGACATATCGCTATAAAATAAATACCAAAAATCAAGAAAAATATTTTAAGTATATAGGTAAAAAATTGTTTATATTGGCCGTCATAGGTACGGTCGGTTAAAAATCAACATTTAGTATAAAAAACTTTTTTGTTTTTCAAGATATCTAAACCAATCTCACAGATTATGTGTCTTGTACGATTTCTTACCAAATTTGATTAGAATCAGAGAACTATATCTTATAGCTCCCATATAAAATTATGCTGCAACTCTTAATAAAAATATTTTTTTCCACGAGAGTTGCTCGAATCTTAGCCCCGTAAAGTAAAAACAATAACAAATTCATATATAAAGTAATTTATTCGTCTGGGAACAAATGCACACCCCTTAACAATTTTGATTTTTTTTTTTTTTGTGCATGGTAGTTTTCCCAGTTATGAAAGGGTCTGAACTTAAGAGCAATCTGTTAAACAAATCCTTATTTGTCTTAAATCTTTTACATATATATCCAATTTGCTTTTCTAGTTCGCAATGTACACCATAAATTAAAATCATAAAATCGTGCAAACACACACTTATAACCTAATCCAATTTAATGCAAAATGATATTTAAAAAAATAAAAACAATTAATTAATGAATAAATATTTTCAGAAAGTTAACCAGAAGCATGACACACGAAATCGGAGTGATGTTGCTCAACTAGTAAATAAACGGCAAAAACTGACCCTCAAAGTGTAAAGACGGTGTTAGTATTTTCACAATTTTAGGCACATCGTCAAATTTCGGCAGGAAATTTTTACACATTTGTTACCTCAAAAGTCCAATAAATACATTGGCATATAATCCAGTTGTGGATTTTTGTGGGGTCACACCTAAAACTGTAGCTAAACATGAAAAAGACGTTCAAAATATAGACAAAAAACATGTATTTTTTCACATTAACATAATAATAAAAATAATCATTATTAATATATCAAATTATATCTAATTTTAAAGAAAATACCTTCAAGTTCAAACTCCATTACAAAAAATTTAACTTGCACTCGTAAATAATGAACTGACCACTTTAAAGTTCGATTTTGTTTTGAAGAATTCGCGAAGCTCGCAGCTCAGCTTTGCAAATTACCAATTGTTTCTATTCTATTTTTAGAATGTTCCAGTAAGATCATCACCGACGGCGACGCTACCGAGCTGTTCGAGCGTCGGAGGACCAATCGTCGCCAGAACCCAGCGATGACGAGGTTATCTCGCAGCAACCCATGTGCCACGCCCACTAATTTGCCCTTTTATAGGGTATCAAAATGGAAAAATCAAATTTTTTCTATGAAGACAATTTTTTTTAATATTTTTTATTTAATTTTTTATCTTTATTTTTATGTATTTGCTTAAATAAAAATATTTTAAATGCCAAAAAAAACCATTTTAATTTATGAAAAAAAAAATTTTGGCTGACCATAAAAAAAAAATTTCTTTGACTTTTTTGTAAAGGTATTATTAAAAACCCAATATAAAGGACAGATTTTTCATTCAATACAAAAACACATGAACAAATTCAAAATTTTAACCCTAATAAACGTTTTTGCACTTAAGTAAGACCAGATTTTTTGGTATATTTTACCCCTGAGTTGCTTTGGTTTATGCCGTTGCATTTTCGCAGACGCAGCGTGACGCAGCCGATAAAAGTTGATTTTGATTGAAAAAATATCCACAAAAGTCGTAATTATAGTGTACTCGGTGGCTTTCACCGGCTTCAGAAGATAAAGGATGTGTCTTTTGGCGGCCGTGCCATTTGTGTTTATGTAAGTTCTCTGTAGCACAATGTTAACATTAGTATAGTGGGTACACATCGATACAGTATACACCTGTCCTGGACCGGTTAGAAACAACCAACTGGACCGACAGCAGCAGTCAAAAAGAGATGCCACTATCTTTAGGCCGTCTTCGGAGGAATCCAATGGAGAGATCCTGTGCCAGGTGACTCGTTCTTAGGATGTCAATATGAAGGCGATAGCCGACAAGGTCTCCGCAGGGAGAAAGACTGCCAGGAGCGATCTGCTGCTGTCCGTATTCAGTGCTCGATCTATAGAGGAGGGCTCGCTGAAGCGCTATCCGAGCAAGGCGGACTTCCGACCAGCTCGATGATAGTCAAGAATGTTCAAGCCGGGTCGCACAGGCGATGGTCTTAGTGCCAACCAACAAAGCGGACCTACTTACCAAGTTGGGCAAGATCAAGATTGTGCGTTGCAAATGCCCAATCAATTGGAAGTTGTTAAATCCTTTGATACTACTGTAAGTATTTGTAGTATTAGACATATCACCAAAAGGTGCACTAATGCAATAGACAGAAGGAAACCTTGCTTCAAGTATACGGGCACGAGGGCCCCAAAATTGCAACGTGCACGAATCTTGAGGGTTGCTTCAGGTATGTCAGCAAGAAGCTGAAAGCAGCAAACCACCAGGCAGGCAGTCACAGCCTGAAGAAAGAAATTTAATAGACTTAAAGAAGCGGGTGTGACATTTAAGTAGGCGTCAAAATCTGCTAAAAAAGTGCATCCTGAAACACAAAAACTAAAAAACTATATTTACAATTCTTTTTTAACGTTAAAAAAAGATATTTGTATTTTTTAATATTTGTTGCCAACTAAAAAATATGTTTTAAAAATATTTCGAGACAACTTTTAAAAATTTTTTTAATGGCGTAGATTCAGTCTTTAACCAGGAACTTCAAAAATATAAATCAAGTATCTAAAAATAAAATATTATATTAAAGATAATTTATCAGTGAATTTAAAAACTATAGGTATACATTTTTAGATTTTTTTTAATGAATAAAAAGCAGTTTAAATTTAAAAAAAATGCGCCTACATTTTTGCTTGGGAAGGTTATCTGACTCCAAATTAGATTCAGAGCTTAAATCACTATAATGATCCTGTGATTAAAGTTGGGCCACATCTTGAGGAAGCTCAAAGTGCCTAAATTTTGGTGGTGTCCTTAAGCTTGTAATATAATGGATGAGACGGCATCAGTAGCCTGTGCAAAAGATGCAAAAGATATTTTTGCGCGCGAAGTTTTTCTAGTGAAATTCTTAAAATAATTAAGAAATTCCTTGTTCCTCGCTGTCTGTGCTCCCCCTGGCAAAAGAACCAAGAATATTCGACATCTCATTCAATAGCATTGCGGAGTCCCTTTTCTCGTCCGAGCGCAAAGACCGCTCTGTGGCTGCTAGCACTTCGATTTTATCTGCTGATAATAAAAAATGTTGGCTTTTTCTCTGGTCATCGAATGTTTTTTTGGTTTTCTACTGTTGCTTAAGGTGGATGGATTGACATCGAGCTTGTATTCCTCGGCTTTAATGTCTCCTGCAGCCAACTTGCATTATTTGATAAAAATCTTTATTTCTCCTAGATCAACTGAATCTATTTTGAAATTCGTATCATAGTTTGGTCAAATGCAATGTCTTTTTAGAAGGATCAATATTATTTCTTTCCCTGCATGCTCCAAATGTGAGTCTCGCTTAGCGATCTTTACGTTTCTTGCACACACCTCGAAAAATGCAGCACGGTGTATATTCTGATTCGATAGAATAGGATAGAATAATATCAGTTTTCCAATAAAAAAGGGGAACATAAAAAAAAATACTTACTTTTTGGTACTGTTTTTTTCAAAAAACATAAATCAAATGTTACATTATTTTTAATGCTAAACTTTACGTAAAATCCGTTATCTCCAAAGCAAAATATTTTGTTATGTTTTGTGTGGAAAAAATTGTGGACATTTCCCAAAGGTTTTTTTAAAAGCTCATCAACCACAAAAGTACTTTTTTTTTAATTATGTCCCCCTAGATAGGCAAAATCGAAGGTTGATAACTGGTGGGTCTACAGGGTCTACCTTGCTCCGGAGCCTATGGACGAATATAACCTCTTTGTGGGCGGTTCGGCATTAGCGAGGTTGCCTTGTCAACCGAAAAAAACGGAAAAATTACGAAGTAGCGGCAACTAAGAGAAGCAGTAAGCTCTTCCGGTCGCGTCTACTGTACGAAACCCCTGATGGTGGGCAGAACTCATGGGCAGGCTCCACGCCGAAACAAAAGAGGTCGCGATATTCTGCTAGTCCAGCTAATTCTCAAAGAATATCGCCAGCCAAATATAGAATGGAATGTAAGAAAGCAGCGTGCCTGTAGGAGTTAAAAGAGCTGGGGAAACTGTTGCGGGAGGACTCCTTTAAAAATATGGGCAGTCAGTCACGTAGTTCCCTGGCCGGTAGGGTTGCATGATATTTAAAAAATATCGTATCAATGATATTTTCATTTTTGAAAAATATCAAAATGATTTTTTTAAATATCAAGAAAAAATATCGATATATCGAGTATTTATGATATTTAAAAAATTTAATATTTCTAAGACCAGGAAGACTTTAGAAATCTCTTTCTCTATCCCATTATTCGTATACATTACCTCTCTAATAATCCTATGAATTCATTAAAACCAAACTAACAACACATATTTCTTACTTAAACTTCTATTAAGTTTAACAAGTTTACAAAAGTTAAATTTATTTCCAAAATTGCTTGGCCAGTGACATCAAAAAAATACCCGCTGTGTAACGTGCCGATCAGTCATACGGCTGCGTGAATCGCAGACTACACATTTTATTGCCGAAGCCATCCTTTCTGAGGATACCGAGCTACCTGGTATAATCAGATAGCGTAGTGCCAACTTAGACAAATACTGCCGAAGCCATCCTTTCTGAGGATACCGAGCTACCTGGTATAATCAGATAGCGTAGTGCCAACTTAGCCAAATGTGGCATGGTGTGCTGTTGCGAAGTCCAAAACTGTATTGGTTCAGAATCCCAATTAGTATTTGGCAAAGAATTATATAAGTGGAACTCCTTTTCGTATTTATTGACTGCTTCTCACTTAGTAAACATGAATAGTGTGATTGAAAACAAAATATCGGAAAATAAAAAATAAAATGTATATATCGATATTACGGCTTAAAAATATCTTGATAAAAATATTTATTTTTTCGCAAATATATCGATATTTTGATATATTTTCGACAACACTACTGGCCGGGGTAGTATCTCAATTGGGGCCAAGGAACCTACACAAGAAATTAATATAAAAGGGTGGATCCTGTAGTAGGAATTTTTACGGGGGTGGTTAAAACGACCGGGAGCGAGGGTGTGCGATTTACGGTTTGCGGCATCGGCAGTTGCAGTGGGGGACATGCAGAGATCCGTTTGAGAACGCCCTCTGATGAGTGGGGTCAAGTTACGAGACGGGGAATTTATAAAGGTCCCGCTGGGAACGCCCTTTGGTAGTCGGAGTGGGTACCACCGGTGCCTCATCGGGGAGCTCCGGCTGGCATCGGAAACTACCGACCGGGGTTATGCCGGGTTGCCGGCAGTATCTACTTCGGATGGGCTACAATTCCGGATAGGCTAGGAGCTTTCAGGGATCTATAGTTCCGGATGAGCTCGGAACTATCGAGGATTCAAAGCTCCGGATGAACACGGAACTTTCGGGTATTTAAGGCTCCGGATGGACTCGGAGCTTAAGGGGAATATAACACTCCGGATGGACTCGGAGGTTACGAGGATCTATTACTCTGGATGGACTCGGAGACTACGGGAATTTACTACTCCGGATAGACTCGGAGGCTACGGGGATATATTACCCCGGATGGACTCGGAGACAACGGGAATCTTAGGATGGGCTCAGTCATACAGGGGGAAGGAATCTTTCCGGCCGAGATGTGTCACGCGAATGAGAAAACCAGACACGGGCCGCCGATCTCGGTCGAGGAGTGGGAGGGAGAAAAGGGAGGTGGGGATGTGGGTGCCAAATATAATGATACGCAGCGGGTTGATATCTGTGCGAACTTTATTGTATATGTGTAACGAAATGCGGGGTCCTGCCTGCTGCCCTAACAACAATACCTGCTTGTGGCAGTAGACCGGTGCCTCATAAAGCCATGCTGCGAGGGGGAAATTAATGAGCTACATTGGTGTTGAAGCTGACCAATAACTAAAAGTTCGAATAATTTGGGAATCGCACTAAGCTTTGCAGTTTTCGATGTTGGACTTACTACCCTTTTTGTGAAGGGGAATTATGAAGGATTCCTTCCAACATTCAGGAAAAAATGTAAACTGAAGGGATAACTGCTACAGCTTGTACAATTTCTTGCACAATTTCTCAGAACACAGGATACCAGATCTGGGCCGAATGAGAAGGAAGGCTTGAGTGTTTTAAGGCTCTGAAGAACATCATCATCACTGATCGTGGGGATGAAGATGCATTGGAGTGCGGGCATACATATATGAGTACGATGAAATAGTATCGAAACTAATAGATGAGTACGATGATTGAAAAAAATTTAGCGAATAAGTTCCGTTAGAAGCGGACTCAGTGTTAAAACGAAGACAGGAAAAATTGCTTAGGGTTCGCTTGTAACTCGTTTTTACACCGATTCAGGTTATTATTGTAGCACTCAGATTCATGTGTCAAGAAATTATAACGTGCTGTTTAGTATATAGCACCGTCGACTTGCAACCCGGTTTTACTGAACTTTTAAAAAGTCTTGACTTCACTTCAAACCAGGGAGGTTTATGTAAGACGTCAGAAGGTGAAAACGATGGAATAGACACGTCAAAACCAGTGTATATAATGTCATAGAAAAAAGTCCAATCGACCGAAGATAAATAAGTGTTCTTGTCAGTGAAATTAGCTGAACGAAAACAGCGAAAAGTTGCTAGCTCATCTAGCCTTAGGCTGGGCTGCTCTCGATTGGGGTCGCCGCCTCGGGTTGCTGGTTGTCAAGAGCCAAGTCATATTCATCATATACGCCTGGTGGAACTTGCTTTAATCTTAGTCCGATTGTGTTCGGAGACATGCCCATTACCGTGTCCGATTGGCTGGACCTTGGCGTCACGGGGGAGCGTGATTCCGGAGATCGCTCGGGTCTGCTGGTCGAAGGCACCAGAGGTGGCATGGTGTCGGCGGGAGTGTGTGTGGGTGGCGGTTGGTACGGTACCACCGTTAGTGTTGGCTCCTTCCGCCGGAAACGTTGACCGGTTTCCTCCCCGTCATCTTTTGGCTCCGACTCCCATTCCATGGCCTTACCCGTGGGGTAATTGGGAAGCCTGTGTTTGTTCGAAATGGTGCGGGTGATAGCTCCCATCGTCGCTTCTGCCGCGCGAGTGGTACCGACAGGTTGTTCTGGTGGGGTCATCGTCTCGGTCGCCGACGTGGTCCGGATCACAAGACGTGGCTGGCGCTGGGGGTTGTCCTCCCGATACTCCATATAACTCGTCGATTCCTGTCCACTCAGGTTCGGTGACGTCATCCGCTTGTAGGATGCAAAAGCGTTTCGGGGACGGTGGGAACGTCATAAACGGACTTTCGGGCGGCCGATACGGTACTGCGACTTGGATAGTCTCGAAAGTGATCTTGGTCAGGTACATCCAAGACCCTTTGTGGTACCACGAGCGTTCCTCGTCCACATACACGTGATGCTGGGCGCCTTCTAGGGGAACGCAATCGTCCTCGTCGCTGCTCTTGTAGTGGCTGCTAGATTCTATCTCGTCTGTGACGCCCTCCTCTACGTAGGGTGCCTGCTGCTGGCTCTCGCCTTCTTCCGACCCGACGGAGCTCGAAAGATAGTCATCGGGACTGCCGCAGGAGTCGTATGGCTCTTTCTAGTACGACCCGGTTGGAATCGGGGAGTGCGAGTAGGTCACGTATCTGGCTGCTCTGGATGGAGATGAGATGAGCAGCCTAACGCTGCCCCGCAGGATCGTGTACGAGCACTGGAGGCTTCCGGTGAGGACGATGCTGCTCTGATCTGGCGCCCACCCACTGAGCATGACCGGCTGGACCGCTCGGCGTACGCCGTTCCCGGACGTAGCTGAGGGTCCCGAGTGGTTGCCGGCTACGTATTAGTCCTGGAGTCGGGTCCAGGCTCTTCCTTTCTGTCACTCAATGTGATGGTGATCATGTCCATGCCGGCGACGTCTCTGTAGGTGGATCTGTGGGAGAAATAACTAAACCAGCTTAGTTCTAGAACTACTTAGCAATAAGAATTAGTGGGCAGCAGCAGTAAACTCCTAGCTAGGTTTCAAAGGCTTAAAGGCTAACAATGGTCTTATGTCTAGTGGGGGCACAGAGTGGGAGTTTGGGTCACTTATAATCACCCCTCGCTGTTGCCGTTAGTTGACCCGTATTGGTCGCTGGTGCCATCTCCAGCTGGTTCCCTGCCTTCGTCATCGGGGTTACCTGTGGAAGAAAAATGAAACGGTTTTAAGTCACCCATATATGCAAGGCGCCACTTTCGCTGGGCGGGCAGGCTAATTTGGTCGACGTTAGGTGAGGGAAAAGCGACCACTTCGTATGGTCCGTCAGAGCTTCGCTGCGAATCCCTCAGCGGCTTTTGACTGGTAGTGCTGCCGCACAAGGACTAAAGATTCCATCGCCGGCTTCCAGGTTCGGCGACGCAGGTTGTAATTTCTCCCCTGTTTTCGGCTGGCCTTCTTCAGGTTGTTCTGTATGATCAGAAAGACCTCTTTCAGACGGTCTACTCTCTCCGATAGACTCTGGGGCAATGTTGCCGTTTCGGGGGTCACACTGTCGTACCGGGATCTAGGTAGTCGTGGTTCTCGAGCCTGAAGTAGGAAGGCCGGACTGTATCCAGTCGATTCCGAAGTACTCGTGTTGATGACGAGTATCAGAACATCCCGGGCAAGTAGTACTTCTGTGAGATTCGGATGAAGGTCTTCCAACGGCAAGATGACCGGCAATGGGTACATCATGGCATTCCTGCAGGACTCGGGGTCGATGTTCCGCAGCTACGCAAAGTTTCCACGGTATGTAGTCTTGGTCATCCAGACGGAGGCAGAGGTGTCAGCCCGTTTCCTCAGGAGGTTCGTCATGGGCTGGAACACCGAGGCGAAGTTTGGTACAAATTGCCTGTACCACGAGGCCATACCGAGGCATCTTCTCAGTTCGCGTAAGCTTGTGGGAGAGCTCAGGTTTCGTACGGCGGCTACTTTGTCCGGATTGGTGTGAATGCGTCGGTCACTGATCACGTGCCCCAGATAGGCTACATTCCTCTTGAAAAGTGAGCACTTTTACTGGTTGAAGCGCAGGTTGGCTCTCATCAATCGTTCAAAGACTTGGCGCATCTTGTCCATGTGTTCTTCTAGGCTGGAGGCGATGACAATGATGTCATCGACGTTGGCGAATGCTTGCGGGTCTAGGTCACGCTATCTAGCGAACGCTGAAAGGTTGCCGTGGCTAAATGCAATCCGAAAGGTATGACTCGCCACTAAAATAAGACTCTTCCGGGGACCGTAAATGCGGTCACGCGCCCGGCTGTCCGTGGCCAATGGTATCTTTCAGTATCCGCTGCGCAGATCCAGTGTCGAAATTAACTTTGCGTTCCTCAGTCGTTCCAAGATGTGGTTAATACGCGGCAAAAGGTATGCGGCCGGGATGGACTCTACGTTTAGTTGTCGATAATGCACGCACAAGCCCCACTGGCCGGTTTTCTTCCGTACCAGAACTAGGGAGCACTGTGTGGGCTACGCGACGGCTCGATACATCCCTGCTCTAGTAAAGCCCACACATGTTCATCTATGATGCGTTGCATGGCGGGGTGCTTTGGGAAACAGCATTATTTAATCGGCCGGTCGTCCCTCATGGTGATCTGGTGCTCGGCTATGTTTGATACTTCCGTCATTCTGTCGAACCGCGCGAGTTGCTTGCTAAGGAACGCTTGGACAAGCGAATTGCTCTCGCAGTCGTTTTCGTGGTGCTCGCTGTGTCGTTGGTGCTCCTGAGGCTCGGACTCTTCGTCGGGTGTTCGTCGTGTACTCTCGGCGTATTTCTACTCGTCTTTCGCTTTCTGCTGCTTTTTCATGCGGGTACCTTGGTATACCTCCCGATGTTCTCGGACGCTTTCGGCTTGCCGCTCTCCATTACTACTAGATCTCCTACAAGGGTCCTCTCGTGTGTCGCTGTGTTTTCTCCTGCGTCGTTGTTCTCGGCGTGTGTCGCCGTCGGTTTCCTTCGATTGTTCCTTCATCGTTTCGTGACTCTGTGTTCCTTGGCTCGTGTGTTCTGTGTGGTTCTCCGGGTGTATTTTCTACCTTGTAGTTCTGTGCTCTTATGTCGTGATTGGCTAGGCCTAGTCGAGCTTCTGCTGGTGACATATTCGATGTCCCTGGGATATTTTCATGATCGGGTGGTCGAGGTCCGGAGATTGCCTAGGTTACCTTGTTCCGATTCATTAGGCCTGGTTTGGAGTAGTTTTTGATGATGCCGCTAATTGGGGTCATTAATTAGATAAAATAGGGATATCTATCCCCTGTCACCCCTCTTAAAAGGGTTGTGTGATACAAAATTAATTAGGGTCATTGATTAAATGGTGTGAGGGCACGTGAGAAACGTGTGTGAACGCGCTACCGCAACGAGGACGCACTCAATACGGGTACGAGAGCTAATGCGATGGAGCGATAACGCAACGCGATCGAACAGCGTCTGATCATTTTTCTGACGATTGAGTCAGAGGCCTAAAAGGGATGAAGGGTGAAAAGGTCATCAGTCAATGCAACGAAAAAGGGTAGGGATGAGAATGTGACCCTGTCAACGAAGTTGGCTAATTGAAGAGTTCTCAAAAAGGTTACTGTATCACAATGGGTGGGTGAGTGATGCTATAAAAAAAGGACGTGCGATCGTATACCACTTCACAGCGAACGGTCGTGTTTTTCTTTTGCGCTTCGAATTTTTATTTTTTTGCATTCTGAACCACCGGGGTTTCTTTTAATTTGTTCACTCAAATATATAAAATCATTTACCGTTTGCTGCCGCTTGTGCATGCTCTTTCTGTGTAAATTGATTGTATTAATAATCACTTTTAGTATTTTGCTAAGACGGTTTTCTTGCTTCCCTTTTGTGCCTATTCCGTATATCCCCGCTTAAGTTCCGTTGCTTTGAGCTGCAGCCCAGTGGTTCCAAGCTATCCCGCTCATTCTTACTCATTTTTACTCTCTCTCGTTAACACTTCTGCCGTATTTACCGTATTTACGGTTTCGTGCTCCCGCACAGTGGTCATTGGTTTGTGAAATGTCGGTGAATTTTGTCTGTGCTATTAAAGGCTGCCAAAAAGTAATTTTGGAAAAAGATCCTTGTCTATATTGCTGGCTTTGCGATGCGGTCGTGCACGCTAAATGAGCGGAGTTTTCAGGCCGTGTCGCAGATGTATGTACCGCTAAATACGGTTTACATTATTGTTGTCTGGCCTGTTGAGAAGGTTGAAGGTTGAGAAGGAAATGAAAGCCTTCATGCGCCAGAAAGCGATTTTAAAGAACTTATGGTCAAGTTTCGCGAAGCGAACCCCCGACTGCAATACCTTCTCCAAGGGTTTTGCGATCGGGGACAGCATTAGATTCGGAACCGAATGTGCCGGGGTGGCATTGCCGACAGCTCCGCCAGTAATATCGGTTGAGTCTGCTGAGTCCGCTGCGGTGTCCCTACCCTTGACACCGCAGACTTCCATAATAAAAAATAACCAGGGTCATATGAGGCTCGGATTACTGGCCGTTGTTGGTAACTTGGCTTTACCAAAGACCCTCACTGCTGTTCCACCATCGAAAAAAATATTTGTGTCGCGGCTTGCCCCTGATATCGCATCTGAAGATGTACTTGCCTATATACACGGCAAAACACAAGCCGTAAATACGAAGGTGGAAAAGTTTAAATTTTATCACGCCAGGGACATCTCATCTTTCGAGATAAGTGTCCCGCTCAAGTTCTTTAGAAACGTCCGAATTTCCCCTTATTTGGAAGGAATCCTTTATTATTCCTCTCCACAAAAAAGGGTAGCAAAACGGATGCCTGTAACTATAGGGGCATCTCAAAGTTATCGGCTATTCCGAAACTTTTCGGGAATGTAATAACTCCTCACTTGCAGCACTTGTGCAGATCCGTCATTTCCCCATGTCAGCATGGATTTATGTTATTTGTCTCACAGAACTCAAAAGGTTTTGTTTAAAAACGCTCTCTTCCATTTCCTCAGTGTCACATCTGGCGTCCCACAAGGTAGCCATCTTGGCCCACTGCTATTTACATTGTTCATCAATGACCTTCCGCTAGTTGCAACCAACTCTCGTGTGCTTATGTACGCTGACGATGTTAAACTATGCATGCAGTATAAGGACAGCTCTTGCCAGTTGGACTTACAATCGGATCTTAATAATTTTCAGGCATGGTGTCGTGCTAACCTATTACATCTCAACAGCTACAAGTGCAAACTGATGACATTTTCACGTGTCACTCCCCAGTATGCCACTTATATGCTTAATGATTGCTCTTTGGAAAGACTAACTCTTGTCGATGATCTAGGAGTCCGCCTTGATCCTAAACTTTCGTTCTCTGAACATATTTCCTGCATGGTTAATAAAGCCAGAGGCGTGCTTGGGTTTATAAAAAGGTGGTCGACGGAATTCGATTCCCCTTATCTAACTAAGAGTCTTTTCACCTCACTAGTTCGGCCCATTTTGGAATATGGTTCTTGCGTTTGGAGTCCCAGTTTTGGAGTTGCTGTTTGCCCTACGTGGGTTATCCTGGATTGATGACCTAAGATTACCGTCTTACTCTAGTAGACTTCTATTAATTAACCTTCCTTCGCTAGCTAACCGTAGAACGATGCTTGGCGTCGTCTTTCTACATAAGCTAATACATGGAGACGTGGAGAGCCCCTATCTGCTGGGTCAGCTCAATTTCCACGTACCGCGACTAACATCCAGATCTTATATCCCCTTTGTTATTGGTCACTGTAGGGGGGAGTTTAAAGTGCATGAACCCTTTAGGGTTTTATGCGCAGATTACAACCGTCTCTTTGATTATATTTATGGAAGTGATAGTCTTCCTAAACTTAAAACCCTATTGCTTGTAGAATAAGCTCGTATGTAGTATGTAGTATCTTAGTAATCATATAATTTTCCTCGTGCTCTTCTTTATTTTCTTTCTCACGCGTCTAGCTAGAACGCGTTTCGTGCCGTACGTCACATGGCTGCGCCCCTCTGCCGGTTGGGCGGGAGGTGGGAATCGTTGGGACTCGCGCGTTTATAAAAAAAAAAAAACAAAAAAAAATAAATAAATAACCGAACCGAACTAACCCCGACTAAGTCATTTCGAAATGAAGAAAAGAAAAGTCAATGAAGTCAGGCGCCGAACAAAAGGGTTGTCTATGAAGATGGGTAATTGAAGCGTTCTTAAGAAGATTTCGACTCATACAACATTGACCCCGCCCATTGTGTGAGTGAAGCCATAAAAAAAGAATATGGAATAGTATACCACCCGTTCTCAAAAGTCATTTCAAAACAACGAAAAGGAAAGTCAATGAAGTTGAGCGCCGCACCCCCGACCGCTTAAGAGTAAAATATATTTCATTCAATAAACGGGCGAGACGTCTCTCTCTTCCATTTTATTTAAGAGACTATAAATTTTTCTGCAATTAGGGTCGACTAATCCCGTCCAAATAGGGATGAAGGGGATGGGGTGTCTCGTCTCTTAATAGGAACACATTTCCATTCCTTATACCTAAAATAAAAAGAAAAATCTGAAAAGAATTCCATATTCCCAATTCCCAATATTCCAAATATTTAATATAGTTTATTTCAGTATATTTTATTTAATTTTCTCAAGTACAATGATTAGAAACGATTTTCTAAATTAACATACTTTTTTATAATTTTAAGACATTTATTTGAGCGTACAGTAAAGAAATGGCATGCACATGTATCAACTCCATGATTCGCATCATTTTGAGCACAGCCACAAGATGTAAAGTGTACATTAGAAATCAGTGAAAAATCGCTCCTCCTTTTACTGAAATATTATAATGATTCTTCCAGATATTTTGTATGTTTCGGGAAAATTTGATCTTTGAACATTTTCAAGAAATTGTTTATTTTAATTTCAAGTTGAATGATTTCAATATTAGATGTGGTATTCATTCCGTTGACTGCAAACATTTTATGTTTATATTTTTGTTTATATGTTTTGTTCCGTAGATGTCTTCTTCCAACGATTTTCAAAAATTGATTGAAGAAATTTTTACTTTTTAGACGACACGTTGAGCCAAGCCAGTTAATGGTGTGTATTCAACTAGACCATCATGAATGGGAAGGCAATATACCTTTGTATTCATTTCATTCGGTGTAGTTAGTTCAGTCGAAATTTTAATATCAATGGGTCCTGATTTCACACTCTCATTTTGGTAGGAAAGATCAACAATTACAATAGGTGATCTGTTCATAAATTCCGATGGAGATAGAAGTGGACAAGCCTCTCTATTATAGTAGCTTTTTAAAATCTTGCATACATATCATACAAGCAGCAAAACGATTTTCATCATATTTAACATTCAAATCCTCATAGGGATAGACATCAGAATTTAGATATACCTTTGCATTTCTCAAATTGTTTGTAATTATTTCACCATTTAACGTAAATGTGATTATGGCGAACCGTGGTCGTTCTCTATTTGCTGCCAGCTTAACATTCCATACATAATGTGTTCCCTGCACCAATGTGGGCCGCCAGATCTGATTATCCCCCTCTCCGCTCCATCCAGCATTGCGATAAAGATGTCCCTTCTGTTGACCGATGAATAAAAAGTTCTTGAGGGTTGATATTATACCAGTGAACCGTGTCCTAGCAAGCTCAGTTCCATTTAGCTCGTATCGTACTTCGTCCAAAAAATAGGCCATGCAATTATTTTTGAGTAGACCATCAACGCCATTCGTTGTGCTTGCTCCTGTATTTTTATCAATAATTTTGCTAAGTGTGCCTTCAAAGTGGAGAAAGCTTTCACATGGTAGCAAACTGATGTCATTCTGTACACAGATCCGCACCTCATCGTTAGCTTTGAAGTTTTGTTGATATGGATGGTATGTATGGTACTCTTTTTTAATGATACTATCATCATTGATAGGCTTTTCTTGGACATGAAAAATTTCATTCATTTGAAAACTTTATTTAATTTTTAATCCAAGTGATTTTAAAATCAATTTATTTTTTAATGATAGAGCAGCTTCTTGAGATGCTGATGATGTTTTCACTTTGATAAGGGGGGTAGAGACAGGCTTTTTATTGTAGATTATCATTCTGTTGCTCGCAAGTGTAAACGAATTGTTAATCCCCGTTCTGATCAGATACCCGTACTTCAAGCGTGCTTATTTCTCTACAGCTGACAGCGTAATAAATAATATTTCTAGGATTTATATTCATTTTATAGCCAGGGGGCACATTGATATCAAATTCGTGAAGTACTTGATTTGGTTTATTTCCCACATACGATCCGCTAATAATGTTACATTCCAATCTAAGAGAATTTACTTTTAAAATATTTATAGGATTATCCGAGTTGTATATTTCATCATTATGTGGTCTTAATATCCGTTGATTAAATCCAAAGATCGACCAATTGATCGTTCGTTATTAAAATATATAGTTTCATTTTTTGGGAGAACTTGAACTTGAAATGCATTATTATTACATTCAATTTTAACGATCTCATGAAGATCATACTCTTTTATCTTATTAAAAATATATTTCGTTATATCATCAAACTTATATGAACCAACAGGTATTTCAATAATTTTATTTCCAATATGGAATAGATTGTTCTGCATATCAACATTCGGTATTGAATAAAATGTGTAAAAATCAATGCGTGCACATTCATAGTTTTGATTTAATTTAATTGGTAAGAAAATGTTTTCGCTTATAACTGATGTGTTTCCTGTTAAGGTAATTGTTAGCGATGTACTCATTATGACGTTTGTTTCTGAACTGTCTAATTAACAATTAACTCAGTATAATTATATGAATTTTATTATTATAATTCATCAAAACCTCTCCTGGACGCTTCCAGTATTCATTTCATCATCCATCAAAATTATGAGAAAACCATATCTCTGCTCCCAACACTTTCGTGAAATTTCCATAAAAGATTTAAAGTCCATATCACTATTCACATGATCTCAATAAATGTGTCGAATGTTTAAATCATCTTGTTTAAACATTATAATAAAATTTGCATTGTCGCGAATCAAATGTTTTGGTATATGAGTATAAGTTTAAGACAGATAGAATGAATCAATATTTCTATGTCGTCCCATACAAAAATAGTTTCTTATATTGTCCTGCTTTTCACAAGCTACGTCATCGAATACTAAAATCAAATTACTTTTTGCTTCCTGCGGTGATAAAACATCGTCATTCGCTGAGAATGTGAAGTATCCCATTCCTTGTATTGGTTTAATTAGTTTTTCTAAATACTGATATTTCGGTTGATGCTACATATAATATGCAAAGCGGTTTCTGCAGAAGGTCTAAAAACTTAAGGATATAAACATTATAATAAAAAGAACATTTTCCCCCGGCATTCCGGAGTGGATATACCCTTGTGGTTGTAGTAAATAAAAGAGGTATGAAAAGTGAGGTTAAGTTAGTTTTAGTAGCTAAGCATTTTCGTTGTGTTCTATCATATTAAATTCTATCAAATTAAATTGTAAATATATTATTTACGGGTTTTTCGGAAATATAAACCATCTCAATGCACTATGGTCAGAAAGTAGGTTTTTTTGACATAAACTAAAAAAGTTTAGTTACATACTCAAAGCTTTGCTCTTATTTGATGAATTTAATTTAATTTGAATTTTATTTTTGATAATATCCTATTGCGACAAGGGTTACCTTATATTGATTGCACTAGTCAAATTTGATATAAAGCATTACTAGTTAATCTATAAATTATATACTTGTTACCTAAATAATGTGTTTTATTATTTTACTTTACTAAAAACACTCAATGACTTTATATTTATATGTATTTAATTTTAAGATTATTATAGTTATTAAATAAATTTAAATCTATGTATTATACCTATTTTCTTTTGTTTTTCACTTAACATTTTTTTTTTTTACAGATATTAAAACGGAGTTACGTTCCTTATGGTTTTATAATAATGTGGTAGGCTGTTCTATTGCAGGATATAATTTATAAAGAACTGTCGCACAGCATTTATAAAGAACTGTCGCACGCACAGTAGCGCCTTTTCTCATTTTACGTTGCAAAAATCATAACTTTTTAACCAAATAAGATATTCAAATAATTTAAACGGCAATTGGCAGGTAATTGTATTGGATATGTATTGGATAATGTGCCATAAAAAAATTTCTTTGAATTTTTTGTATTAGTATTATTAAAAATCCAATGTAAAGGACAGATTTTTCATTTCTTTGAATTTTTTGTATTGGTATTATTAAAAATCCAATGTAAAGGACAGATTTTTCATTCAATACAAAAACACATGAACAAATTCAAAATTTTAACCCTAACAAACGTTTTTGCACTTAAGTAAGACCAGATTTTTTGGTATTTTGGTATATTTTACCCCTGAGTTGCTTTGGTTTATGCCGTTGCATTTCCGCAGACGCAGCGTGACGCAGCCGATGAAAGTTAATTTTGGTTCAAAAAATATCGCAGTTATAGTGTACTCTGTGGCTTTCATCGGCTTCAGAAGATATAGACTACTTTAGCCAGAAAAAAGTGAAAAAATGGACACCTGGAAGGTAGCGATTTACCTGCGCAAGCCCACACCCAACTGCCGTTTTTTTCAGCTTAGTTTACAGGTAATGAATGTATC
>VNJR01002687.1:0-11458 GCA_008042585.1 Drosophila punjabiensis | reverse complement strand
ATTTTTGGATTTAATTTTATAAAAATCGGACTACTATATCATATAGCTGCCATAGGAACGGTCGTGAAATTTTCAGAAAAAAATTATAGCTTTGTCAGTTTTCCACATAATTTCTTCTACTTTAAGATACTAGTGTTTCATATTTTTTCAGAATTTTGTTGTAAATTTCAAAAGAATCGGACGACTATATTATATAGCTGCCATACAAACGATCGGTAAGCATGGAGAAAAATTACTTTTTACTTTGCATGTACAAATGTGAAATAATGTAAAAAAATGTAAAACTGTAAAAATTGTATGTATATGAAAGTAGTTCATATTATATTATATTGGGATAGATTATAATTTATACAATTGGAATCTGCAAGGGTATACCAATTTCGTCGTGCCGAAGTTAGCTTTCTTTCTTGTTGAAAATCATTTCTCCAATTAATATTCCAGCAGAAATTACTTTTTGAATCTAAAAGGATACAATATATATATCAATATTTTATAGAACCAACTATATCTTAGCTTTAGGTAAATGTATTTATTATATTAACAACTTTTATGACTTCTTAATACACTTCTACGAAGAATCCACCCGGACAAACTTGTATATTTTTTAAAATTATATTTGGCTTACATTATATGCCAGGACCGATTTTGGGCATACATCTTTAATACATATTTTAAAAGCCAATAAAGTGTGAAAATTGGCTTTATCTAAGAATTTTGTGCATCCACACAAAGTGTTCAAGTCAATTTACTAGGAGAATGAACCGTCAGGAATCAAAGTGGAGTGGGAAAACGGCTGAACAAATGGTCAGGTAGACAGACGGACAGGTGGCGCCGCTTTCATAATCGCTTGGCATGCCGAGGACGCTGTTTTGGTCAACACACCATCGCACATCATCATCATCATCATCATCATCAGCATCGGGCATCGGGGCTGAAGCCAAGACACGAGCTTATTGAAATTTATAGTGCCGCATAAAAGTGTCGGCTCTTTTACCATTTGGCACGATCCGGCCAAAAGTGTGGCGCTAGTGAAATAAACATGAAGCTGTCCACCAATTTCTTTTAGCAAGGGATACGAGTGATACACATAGCAAACATGTCACTTGTGTAGCGACAGCCTTTGCATTATTTAAGCTCACCATTAGGTAATGTATAAACAATGATTTCAATGATTTCAATGATTTTTGCTGCCAAAATAAAAATATAAACGATTGTGTAACGATGAGGAGTTTTCCAAAGAGTATTATCGAATCAAAATACTCGATTATTAGGATAAATCAACAATAATTTAAAGGGTTTGGCTTTGGCTACCAAGCCTAGAAGTTTGATCAACTTGTTGATCAATTGTTAAACAAAATTACATTAAAAAGGTATACTAAAATATAGCAACATTTACATTTTCTAACTACTAACTTTTATGTTAAATAGACATTATTATACAGTCATACAGCGAATAGACATACTTCCGATTAGAAACTCCCTTCCTAATCGCGCTCTCTGACGAAGTGTGTCAAATCTATGTGGCACAAATAAAATCGAAAATAAGTTTCGTAATCTAAAACCCAAACATCAAACAAAATAATAATTGAGACCTCTGCGAAATCGAAGCAACAGTTCCGCATTTAACCAAAAAAACAAAAAGGGAAAAATAAAACAGAAACGCATCAAATAGGAGTCCGATACCAAAGCGTAGGTGAGTTCCGTACTGATTTCTTGTATCGAAATTTGACACAATACGCCGAAGTATGTACGTGTCTTCGATTTGGCTTTCTTGCGGATGGTCGCGTAAGAGTAATGGGCCTGCATACTAATCGCCCAGCAAAAGTTATTTCCACCGAGGCGTCAATAATGCAACTTTGGCCGCTGGAAGGGTGGGGGTGGACTAGGTGTCTGAGGCCGATATGGAAAGCGAGAAAGCTTCAGGGGGCAACCCAGTTAACAGAGGAGAGGCTACTCTTTTTTATGCTAGGTATTCGTATAGAGTCAGGGTATATCCAAAGTCTGTAAAAAGTATATTTCTAAACTATAAAAAACTAAAAATTAATAAAGCTTCCTACGGTATGAGCTGACGACTTGAAATAAGTTAAATATACAGTTCAAAAATATGCTATAAAATAAATTTCAAGGAATAAAATATTTCAACGCATACATGCAGATCTTTTTTTAATTGATTGCATATTTATGACACCCTAAAATAATACATTTAAATGAAAGCCAGTTTCAATTTTAATTAACAACAAATAACCAATTTTTTTTATATAATAAACGGGTATGCATTAGTCGAGACCAATATAGCTAGAGTTCTGGTTTTCTTTTCCAATTTTTTTTGGTGAAAAACTTTGGCCACTTGCTTTCCGTGGACTTGGCCCGGGCCTCGCCGACTTTCGTCGCTCGTCACTCGTAGAGTTTTGGCTGTCCAAATAGCGAATTGTGTGCACTCCAAAAAAAAGCCAGCACGGGCCTCTTTGGCGCTCTCGGGGAGCGGCAGTATAAAACTCGATTCAATCGGCAAATCATCCAACATTGTCGTCGCATCGACTCCGCTGTGAACACTACGCGCTCTGGTAGTGTCCATTTAATAATTGTAATTAATTCGATTGGAATTCCACAATGGCCTTCCGTTTCTCGTCCTTGCTCGCGTTCGGTTGCGCGCTGCTGCTGGTGGCCTCCACTTCGGTGTCCGGTGCTGCCATCGAGAATGCGGTGACTCCGCGCATCCACAGCTCCGACGAGCTGATCTCGACCATTGTGGATAAGTGCTTCCATGCCAATGCCATGCATTGCCTCAAGGAGAAGGTGCTCAGCTACCTGGACACGGTGGCCAACGTGGAGGAGGAGGTCAGCGGTCGTGCCCTGAGCGACGATGTCATCGACAAGGTTATCGTTGACCGTCTGGGTCGCATTCTGAACACCAACGAGATGAGGCTCCAGCTGCCGCAGACCTTCTTCGCTGGCTCCGTGGTGACCTATCGCTCGGATCGTGGCTTCGACTTGGAGCTCCCCAAGGAGGAGGGTCAGTAGTGGTGGCAAAAACTCCTCAGACAGGTCTTAATCTTTCTACTCTATCAGGTCGCGCCGAGAAGAAGAACAAGGACAAGCTGTTCCTGCCCCTGCTGCTGCTGATGAAGCTCAAGCTGAAGGTTGTCATGCCCATCCTGCTGGCTCTGATCGGCCTTAAGGCCACCAAGGCTCTGATTCTGTCCAAAATCGCCATCAAACTGGTGCTCGGCTTCCTGATCTACAACCTCATCCAGAAGCTGGGAGGCATGAAGATGAACATGGTGCCCATGCCAGCCCCCGTGCCGGCCAGTGAATACGGAGTACCCAGCACCACGGCCTCATCGTACGATCCCAGCAGCTGGGAGCCCATGAGCGGAGGTCCCTATGCCCGCTGGGACTCGCAGAATCTGGCCTACAGCTCGTATCACCCCAGCAGCTCGTCGTCCCACTCCTCGGGATCCTCGGGCTCTTCCTCCAGCTACAGCTCGTCCTCTTAAGTTGGGGAAAGAGGCTGCCCCATTGTACATACCAAGGACACTTGTGTTCCCTCCCAGGAGGAATCACTGCGCGTCGTACAGACCAAATGGAACCGGAACCTGCCCAGGCCATAATTGTAGTCGTTAAGGGTTAAGCCATGCGAGAGTTTAAGCCATTCTTCAGCTGTAACCACTCCCCACTTAGCCTGATTTTCCCAGTCATTCTCCTTCACTTTCATTCGCTGTCAGCACATTCTTTTAGTCCTTTTGCCTACGTCACAGCGACACAAATCGACCAAAAATCAAACTGAATTGAATTTATATTTATTTAATTTATTAAAAATGCAAAAATTGAAAACATTAAATTATCATTTGCTTCGTTTTCTGGGAGGGTGTGTTTTTGCTTAATATAATTTAAACAAAACACGTGCTTAAATCAATCAGCTATAGTCTTTTTTTTCAAGATTTCAATAATTTTATTTATTCAAATTTCTGCCATATGTGTAATCTAATCGTTATCAAATTTTTTGAAAGTTGGCTAAATTTTATATCGAAATTAATCTACGTGTTAGGGGCTCAACAATGACTCTCATTTAGGGAGTTACGTATTCGATTTGTAATGGGTTCTGTTACTAGACTTATTAAATATAGTTATTAGTGGTGTATACCAGATGGGCTTGTGAAAAAGCGGACAGAAATTAACGTAATAATCTGTTAACTGAGCGAGTAATGACTACTTTACATTTGGTCAGAACTGGACAGCACGCAACAGGTAAGGGTGGTGGTTCTTGCCGGTCGTTATGACAAGCTCTGTTCTAAGTAAATTAACCGAAGCATCAAATGGTTAATAAACGAATGAATATAGCAATGCCGTCCAGCTGTTTTTGTCTAACTGGCCATGGGAAAACCAGCTGCTTCTGGGGGTAGCCAGTATTTAAGGAAGAGCCACTATGCAATCTGCAGTTAGTAAAAGAGCAGCTACACCATGTTAGCCAGACTGTGGATTGTCATGGTCTTCAGGCTCAGCCTGAGTATGAGCCTTAGATGGGCAAGGCACAACCAACTTTCGGACACGGAAGTCGGCAAGCTCATGAGGACCATGGATATTATACCGGATGTCATTGATGTCGGACCGCAGGAGTTTCTCAATGTGGGTGCATATAAATACCTAAAAAATCTTATCTTATAAAAAAGAATCCACATATTTATTCATCACAAGGTCACGTACCACGACTACATAAATGTGGAGGGTGGAAAGCAACTACAGCCCATGGAGGTGCGCGATGAACCCCGGGTAAGATGGCCCGCAGCTACAGAGCATTACTACACGCTGCTAATGGTAAACCCGGATACGCCGAGTGTCTTGACGCCAAAGAACCTGGAGTTTCTTCACTGGATGGTGTTAAACATTCCTGGCAATAACCTGAGCATGGGCGATGTTCGCGTCGGCTATATGGGCGCCACTCCGCCCCCATCGACCGGAACCCATCGATTCATATTCCTGCTGTATAAGCAAAAGGATTACACCAAATTTGATTTCCCGAAGGTGCCCAAGCACTCGGCCAAGGGACGCAAAGGGTTCAAGGTTCAAAACTTTGCCAAAAAATATAAGTTGGGCTGTCCAGTTGCTGGGAATTTCTTCACCTCCACCTGGAGTGAAGACGTTCCAGCCCTAATTAAAGCCATTTCTCACGGATCCAACTAAATGAATAATGAATAAAGCATAACAAGAATCAATCAGAAGGCATTTGAGTCAAGTGTCAGTTCAAAAGGTGGCATTGAATACAATTCTTATAGTTTGGCGTCTTATATTTAAATTTAATATTTTCCCCGTGCCATGTCCGATGATACTTTATGCTTCTCAAAGCACGACATCGTGCCGGATGTATTGAGAGGGTGTCCCTACAATATTCTTAAGGTTGGGCTCTCCATGTAAGAATCGTAGTATCGATCAGATAACTCACATTTGTCCTTTCCCAGGTGACATATGGCGGCGGTCTGATTGTCCAGATGGGCGGCGAACTGACGCCCAAGGAGGTGAAGGGTCAGCCAAAGGTGGAGTGGGATGCGGACTCGAATGACCTCTACACTCTGGTCCTGACCGATCCGGATGCTCCCAGTCGCAAGGACCCGAAGTACCGAGAGTGGCACCACTGGCTGGTAGTCAACATCCCGGGTAAACAAGTCGAGAAGGGCGAAGTCCTGACCGCCTATGTCGGCGCTTGCCCGCCTGAGGACACCGGACTTCATCGTTACGTCTTCTTGGTCTTCAAACAGCCCAAGATGCTGAACTGCAACGAGCCGCGAATCCCAAAGACTTGCGGTGACAGGCGATCCAACTTCAGCACGGCCAAGTTCTCCAACAAGTACCAGCTGGGAAATCCCATTGCCGGAAACTTCTTCTTGGCCCAGTGGGACGATTACGTGCCAAAGGTGTACAAGCAGCTCTCAGGCAAAAAGTAGGAGCGCTGTTGCAAAAGGATTCTCAGAATGAATCAATCACTTATCACGGGACTCGCAATATCGAATTTACTATCCAAAATTTCCTGCTGAATGCACCCATTTTCTGTGAAGCATGACTTCGAACTAATGACTGCTTAATTACTGTTGTGGCAACGCTTTTTCCCAGCAGCTGTTTATGGAAATAAAAAGCTTTCAGCTTTGTCTTAAAAGTAAAGCATCATGGCGAACCGGTTTCAGTTTTACACAGACCTTGTTCAGTAGCAGATCACTTTAGCTTCAAAGTCTGACACTTTGCTTATAGCCAAATCAGTAAACTTAACAAAATGTTATTGGTTTTAATAACTCTTACGACCTGTGTGATGGCTATCCAAGCTGGCTCATTGGAAGAAGTCTTCAGGAGCAACCAGGTGGTGCCCGATGTTATTGCCCAAGCACCAGACCAGTTATTAAAGGTGGGTCCACGGAGAAGAAAAAGCTGTAGAAAAACTATATAAAGAGAGAGTTTAATATTCCTTATTTCCTATATAAAATGTGAACTAATATTTTCTCAAGATATAACTAACCCCAACATATATTCTGCTCAAAGGTCACTTAAAACAATCATAGAATAATTACTGTAGTAACATTTGAACCTAACAATCAATTTACTTCGCATCACTGATTCAAATTGGTTACACTTCATTGCAACTGCTACAAATTTATTAAAGACAAAACTAACGAAACGGTCTGGCTTGATAGGTAACATACAAAAATGGACTGGTGGCCAAGGATGGTGTAGAGTTCACGCCCACCCAGGTGAAGGATCAACCACAGGTGGAGTGGGACGCCCAGCCCGGTGACTTTTACACTCTCATCATGACCGATCCTGACGCACCAAGTCGAACGCAGCCCAAGTTCCGGGAGTTCAAGCACTGGGTCCTGGTTAATATTGCTGGGAATGATTTGACAACAGGAGACGCGATCGCCGAGTACGTGGGATCTGGTCCACCACAGGGAACGGGTCTGCACCGCTACGTCTTCTTGCTGTACAAACAACCGGGAAAGCTGGAGTTCGATGAGGAGCGGGTTAGCAACAAGTCGAGGAAGGACAGGCCCAAATTCAGCGCTTCCAAGTTCGCCAAAAAGTACAAGCTGGGCAATGTCGTTGCGGGTACTTTTTATCAGGCCCAATACGATGACTATGTACCGAAACTGCATAAGCAGATGTCCGGAAATTAATTAATCATATAACAGACACTTCTTTCCGAGAATATTCGTACTATTAAGGATCAAAAACAATGCAAAATGCATTGAATGCAAAGCCAATGAATGTCTCAACATTTCTGCAAATTATTCACGAAGTAAAAATCTCTATTTACCATTCACAACTTCCACAAAATGACTTTGAAATCTTTACTGATTAACTTAGAGAATCGATTTTGTGTTTATTGATGGTGATTAAATGATGGCTTCGACTATTTGCCTGCCGCTGTGGCTAGGGGGTTCCGGAGTACCAGGATTACCGAGTCGCCGCGCAGGAACATCTTCGATATGAAGCGGTCCTTGTTCACCGGCTTCACCTTCTTTTTGCCCTTGCCGGTGCGCGGTAGCTCTGTCCACATCTCCTTGACGTTCTCCAGCACCATGTTGCAGTGTCGGTCGAAGGCCTTGACTCTTCCCAGCAGTTTTTTGTTGTTGCGGCAGTTTATCAGCACCTGAGTGTTGTTCTTCACGGACTGCGTGAGTACGGACAGCGGCCCGGTGTTGAACTCCTCCTCCTCCTGTCGGGCCAGCTCCTCCGGGGTCAGTTCCGATTTGGGTTTCACGAGAGCCCTGCAAAATCGCAGCAAAAATTACACTAAACTGGAAAACTTGAACCCAACAATCCAAAATGCCGGCGCACATGTTGCACGCTAATTTATCATTTCTGGCTGGTTGGTTGATTAATATTTGTATTACTTACATGGCAAACTATAGCTATTACTTATTAAATGCAGTGGAAAGTCTTATTTTACAGTTTTTCAGTGTTTTTGGATGTGTTTTTTCGGTAAACGTTTTTTCAGCGCGGCTTCTGTTTTTTCTAGAGGTGGTACTTGAATAGTAATCGGTAATCGATAATGGTTATAATTTAGATATTTTCTAAAAGCCACATTTGGTCACACTGTAACGCACGAGATTTTATTATTTTTGTTATTAATTATTAATATTTGGATGAATGGAAGCCAAGAAACCAAAAATGACCGCCGATGATGACAAAGGCGACACTGTGTCCAGCACCTGCTCCTACTGGGTGCCACGCAAAAAGCGCCGATGCAAAATGACGGCCAACAAGGGCAGTGCCTTTTGCGGCGCCCATGCGCCACCATCCGTCGCGCCAGAAAATGAGGATGGAAAAGGCGAAGATTCCTTCCAAGAACGGGTCCCCTGCCCCTTGGATCCGAAGCATACAGTTTTTAAACGGAAACTGGCCAAACACTTGACTATTTGCAATGCAAGGGATCAGGAAAGTGCGTTGCCTTACATTGTGAAGGGGATCAATTCTGGAGAGGGTGAGCTGGACGCACTGGAGAAATACGACCAGATAAAGCTGCACGAGCTGCCGGATGAGGAGTTCTATGGTTTGATCGGCAAGGTTAAGCAACTATACGATAAACACATACATTCTAGTATCCAGGAACTGCAGTTGACGCATGAATCCCTGAAGACGGAACTAAGTCGGCCGGATTACGGCCAGGAAACGTTACGACAGCTCGCTCAAGCTTCCAGCTTGCTGGGCATCCTGCAAAAGGATGATCAACTCGCGGATTTCACTAGCTACGTGGAATTTGGTGCCGGAAAGGGCCAGCTGGCCTTCTACTTGGCCACCGTCTTGGAGGACCAGAAACTCACCCGCTCGCAGGTCATACTCATTGATCGCCAATCACTGCGCCATAAAAAGGATAATAAGCTTACCAACAAGGAGCAGGTGCAGCGCATCCGGGCGGACATTGCCGATCTGAAGCTCTCCGCTTTGCCGGAATTGAAGAAAACTCAACGAACGGTGGCGCTATCAAAGCATCTGTGCGGCGCAGCCACGGATTTAACCCTGCGATGCATTTTGGGTAAAGAAGGTGGCGCCGTCACTGACTACGTGCTAATCGCTTTATGCTGTCATCACCGCTGCTCCTGGAGCTCCTATGTGGGACGCTCCTTCCTCCAAGCAGCCGGTATAGAAGCCCGAGAGTTCGCTATCCTAACCAAAATGGTCAGTTGGGCGGTTTGTGGCACAGGTCTGAGTCGCGAACGACGCAGGGCCATGGAAAAGGCTGAGGAACAACCAGCGGAGCCGAACACCCAGCGGCTAAGTCGCGAGGAGCGGGAAAAGATCGGCCAGCAGTGTAAGCGGGTACTAGATTACGGACGACTGGAGCACCTGCGATCCCAAGGCTACCAGGCGGAGCTGAAGTTCTACGTGCCCAGAGATGTGACGCTCGAGAACGTAGTTCTGCTGGCCAAGCGATCCACCTCGGCTTCCTAGTTCAAACATTTTATCAGTTGACTATATTTAACCATATTTGATGCCTCTTAAATATAAGTACCCTGCAAGGGTATAACGTTTTTTAAAAATCTATAAAAACTTATTTTTTCAGTAAACAGAAAGTAGGGAACTTAAAAATGTAATCAAATAATGAATAATAATACTAGTTCTAACTTGTTATACCCTAACAGGGTAATTTAATTAAAGTCAGTAGTTTGCAACGCAGTAAGGACCGTTGAAAATATATTTTTTTTCTTAAACAGGATCAACAGTCGAGTATATCTTTCCATGTCTGTCTGTTTCTATGCAGATTTGAAGCTATCTAAGTGAAAACTTTGCAGGTAGTTTTCTATATACTTTTACTACTATACATGTTCGGATCAGATAACATTATCATATAGTTGCCACATAAACGATCAGTAAACTAAAAAATATATATAACTTAGCCGGTATTAAACATATTTTAATTTACTTTGAGATATGATTATTTGTATTAAATTTCGGAAACATTTTACGAATATTATATGTTGAAAAACCATTATAATATCGCCGTTTTTCGACATTTTCTTATCTACTCTGAGATATGAGCACTCTGTTTTATTTCGAAATTTCAGTTTTTAATTTTATGAAAATCGGATGACTATATCATATAGCTGTCATATGAACGATCGGTTAAGGCAGAGGAAAATGAAAAACTGTAAATAAACACCATTAAAAAAAAGTTTGATGTAAAACTGTAAAAGTGTTATTAATTCGAAAGTTAGATTGTAAATGATCCAATAGCAATCTGCAAAAGAGTACAAACTTTAGAATGCCAAAGTAAGATTCCTCTCTTGTTTGTAAGTTTAACTTGATTTCCCCTTATTTTCTAATTTCTTTTTAGACAAAATGCTTGAAATTATGTATTTATAGTAAAATAATAAGTAATTGTTTAATATATATTTTAATTTCTTAAAAATTTCTCGAATTAAGTCTGACACACTGTAGTGTTGCCAGATGCAAGTTTTTCTTTTCACATAAAAATCTAAAAATGTTGATCTGGGCACACTAAAAATTGTTATCGTCCTCTGTTAACAACAGCTGATTAGGACTGTTGGATTTAACAAAATATCGCATTGATGATATTTGCTGTTTAAAAAATATCGCACGACGATATTAGATAAAATTTTACAAAAATATCGATATATCGAGTATTTTTGTTATTTTTTAATATTCGGGATAATTTGGATAGAGGTTGAATCTTTTTGTAACATGTATGTGTATATTTATATGTATATTTTTGTTTAATAAGTGAATTGAAATCATTACTTAAAACTTAAAAAATATTTAAAATATGATATTTTTCTTAAAAAGTGAATAGAAATTATCGAACATTAAAATAAAAAACAAATATGCCCACTCCCAAGCAATTCTTATTTCCGAAACTTGGGATACAAAAATAATAAAAATATTATGGTATAAGGCACAGCCCGTAAAGATCAATTTTATTTAATTATTACCTTTTTATTTACTTGTTTTTATTATTATTTGTAAAACAAATCTGAATACTTTTGCCCAAAAAATATCGCAATGATAATATTTTTTTTTAAGAGAAAAAATATCGATATATCAATATTTTTTGATATATTTGCGACATCCCTACAGCTGATCGAGCGATCGTGCAAAAAAAATTAGTGATTTCATTAGGAGAAAAATCGAAAAGGGCAAGTTAAAGGCCATAGTAAAAGAAAACGGCTCGCCAAGATGGTAAACATGACATTACCCGATCGGGAGGAGAGGCTGGAGCTGGTGGGACACCGCATCAAGAATCTTGGAAACTACTTCAAGATCTCCGACAACGTGTGCCCGTTGGAGATCGCCGAATTGACTACCAATTTTACGGAGGATGAGCTGTGCCAATTGGTGCGTGAGGCTGCCAGTTGGGCAGTCTCTCGTTCCCTTGATAGACATCCAGATGGCTTTATGGTTACCCAAGAGGATTTTTTGCATTCCCTGTGCGAAATTCAGCCCCGATTTGGTGTGC
>VNJR01002685.1:0-228650 GCA_008042585.1 Drosophila punjabiensis | reverse complement strand
CTTGACATTTCCCTTGCGAGTTGTATAAAGTCTAAAGCTATCATTTTTCGAAGGTAACCTCAACTAAGATTGTTTTTCTTATAGTCTGCAATCGATTTGGTACTGCAGTAGCGGCTGTATGCGCAATGCCATACAGACCAGGTCCACGGATGGTACGTCTTCTCTTCCTTCAATCCCAGTAAACATCCACAACTCCCACGTGTGGGTTCCCGCATTCATACTAATCATTAGTTGATTATCTTTGATCATTGCTTACTAACAAGGCTAACAATTGGTAAACCTAAAAGCTTAGTTGATGATTGGTTTCGACATCTGTAACCCTTTTTCCAATCCATGTATCCTCACACACCCTTCAAAACTGACAGTCACACTTTCTTTGATGTATTCATTTAGTACATATATATTTTTTCGCAGCTCCGTTGTGTTCGGGTTGTTCCCGGCCCATGAGTGAATACCAAAAGTTAAGAGTTACGGAAACCTTTCGCCTCCTGGCCATCCTGCCCTGTTCCGCCGTGCAGACACCGCGCTCCATCGGTTGCCTTCATCGTCCCAAACTGATCCGATTGCGAGGTTTGAACGAGATTTAATATTTGCAATGTGATTTCACTTACGTTTGCATTGCATTGCATTTTAAAGCCCACAGCCACGACTGCGAGTTGAAGTTGGGATCGACGTATCTCATCACAGGCTACTTCGACGGATCGGCCAGCACCTATCAACTGGAGGCATGCCATCTAAGAAGCATCTAGACAGCCAGGGCCGCCGCCGCACCAACCGTCGCCGTGCGGTCCGGCTGAGTGAGTTTCTGCGCGGCGACGAAGAGTCCACTGTCCAGGTTCCAGTCCCACAGGCTGAGTCTCAAAACACGAACGAAAGCTCCATTGGGTAAGCTACTAAGGAGTCTTAATAATTTGAGAATTTTACCTTAAGTTAAAGCACTATAAGCTGCATGTAATTGAAGTATCAGAGCTGCTCTTTGCCTAATTCCTCTGCGCAGATGGCCTTCTTTGCGTCTTAGTTTTTATATTTGGTATATTAGTAAAGATACTCTCCGCTCTCTCCATGGCAATCTAGAGAAAGGGATAGTCAAAGAGAAAGATTTACCAGGATTACGCAATATTATCTTCAGTTCTCCTGCGAGACGCAAAGACACATAATACAAAACACTCTTAAGTATTATTAACTTTAGTTTTAAAAAGCTATAAGTGTTTTAAAGATTAATCTCTAACTTCAACCTCTTCCAAAGCACCATCTCTTTGACGTGCCTCACGGCTAGCTGCGTCACTGTGAGCACTCTTGTGACACCCGACACACCGACCGACGAGCCAGAGAAGGTAACGTGGACATCCCAGGCATATTTTTCTCCCCAAGCTTTCATCTCATCTCCCTCTTCAGGCGCTCCAGTCTCCTACATGTCCACCAGAACCGCCGATGCTAGTGAATGCTTGGCAGTTGTCGTCCGGCGAGAATGATGCTCCCCAAGGCACTTTTATGCCCGATCGCAAGGCATTTCCGGACTTGGGCAAGCCGGTGAAGAAAGCCAAAACTCTGGCCATCACGGAGACCAACATGGCCACAAAGTCTCTTGATTCGGCTAAGGCTCGACGCGGGTGTCCAGTTCTGGGAAACTTTTTGCCAGACTCATTGCTGCCAGATGGAGCTGCCGGCAAAGACCAAACTGTGGCCAACTGTCAGGGCACCAAGCAGGCCTCTTGTTCTCCTCCAAGGATAACGATCTTGAAGAGAGCGACCTCACAGCAGCCGAAAAGTTCTGGCTATTCGACCGAGCAAAAAATGCCGATGCTGCCAGAGATTCGTCCTAATGAACCAGCTTCGACAGCCGCGGTAGCTCTTGATGCAGTGTCAGGGATGGAAAAGGGACCGCTCCTGGAAAAGGAGCAGCAGAAGCAGCCAGAAAAAAGTTTCTCCGAGAAGAACATACCAAAGAAAAGTCTTGCAGGTCCCTCAACGCAGCAGATGTCTGAGAAGCCTTATAGACGGGAAACAAATCCACTCGTGAAATTTCAGGCCGGCGAGGAGTATGTTGTGACCGCTTCGCGATTTCCCTCTCAGCAAAATATTCCCATGCAGCCGGAGAAAAGTCCTCATGAACCAGTTTCGACAGCAACTGTTGCTGTGCCAGCACTGGAAAGGGGATCATCCCAGCAGAAGGAGCAGCAGAAGCAAGCAGAGAAAAGTCCTGGAAGTTTCTTAGAGAAGCTACAACAGAAATGTCCTGCAGGTCCCTCAAAGCACAAGATGCCTGAGAACCCTTATAGACGGGAAACAAATCCACTCGTGAAATTTCAGGTCGGCGAGGAGTATGTTGTGCCCGCCTCGCAATTTTCCGCACAAGTCCAACGCCAAAGGCTTTCCTCCTTCTGGAAAGAAAACGACGACGACTCAGCACTGGAAGAGCACACCGTGGAACAGGGAGGAGAACGGATGACCGCCGTGGGTCTATTGAACAGACAAGACCAGTTGCTACCTCCGATCCGCCGCTCCTTGCTGAATGCCAATGCTCAGGAGTTCCGACCCATGTTCAGAGAGCAGGAGTGTCACCAGGAGCAGCTGTGCCCGACTAGGGATTCCTCTGAGCAGCTCCCTGAATCCAGACTTAAGGTGAGTGTAATACTTTTCAAGGATTTCAAGGAAGAATGAATTTAATCATTGAATTTTGATCACAGCGAAGACGTCGTGCCCAGCGATCTAATCGTTCGACGAAGCGTTGGCAGGTCGAGCACGCCGCCAACTGTGGCCAGGTATCCGAGAACCAAGTTCCGTTTCAAGGTCAGATGTCCCAGCAGCGTGCAGTCCAGGCCCAGCGCCAGCGACAGGGTGCAGGACAGCAGCAGCAGCAGCAGGAACAGCACCAGATTTCCTTGCATGGTTGCTACTACAATTCCCTTGCGACTAATCAGCGCCGGCAGCAGCAGCAAGCAGCTCCAATGGCCCAAAGACAACTACACCACCAAGGCAACCAGGTGTATCCAGTGTATGTCGCAGCGCCAGCAGCTCAGACAGCCTATGGAGCTCCATCCGCTCCTCCGGTCTATGTGGCTACTCCGCTTTATGCCGCTCCGCCAGCTACTTCGGCCGCTTCTCCATTTTATGCTGCCCCTCCGCCAGCTGCTTCGGCCGCTCATCTGGATTATGTCGCTGCGCCCGCTACTCCGAACTATGGAGGCTATGTATCCATGTCTGTCATTCCAGAATCTTTGGCCTGCCCATATCTATGGGCGATGCAATAGCGAGGACGTGCGCGTGCTGCCGCACCTGCGGCAGATCACATTGGAGGATGGTGCCTAGAAGTGTATGAAGTATATGATATCCAGAAAGAAGTGACCCATTAAGTTTGGAAATAAGGAAACCAAAGTAGAAAGTAACTTTCAGAAACCCCCCTTTCCCTTCGGGGACCAGCTGTCTTCACCAGTAAAACATAAATTGTGCCGCGTTCTGTGTCAAGCTTGCCAAGCTGCGGTCCTGGAATCCTGGAGCATCGCCTCCAGCATCGTCACCAGCTGTGAATAGTTTTAGTATCATGGGAGTTCCTTTACAAAATCCTACCTCGCTCAGTAAGCAATTACTCGATTCGATTTATATCCAAAATTGTTATTTTTTTAGAACCAATTTACACAACGCAAATTGTGTTAATAATAAACAACCTTTCATGTATATATGTCCAAATTCTCTTCGTTTTTTTGATTGCTATAAAGGACACATACTCAAATACAGCCCCATTTACCATTTATTGTAATTCTTTATCGACTAGGAAAATCTTTAAAATTTGGATGGAGAACAAAGAGAATTTTCGGAACTTGAAAACTTGATAAAACCACCAGTTAATTTCTGTACTAAGAGACTATCAGGATTACATTTATATTTAACAAGTAACATTATTATTTCTAAAAATGCTAAAAACATAAATGCATATTGAGGTTTCTTCTCCTTAATCCATCGTCACAACTGAAGAAAGAGGTCAATGGATAATGTTGAACCAACTCGAAAATGAAAGAGACAGCTATACATGCACATAGATCCTCAAAGCGTCGTCCGTTCCTCTTAGATCTCAGTTTGAAACCCAAAAACCAGCTCCGATATTCACGTTCTCTACTTACTTTCGGATAATCAAGTTTATTTCAAATTAAAATCTATTTAAAAAAAAAAGAACTGTTTACACGCAATGATTTGATTTTTCATCTTGTTGTTTATTTTAAATTTAGTGTATCATTTCGCGGAGTACACACGTTATTTGTATAAAAAAAAACGAACGCAGAAGAGTTTGTTTTTGTTGGTGCAACGTCTCCTTAACGGTTGGACTTGGCCACACGCTCCAGCTCATCCTTCTTCTTGATGGCGTAGGAGTTGGAGGATCCCTGGAATAATAGAATTGAAGAGTTATTAGTATTTATTACATTTTCCATTACAAATCCATGTGTTTTAGCTGATTTAAGCGGCTGTTCTTTTACGTTTCTCGTGTGCATTGAACTGGGAATCGGTCGCAAGCACAAGGATAATAAAAGATGGGCTTTGCTCTGGTCCAAAAGCGAGACTACATGAATAGGACATCAGGCAGAATTAGATTGGACCCTTTCCTCACTGGGAAATATGAACTGTTGATGTTCTTTTACGTTTCTCGTGTGCATTGAACTGGAAATTGATCGCAAGCACAAGGATAATAAAAGATGGAAACTATAATCTGGTCCAAAAGCGAGACTACATGAATACACCATCAGGCAGAATTAGATTGGACCCCAAAATTAACCGAAATTACACAAGATATATGCGTGTACATGTTCTTTTACGTTTCTCGTGTGCATTGAAATGGAAATGAATCGCAAGCACAAGGATAATAAAAGATATTTTCTGGTCCAAAAGCGAGACTACATGAATAAACCATCAGGCAGAATTAGATTGGACCCTTCCTTCGCTGGATTGCTTCAATTAACGTTCTTTAAACAGTCCCTAAGCTGGTTAGGATCCATTGTGTCCTTTGCTTGCTCACCTTGGCAGCGTTGATCAGCTCATCGGCCAGGCACTCGGCAATGGTCTTGATGTTCCTGAAGGCAGCCTCACGAGCTCCAGTGCACAGCAGCCAGATGGCCTAAAAGAAATGATAATAATATTAATACATCATATTCTGTATGCTTTAGCTTCAATATTAATTCGAGATTCATTAAAAAATGTCTCTTCAGTTCATACGCCAAATGTCGGCTAAATTACACATTGTGACGCTACGGATAAGATAGATATTCGATTTAGCCAGCCTTATAAGCCAGCAGTCGCCAAACGAACCACAAGCCATCGTAGCTGGCCACACAAAGAATCCGGAGATCCGATATCAGCGGGACTCAAGACGTACCTGGTTGACGCGACGCAGGGGCGACACATCCACAGCCTGGCGACGGACGGTACCAGCACGTCCAATACGGGTGGAGTCCTCACGGGGTCCCGAGTTGATGATGGCGCTGACCAGGATCTGAAAATAATAGCAATGCACAATGTTAATTTAATCCAATCTCTGTCCGAGTCGCTTAATTAGGTAAATGGAATGCGAGTACATGTTGCTTCAATTTCCAGGAGAGCAGGAAGAGGGGCTTTGTCTTCGGGCGCTAGGATAATATTGAAACCATTTCATCTCAGTTCAATTTTGGTAATGCCCAACGGCGAAGGGTTTATATAAAGCCGCTGGCATTGAGGTGAACTGTTGTTCGAGGATTGTGTATTGTTTTTAGGCATGAGATAATGTTGTTCTTCACTTTATTAAGGTTCGCATCTTTGAGACGATGCCCTTAAGAGGAATAGTTGAACATGGGGTTCGATGTGGTCCAACTGAATACCACAACGCTGTAGATATCAACGCTGCAGTTTTAGTTTTGGACGGATAGATCAGATCCAGAGTTATTTGATGAATGCTTTTGTTGCTTTTTGACTTTATTAAGGTTCGCATCTTTGAGGCAATGCCCTTAAGAGGAATAGTTAAGCATGGGCTTCGATGTGGTCCAATTGAATACCACAACGTTGTTGGGATCAACGCTGCAGTTTTAGTTTCGGACGGAAGAGGTCTTTCAGGCACAAGGATATCTAATCTCTAGTGTAGCTTCAATTTCCAGGAGGACCGGAAGAGGGTGCTTTCCTTCAGGCACTAGGATAATATTAAAACTCTATTTTCCTATAAGTCCACATAGAAGTTAATGCTTGCGAGAGTATCGTAACTAACCAGCATCGAGGAGGACTTAAAACCATTACTTTGAGATCAGATTAAGGGTTTCCTAGTGTAGCTTCAATTTCCAGGAGGACCGGAAGAGGGTGCTTTTCTTCAGGCACTAGGATAATATTAAATCTTTGCTTCCTTTGAGTCCTGTTCAGAGTAAATGCTCAATTTGGTTAGAGTTTACCTTCAATTGGCATCGGTGAGGACTAACTACGGTTTCCCAATCTTCATTTCTAAGTTCTTAGTGTAGCTTCAATTTCCAGGAGGACCGGAAGAGGGTGCTTTCCTTCAGGCACTAGGATAATATTAAAACTCTATTTTCCTATAAGTCCACATAGAAGTTAATGCTTGCGAGAGTATCGGAACTAACCAGCATCGAGGAGGACTTAAAACCATTACTTTGAGATCAGATTAAGGGTTTCCTAGTGTAGCTTCAATTTCCAGGAGGACCGGAAGAGGGTGCTTTTCTTCAGGCACTAGGATAATATTAAATCTTTGCTTCCTTTGAGTCCTGTTCAGAGTAAATGCTCAATTTGGTTAGAGTTTACCTTCAATTGGCATCGGTGAGGACTAACTACGGTTTCCCAATCTTCATTTCTAAGTTCTTAGTGTAGCTTCAATTTCCAGGAGGACCGGAAGAGGGTGCTTTCCTTCAGGCACTAGGATAATATTAAAACTCTATTTTCCTATAAGTCCACATAGAAGTTAATGCTTGCGAGAGTATCGTAACTAACCAGCATCGAGGAGGACTTAAAACCAATACTTTAAGATCAGATTTAGGATTACTTTGCATTGTTTTGTAGTTCCAAGTTCCAGGAGAAACCAGAAGAGGCTTATTATCTTCAGGCACTAGGATATTTTGGAACCCACTTAATCTGCGCGCCCATTCTACCCATGTCCCAGTGGCAATGATCTGCGGACACAGTTTAGCATGGGCCGCTTGCTCCCTCCCAATCTGGCGAAACGGATCAAAGGGGTCATGGTCATGGGTCATGTGTATGTACCTGCAGCGGGTTCTCGCCGGTGAGCAGATGGATGATCTCGAACGAGTGCTTGACAATACGGCAGGCCATCAGCTTCTTGCCGTTGTTGCGTCCCTTCATCATCAGGGAGCAGGTCAGGCGCTCCACAATGGGGCACTGGGCCTTGCGGAATCGCTTGGCGGCATAACGTCCGGCCGAGTGGGGAAGGTAGCGGGCGAACTTCTCCTTCACCGAGATGTAATCCTGCAGCGAGATGTCGTTGACAGTCACATCGTCGCACGACCAGCGGCCGAACAGCTTGATTTCGGGCAGCTCGCTGGTGGCCACCACGTTCGTCTCCAGGATGGTTTCGGCGTTCTCGGTTTCCAGAGGTGCCGCCGGCTCCTCGAACGTCTCCACGACGGTGTTTTCAGCAACTTCGGCCATGCTGTGAGTGGGGGAAAGGTGAATATATAATCAAATTATTACTTTTCTTTTATTAATGTTAAACGGAAATAGACAAAATATGGAAATTCTGCTAAACGCGACCATTTTCTGCACTTTAAAAAGAAGGAAACACACGAGGTTTTCCCTAATTCATTTTCAGTTTTCAAGTAAAAAACAAAGTAAAGGCACCCTTTTCATTTACTGGGCATCCATGAAAACCAATATTAACCACGTTTTATGCTGATTTTCTGCTACTTTAAATCTTTACTGCAAATGAGCGCTATTTTCACTCGCACACACACACATACATTTGTATGCGTACATACACACACGCGCATTGTTGTTGTGTTGTTGATTTTCCCCGACATTATCGTGGCAATGCCTTCACATAAGGATGCGGGTACTTTCTGGGCATCCAAAGGCTTTGCTTTTGCCATTGTACCGTGTAAAATAAAAACAAAAAACATAAAAAAAAAAGAAAAGGTGAATCCAACACGTGTTATGAACTCACACATTGGCTCACGCACAGACACACACACACAAACAAAAAGCCGCCCGTTTTTAACCTCATTGCCGCTAAAGTTGCAGTTTTTCACCGTTGACTCAATAATTTCACAAAACCCTTATTATTCACGTTTGGCCGAGACTTTTAGTGGTCGTTTGGTTGAACTCTGCTGCTTTTACACTTAGTTAAACTTCGAAAACCCTTACATTTTCACAGAAGATATCGAGGTACGATGTCAGCGCAAAGGCAAACGCCTGAAAAAGAACATGTTAGGGCAGTGTTCGGCAACGCCACAGAAACACGCTTCCGCCGCTGCGCGCAGGGTTGTATTTGGCCAGGGCTGGAAACTGCGCGATATATCGATGGTGACGATAGCTGGCTATCGTTAAGCTGTACCTCTTTACTTGTAACGTATTTAAGAAAATTTTAGCCCTCTTTAATTGATTTGTTGAGTACATTTATTTATTAGCTGTTTATTTACCCGTTATTTTATGTTGGAGTGTTGTTGTTGATGACGATAGCTACTCTCTTATCGATATGTGTCACGGTGACCAGGGCTGCAAGGCGCCATTACCTAGCGGTAGCGATTATAGGGATGGTTATTATATCGTTGTGATAAAATATCACTCTGATCGATATATCATACGATGTGCCATCCCTATTGTACTTTCCAAAACAAAAATAATATTGTGAAATAATATTCTTCAAGTTGCGCCAAAATGAGCGTGGATATAGCCAGCACGATCAAGTTTCGGGACATCTGTGACCTGTTCGAGAAGCTGAAGGCCACCAAAAAGGTTGCCAACAAGGAGGACGTGCTGAAGAGCTACTACGAGTCCTTCTGCCGGCACCGCGAATCCTTTCGCAGGGAAACCGGCCTGGCCGACGACCAGGTGGAGAGTGGATCCAGCAGCTTCTACTCCGTGCTGCGCCTGCTGCTCCCCAGCGCGGACACGGGCCGGGACAACTATGGACTGCAGATCACGGCGCTGGGCAGGCTCTACATACGGGTGCTTCAGCTGGCCAAGGATTGTGAGTCGCGGGGCACTTGGGGGACTGCCGGAAAAACGAATTACTATTTACCATGCTTATCCTAACTCCCGTTAGCCAGCGATGCCATAATGCTGCAGCACCGCAGTGGGAACATGTACAGGGACTACGGCGATGTGGTCTACGCCGTGCTCAAGCCGCGCTGCTTCAATCCGCCCAGCAACCTGCGGCTCAAGGAAATTCACGAAATGCTGGACACCATTGCCAACGAGGACACGACAGGTGGGTGTAACGGCCAATCTTGGATAAAGACTGACGTCCATCTGCAGTTAAGGAACAGGAGCTCATCCGGTTCACGCAGCAGGCCTCGCCGGAGGAGCAAAAGTGGCTGATACGGCTGCTGCTGAAGAGCCTGGGCCTGGGCATTGGCGAGCAGAAGATATTTGGGGTGCTGCACCCCAAGGCGCAGGACATGTACCAGCGCTGCTCGGATCTGGGACATGTGTGCAACCTGCTGGCCGGCAATGCCACTGACCTGGATGCCAGCAGCACCTCCAATGGGGACAGCAAGGGCAATGTCAAGGCCGTGAATCTGAATGCCGTCATCCGACCGTTCCATCAAATCCGTCCCATGCTGTGCGAACGCTTCCCGGGCGACATCCAGGAGCTAATGCAATCGGACGTGCTCTATCTGGAGACCAAGATGGATGGCGAGCGCTTCCAGCTGCACATCGATCGCGGCCGCTTCATGTACATCTCGCGGAACGGCGTCGATTATACGCGCAATTTCGGCGACAGCTACGACCGCGTCGGCACCCTGACGCCCAAGCTGAGGGGCCTGCTGCCGCTGGGTCTGCAGTCCATTATCCTGGACGGCGAGATGATGGTGTGGGACACTGTCCAGGAGCGCTTTCGCGAGAAGGGCGAAAATACGGACGTTAAGAGCCTGAAGCCCGACCGCAGCTGGCAGCCGTGCTTCGTCGTCTACGACCTCTTGTACTTCAATGGCCAGAGCCTCCTCGACCACACCTACATCCAGCGCGCCTACAAGCTGCAGAAGCTGCTGGTGGAGCAGCGTGGCGTGCTGCAGTTGATGCGCGCCCGCAAGATCGGTTCGGTGGAGGAGTTCAACGAGCTCTTCCAGCAGGCCCTCGACTCCAATGCCGAGGGGATTGTGCTGAAGAAGCAGGGATCCGTCTATCAGCCGGGAGTGCGACTAGGCGGTGGCTGGTACAAGGATAAGGCCGATGTGAGTGACACTTTATATCATCAAGGATCCGATCCACAACTCGTTCCTTTGTTATTTCTTCCACAGTACATCAAGGGCCTCATCACGGAGTTCGATGTGCTGATCATTGGCGGCTTTTACAATCGCAAGCGCACCTTCATCGAATCCTTCTTGCTTGGTGTACTCCAGCCGGCACCAAGTGGCTCCTCCCATCGCCACGAGGTCTTCAGCATTGGCTGCGTCACAAATAACACGCAGCAGAGGGGCGTTTTGAATCACACACTGAAGCCGCATTGGCACGATGTGATCAAGGAGCCGCCACCGCTGTGGTATCACTACAAGGCGAACGATCGGACGGGATGTCCCGATCTCTGGATCGAGCCACAAAACTCGATTATTCTGCAGGTGAAGGCGGCCGATTTGGCGCCGAATTCGGCGTTCTTCACCCGCAAATCGTTGCACTTTCCGCGCATCGAACTGAAGCGCGATGACAAGTCCTGGAGCGAGTGCATGACCCTCAAGGAGTTCAATGATCTGTGCGAGGTAGATAGTTGTAGTAATACATCTCTCTCTTGATAAATGAATCATTTCTTTGGCTTCTCCCTAGGGTTCCATGGCCATCAAGAAGCTGAATAAGCGGCAGCTGCGGCTGGAGGACTTGACCACGAAGCGAAAACGCCTGCGAATGACACCATCGGAGCGGAGCCGCCTGGGACTGGCCGTCTACGAGAAGCGCTGCGTGCTAGATCCCACCAGTTCGAGCCGCACGAAGCTGTTCGATGGCCTCAGCTTCTGCATTCTGAGCGGCTCGGCCGGGCGTCAGAGCAAGCTTCAGCTGCAGGAGCTGGCCGTGCTGAATGGCGGCTGCATCGTTGAGAATCCCCTGCCCAACGATCCCAAGTGCTTCTGCATAGCCGGCGACGAGACGTTCCTGGTAAAGCGTCTCATTCTGCAGCAGCCGCGCACCTGCGACATTGTGCGCATGGACTGGCTGCTGCGGATCTGTCGGAAGCAGGAGCTGGAGCTGCGGCCCAAGGATCTAATGGCGGCCACCGAGCCACTGCAGCGGGAGCTGGCCGAGTGCTTTGACAAGTTCGGGGATAGCTACGACAAGGATATTGCGAACATTGAGGAGCTGCAGGAACTGCTGCTGGACATGGACAAGGTGATAGGAGAGGAGGAGGAGAAGGAGAAGGTGCTGGCATCTGAGCTGGATGCCTTGGAGGATCAGCTGCTGGAGGGAAAGAAGAGTCTCAATCTGTTCCGCCATCTCTACGCCGCGTTTTACGAACCGGAAAGCGACCGCTTGGCAAAGATTCTGTTTCTACAAAACGGTGGCAAGCTGGTCGAAGCAACCGATCCGAAGCTCAATCTGGGCTTTAACTGCATGCCCTCCGACCTGGATGACAATCACTGGGAGCAATGGCTGCAAAACCACCCAAAGCTGACTGCCGACAAAGTGCTAAACTCTGCCTGGATCCACCAATCGCATCGGGAGGGGCTTCTACTGCCCCAGGCGAGTTTCGTCAGATGAGAATTTGAATAAATTTCAAAAACTCTTTGTATATACTGTATAAAATATATAAATTAAAAAGTTAAATGTTTTTTCTAAAGTGCCTTAAAAAATTGACAAATTAAATATAAAGTAAGCTTTTATTTCTCTACATTTCTTAGATATTTACCGGTGGTTTCCATGGCGGTTACAATTTGAATAAAATTAAAATTTAAATTCTTAAAAAATTAATTATCGCTATAAAAAGATAAAACAATCTTGGAAAATAAATATGTATTTTATTTAAGACAAAAATTAAGAAAAACCCAAAAACTGTTTTATGAAACGCTGAATTAGCGTTGCCAGATTTTTCCCTGATAGACTGTGACGCAAGGTTTTATAAAAAGTATTGGCCAAACTAGAGGTTAGTTAGTCAACACTGGCCGCAGGTATATTTTAGTGTGACTTGCTAAGGAACTAGTTCCCAATCGCATTCCTAACTCATATTGGCCAACAGGAAAGTCATTTATCCCGCAAGAAGCAAAGAGATAAAATGTGACTAGTAAATAAATTTAAAAAAAGACTAGTTCTACGCTTCCACGCGCATCCAACAGGCAAAGAATGCCCGAGCTGGAACTGGAACTAGCAGGGAGCGGGAGCCAGTTCGGCCGCTGGGTCCAAAGACCAGTTCAATTAAACCAGTTCACATTTGAACAACACAACTCTAGTTTTTTTTTTTACACACATATATGTTTTAAAAACATATGCGGAATCAAAAATCAATACGCAGAGTTGTTCGATTGGCGAGGACTGCGGCGAGGCATTAAGGATTCCAGGCGATTCGCGGAGGACTGCGCGGCAACGACGTAACAGGAGGCGACGGACACTGCTGCTGCAACTGCGACCAGAGGCAGTTGACAATGGTGATGGTGTGCTGTGCGTGTGCTCGGGCCAGTGTAAGTGTGTGTGTGTGTGAGTGCTCGTGTGTGTCCGTATGCGTGTGCGTTTTGTGTTCGTGTTTGTCTGATTGTGTGCTGCTCCCGTTGTTGTTGCTGTTGCTGTTGTTGTTGTGTTGTGAAAAATAAGAATGAAAATGCGAATGTCCTGGAAAAGTCCCATTAGCTGGCTGGAAAGCGCATTCAAATCGCTGTAGCTTCACGTTTCCAACGGCTGTTGTGCTCACACACCTTCATCCCCCTCCCTCCCCGCAGATATAACCGCAAAAACAGAGAGAAGCAATAATCACAACAAAGACGGGCGCGTTTCCATGTCGCCGTGTGTGGGCCTTTGATGCAGCCATCCATCAGCGGATCAGGCCAGGACCAGGACCAGGACTAGCGAAGCCATGCTACCCATCAGCGAGGAGCAGCAGCTGCAGCACCAGCACCAGCAGCAACTGCAGGCGGAACTGGAGGATGCGGAGCCGCAGGTGGGCGATGGCAGCCTGTGGACCGCCCTGTACGACTATGACGCGCAGGGCGAGGACGAGCTGAATCTGCGGCGGGGCCAGATCGTTGTTGTGCTATCCACGGACCCCGAGGTGTCCGGCGATGTTGGCTGGTGGACGGGCAAGATCGGCGACAAGGTAAGGAGGAATGGAACCTGCTCCACTTTAGACGGAAATCACTCTCTCTCTTCTTTACCCCTTTTCCAGGTCGGTGTCTTTCCCAGGGACTTTGTGACGGACGCCGATCCCCTGCAGCTGAATGTCCCCTCCGCCATTGGCGATATCCAGCCGCACGAGATCGAGTACGAGGAGCTGGACATCAAGGAGGTGATCGGCTCGGGTGGCTTTTGCAAGGTGCATCGCGGCTTCTATGACTGCGAGGAGGTGGCCATCAAGATCGCCCATCAGACGGGCGAGGACGATATGCAGCGGATGCGCGACAATGTGCTCCAGGAGGCCAAGCTCTTCTGGGCGCTCAAGCATGAGAATATAGCCGCCCTGCGCGGCGTCTGTCTCAAGACGAAGCTTTGCCTGGTGATGGAGTATGCCCGCGGCGGCAGCCTCAACCGGATTCTGGCGGGAAAGATACCGCCCGACGTGCTCGTCAACTGGGCCATCCAGATAGCCAGGGGCATGAACTACCTGCACAACGAGGCGCCCATGTCGATCATTCATCGCGACCTCAAGTCCTCCAATGTCCTCATCTACGAGGCCATCGAGGGCAATCACCTGCAGCAGAAGACGCTCAAGATCACGGACTTTGGCCTGGCCAGGGAGATGTACAACACGCAGCGGATGAGCGCCGCCGGGACCTATGCCTGGATGCCGCCCGAGGTGATCAGTGTCAGCACCTACTCCAAGTGAGTTTGACAATAAGCTCTTCCAAAGGCAAACCCCGGTTGTAACTTGATTTCTATCACGCAGATCCTCGGATGTTTGGAGCTATGGCGTGCTGCTTTGGGAGCTGATAACGGGCGAGACGCCCTACAAGGGCTTCGATCCGCTGTCCGTGGCCTATGGCGTGGCTGTCAACACGCTGACCTTGCCCATACCAAAAACATGCCCCGAAACCTGGGGAGCCCTCATGAAAAGTGAGTTCCTGAGGGAGTCCTCCTCCCCTGGCTACTTTTATAGGATTGTATTCAAACTTGTAAAATCCCTAGGTTGCTGGCAGACGGATCCACACAAGCGACCTGGTTTCAAGGAGATACTCAAGCAGCTGGAGAGCATTGCCCGCTCAAAGTTTACGCTGACGCCGCAGGAGTCCTTCCACTACATGCAGGAGTGCTGGAAAAAGGAGATCGCCGAGGTGCTGCACGACTTGCGCGAAAAAGAAAAGGTAGGAACCGCCTTCGGGCTCTCCTAGATCGATTTCTCGTTTCTAGACCGTTCTCTTTGTTGGCCCTAGGCCGCTCTTGAGTTCTTCTTTGTCGATTACTCTCTGTTTTCTTCCCCAATCGATCCCCCCGTCGTTTGTTGATGAAATTCTAATAATTTGGTTTATACTTTCTCTCCAAAAACAACACGAAACCAAAAACAAAAAACCAAAAACAAAACAAACGAAATTCCTTTTGTAAAATATGTAAACACCAAACGACGTTAAGCGTTTCCAAACCATCGAAGAGGTAAGCGCGTCCAACAGGTCTCTCAATCGCTCTCTGCCCGCCTTTTTCGTTGAGTTGAGTTTCATTAAGTTTCGTTAAGTTCCTTGCCGTGTTTTTGTTACGTTTCGTTTGCCCTAAGTTATCCAGTTTCGTGGCTGGGGAAACCCTCCCGCCACGCCCAACTTAAGCCCACATGCTGCATGGTTCCTAGTTCCTAGTTCCTAGATCCTAGCTCTTAGTTCCTTGTTCCTCGTTTCTAGTTAGCAATCTTTGCTAAAGCCCTTGAAGCCTTTACTAAACCCCTTACGTTCTCCGTTCCCGCAGGAACTGCGCAACAAGGAGGAGCAGCTGCTGCGCGTTCAGAACGAGCAGCGCGAAAAGGCGACCCTGCTCAAGATCCAGGAGCAGCACTTGCGGGAGCGCGAAATGGTGCTTATCGAACGGGAGCTGGTCATGATGCAGCCGGTGCCAACGAAACGCCGGCCCAAAAAGGGCAAAAAGGTAAGGCAATTGTCATTGCGTGAGAAACATTTCCTTAATACAAAACCTTCCACTATTCCGTCAGTACAAACCGCTGCAGATTTCACTGCCGACGGGCTTCCGGCACACCATAACGGCCGTACGCGACAAGGCGGAGCAGCCGGGCTCACCCTCGCTCTCTGGCTTGCGCATCGTGGCACGTGAGTAGCTATTTTCTTCTCTCAACGATTCGGTATATGTCCCCCAGAGGTTCTGCTTAGCTGAAAATTATAGCAAGAGATCAGATGCGGGTTTAATATCGAACTGAAGCGATATTTTACACAAAAGTCGATATTTGAATCAATCTTTTGACCCAGCGATATACATATGTGGCGTAAATCGATATTTTGATTGATATATCAGACCAATATGTAATCGGAACAGGAAACAAATAATCTGAAGAAGACTATTCGTATCTGTTTATGAAAATATTAATATTTTAGCGTTAAATACAATATTTTCGATATAATATTTTGGATATTTTTCAAATATCTCGATATCTTAACATTAAAATTATAAATTCGATATTTATAAACTCGATACATCAATGTTTTCGATATTTTTGATATGTATTTGAGCGCTATATTTGTATTGATTTTTAATATCTCACTATTTCTTCATTGATATACTTCCCTAATCCGAATATAAACCTAATTCGATGTTTTCGATATATTTTATTATAATTACTGGGTATTAGAGGGCGCGTTAACTTCGAAAAGAGTTAGGAAATGAGGCCAGCAGCTTAGAGATTAGATTAGAGCAGAGATTAGTCCCAGGAGTACCTCATCAGGCCACCACCCCGGTATCAGTGTGATTATTTTTACTTTAGGCTTATTTTTGGCATGCTTCATTCTTCTTTGTTTTGTATATGATTTCCTCTTCTGTTTTGATTGATTATTTTCTCTTTTGTTTCTTTTTTCTCTTATTTCGTTTTGGTTTCATACTCTCTTTTGGGGTCATATTCTATGCAAATGTGAATAGTTACCGATGGGCTCAAGGGCAAGACCTGGGGCCCCTCCACCATGCACCAGCGTGAGCGATCGCTGCTGCCCTCGCAACTGGGCGGCGGCGGCCAGCCGGAGTGGCCCGCCCAGAGCTCCACCCACTCCTCGTTCAGCAAGAGTGCCCCGAATCTGGACAAGAGCAAGCAGCAGCAGCAGCAGCTACAGCTGCAGCAACAGCTGCCGGTGGCCTCGCTGACACCACCGCCGGGCAATAGCAATGGCATAGGAGTTGCAGCGGGAGCTAACGGAGGAGGCGGAGGAGGAGTAGGAGTAAGCAGCGGAGGAGGAGGAGGAGTATATCCAGGTATACCCTATTTTCTAACGCGACAACCCAACAGCAATATTGGTAATTGTAAGGCCATCACCACCACCAATGCCATCACAACCAACCACAACAACAACAACAACAACAATAGCAACTCCGTCAACAACAACAACAGCCAGAATAATAATAATAATAATAATAATCATAATATTAATATTAATATAAATAATAACAACAATACAACCACTAGCAGTAGCAGCCACAGTAACAGTCAGACTAACCCCACTCCCCACTCGAACGCCTCCCTGCCGAATGGCCAAAGCAAGAGCAAAAGCAAGAGCAACTCCAACAGCAGCAGCCTTACCAGCGCCAGCAGGACCATGTACCATCGTGCCCGCAGCCAGGAGTACGGACTAGATCACTCGCCCAGTCCGTACCAGCCGCCAAATCTCTATTTGGTGTCCGATGACAGCTCCGAAACGGACACCGTGACGACGCCCACCGGCTGCTTTCACTTCCTCAAGTCCGGCAACTCCTCGGCCTCGGCTGCAACCGCGGCCTCAGCAGTGCCCCGTTTCGGCGGCAGTCTTGGCAACAGTCCCGCCGTTGGACGCAAGAAGCACTCGCTGGACAGCTGCCAGCACCCTCCGCCGGCTAGCAGCAATAGCCTGGCACTGCCCACGCAACTAATGGCCTCGGAGGATAACAATACCTACGACCATGCCTTCTACCGGGATGTGATCAAGAAAATCATTGCCAGCAGCGAGCGGGTCAACTCCAAGTCCAGCGGCGACCTAACCATGTACAACTCCAGCACACCGCTGACGGCTGCCCAAAGGGACGACGAAGAGCCGGGCGGCCGCTTCCAGCGCAACGCCTCGGGTTCGCAGTTTCCGCGACACTGTTTCTTCACCAGGCAGGAGGAGGAGGAGGACGACGACAACAACGACCAAGACGACGACGATGACGACGACGACTCTGGCGAGGCGGAACAGTCGCTGGACTCCAGTCAGATGAGACAAAACTCCACAACGTCGCGCAAGAGCTCGGTGACCTTCCAGAGCGTCAGCTTCGAAGAGCCCGCTGTTGGCGTTGGTTCGCCCACAGCGACGGCCGCCAGCAGGTCGGAGCTACAGTATACTTCCAGTGCCTCCATAAGCTTTGCCACCTACCGCTCCGCCTCGCCCTCATCGCTGTCCTCGTCCAGTGCCTGCACGGCCTCCTCCGGTGGCGAAGTGCTCCAGGGTGTCGCCGGCGAGGCGGCGGTGAACGGCAGCAGCAGCGGCTATCAGATGCAGGAGAACTCTATACTGACCACACGACGGATGCTCGATGTCCAGCCGCATCCGGATGTGATCAAGATGAAGGAGCACCTGCTGGCCGAGGAGCAGCGCCAGCAGAGCAAGAACCAAAGGAAGCAGCGTCCCAAGCACATCACCAAATCCAAGTCCGTTGAGGCGCCAGTCGAGGGACAGGGACAGTCGCATCCTCATCATCCCCACCAGCACCAGCAGCAGCAGCAGCAGCAGCATTACCATCTCCAGCCGGAGCACCACTCGGCCAGCTCCAGCCGCTTCCGCTCCCTGCTGAGCCTCTTCTCGCGCTCCCGCAAAAAGTACAGCAAGCTGGCGGAACACAACCAGATGGATGGCGGCGGCGCTGGCTCGGAGTTCAGCGCCATTGATCCCTACCAGACCGATCTGGCCATGGGTAGCAGTCGCTCACTAAAGCGCAAGGGCAAGAAGCCGCAGACGCAGTCCTGCGAGCAGCTGGAAAGGTGCTGATTCTGCTGTGCTGATTGCCGTTGGAGTTGGCCTCACTAGCTCATTGTTTTATATTAAAACCCTAGACTAAGCCAGGGCGAAGTCGGTCTTGAAGGCCGCCTCTAACTCCCTCCCAACCATCCTCCTACCCTCCCTCCTGGTAACCGAAGAAGAATTGTTCCTAGCGCAGGCAAGGCGAGGGATGCAGGGATGAGTCCCAAGAGAGAGAGGGAACCAGATTGTGCGGATAAACTAATGCTGCTTCTATACGTAGACACGACACAAGTGCATGGGCCGATGGCAAAATATTCAACTAAACCATAAAACATAAACCATAAACCATAAAACATAAATCTGTAACGATTGGATTAACCTTAAGTCAACCGTAGTGGCTCTATTGCTATATATCTAAAGGGGTCTCACCCACCCCGCGTCTTAGTTGAACTAAGTTCTGTAGTTCTTACGGGAGAGCTCCTCCTCGCCCCTCCTCTCTTCCCCGAGAGAGATGTGTCTTTCTTTATTGTTTTTCGAAATTTATGTTTATTTAGCTTTGCGATGCGACTCCCTCTGGTATTTTGATTACAGTTTTATTTACATTTTATTATTAGTCTGCAATCGGGTTTTCCAATTAATTTATTTATGATTTCTTTTACAACAAAAAACATACACAAAAAAAAAGAGAAAACTAAAAAAAAACACCTGTGATCAAAAACAATAATGTTGATGAAAAACAAAAGAAAAAAAGAGAAGAAGAGAAGAAATATTATTTTTTTGTTTTTGTATTATTTTTATGAAAACATACATATATATATATATATACATTCATATATATATTCATTTTGTACGATTTGTTCATCTTACGTTTACCGCTCTCGCGTCTCGATTTCAATATGTCAACTTTGTATATTCATGTATTTACCATGTTTTTTTGTTTTTGGGCCCAGCCAAGAACCCAAAAGAAAATGAGCAATTAGACGAGAAAAGGAGAGATCCGACAATAAAAACAAACTAAAAAGAATCTGCTGACCAGTTTTGATTGTTCCCCACACAAAATATACTCCAGAGAAGCACAGAGAAGTTTTAAAACAATTTAAAAATGATTAAAAAATAGGAAACAATTAAAATTCTTCTCTCTGCTCCTTAAGTTAATTTCCCCTCCGGACAGACAGACAGACAGACTTACTTATGGACCGTGACTCCTGGTCCTGGTATGCGGTGGCTAAACCTGGTATTGCCTGCGGTTACTACTCCACAAACCACTCGACAGTGCTCCCAAAGGAGCGAGCCCTTGAACTACCCCAAACCTCCACCCAGATCCCGAGTTTTAGCCATTATTCTCGCCACTCAATCTCGTGTCTCGTTCCGTACGGAATGCCGCCCAAATATATGCATGCGTGTATATCAGGATCTGGAGGAAGCAACAGCAAGATGGACGACTGGCGACCGGGCGCCACCAACATGCCGATCATGTCGCCCTCGCCGTACCTTCTCAGCCGCTTCACCAGCAACGTACCGCTGCCGACGCTCTACGCGGGCGATGCGGCCCGCAAGCCGAAGCTATCGGTGATCGAGCTGCTGCTGTACAACATGGCCTCCCTGCTGGCCGGCGTGGCAGCCGGTTACGATGTCCGGATGTCGAATGTGTCGCCCGTGCATCCCACGCTGCTCAGCGAGGTGCCCGCTCTAAAGGCGGCTCCCAAGGCAGCAGCAGTCGCAGCGGCAGCAGCAGGCGGAGAGCAACATGCGGCCGAGGAGGAGCCGACGCACAGGTTGCAGGAGCAGGCCTTGGAGCTCCTAGAGGTGGATGCACAATTGCAGCAGCAGCAAGAGAACAGGGAGGGCACGCCACGAAAGCTGGCCGGCCAGGCGAGGTGAGAGAACCTGTGGAGATTTATAGCAATTCCGATTCATTTTCCCTTTCATTTCTGTAGATTCGGTGGCATCGAGGCAGCGGTGGTAAGCAAGTCGCAGCCGACATCCCTGGCGCGACGCATCGGGGGCAGTCAGCCGTACTACACGCCCGTGCAGCGGACGCCGCAGCATCAGATACACCAACAGCAGCAGCAGGAGAAGCAGCTGCAGCTGCAGCTGCAGCACACACAGCTGGCGCAACAGCCGCCGCCATCTGCCCTGGCGGAGGCCACCGGACTGGGCGGCATCTATGCCGGAACCCAGCCACCGACACCATCGCCACGCCGCAAGCTGAGCAACAGCAACAACTTTGGTAGTGCCAATGCCAACAATCCCGCCCAGCAGGCGGATGTCTTTGAGGAGTTCCGCGTGGGCGGTGGCATCGGTCCGCCGCCTCTGTACGCGCCAGCGGATTATCTAAGGAACGGGCCGAGTTACTCGAACGACGGGGGTAACTACAGGAACGGATACTTTGGTGAGTCATGACATAATCCTTACAAGGTAATCCCTACACGACTTGCCTTCCTGCAGGCTCCAACTACTTCCCCTACCGGCCGGAGCTGAACTACAGCTACGAGCGCGACTGCAAGTCGTATCCGGATTACTCCTACGACTACAACCATCGGCTGCCGGACTACTATGACTATCAGTACGAGGCGCCAGTGGTGCCCGTGCCCGTTACCTTGCCCGTTGCGCCACCCTCCACCTGCCCTGGCAGCCTGCCCGTTCAAGCCCAGACCCGAACACCGCCGCCACGCGTTCCCCAGATGGGTGTGAGTGCCGCCGGGCACCGGCGCACACCCTCGACCGTGTCCAACAATTCGAACGTGCTGCTGGAGCACGAGGAGCTGCTCTGCTATGACTACAACAACCTCAACCTGAATGCGGACTACGAGAGGGAGCGGGAGCGGGAGCAGGTCCCGATGCCCACGAAGCAGGAACTGTACGCGGGCTCGCCCAAGCTGCTCAATCGCCTGATCCACAGCCCCCTGCCGATGACGAAGAGCAAGTACGCCACGGCGGCGGTGACGAGGCCAGCTAGCCTGCCCTTCGAGCAGCATGCTTTGCAGCTGGGCGGCGGCTACCAGCAGCAGCAGCAGCAGGTGGGAGGCTCCATGGTTTCCTCATTGCCGCCGCCACTCGCCGTCAGCACGGGCAGCGGCTGCCAGTCGAAGCTGCGCAGCTCTCTGAAGAAGTACAATGGCGCTGGGAATGGCTCCACCTCGTCGCAGCAGGGCACACCCACCAATCCCACGCCACCGGACTCGCTGACCAGCGATGACAGCTCCTACTTGAGTGCCAAAGAGGGTTCCATTGGTTCCCAGCACAGCCGCGTGCGCTTCAGCCCGGAGGCCTATCTGGACGCCAATCCGCTGCCCTGCCTGGGTCGCCGAATGACGGCGCCGGCCATGCAGCTGCCGCAGCAGCAGCAGCAACGACGGCAGCGACAGGCCTCCAGCGGCAGCACACCATCGCCATCGGCCTCCTCCTCCTAGCAGGCGCGTCTGGCGCTGACCCTGCAGTTGGCGCGCAGTCCGGGAGCGGACATTGGCAGCGGCGGTCAGCTGGGCGCAGCTGTGGGTCTAACGCTGCACCAGCAGCGCGTACCCTACCGCTGGTACTCGGGAGCACGCCGGTCTCGCTCGGCCCACTACGAGTACCGATTGTGAGGCAGCAGCAGCAGCAGCCGGGAGAGAGAAGGCGAAAGCGAAAGCAATAGAGATGGCAATGGCGATCGGGCTCAAGGAGAATCTGTGGAGCGGCGGCGGAGGGTCCCATGAAGCCTTAGCTTAAAGGGAGAGAAGATGAACAGCTTGCAAGCAATGAAGGTAATTGTGCCCAGTTCCTGACCTTTTTCCTCTAAATATATGAGGCTTGAGCTCTGCCCGAAGAGAATTTAAAGCAAATGCAGCGAGAGTCGAATCATAAAGCTGGGAAACTGATAAACCGAGAAATCGAAGAGCAGTGGGAATCAATTTTGAGCGCAGGATCAACAAGGAGCACGCGTTTTACCTCAACAAATCGAGCAAGAGGAATTCCAGTTATAATATACATGCATATATATACATATATATATATATATATAGTGGATATATATTGAATATATTGGATCTTGTAGAATACGAAGCGAAATCAAAGCGAGCATAACGCCTGTACATAAGAGAGTAGTCAAGAAATCTCTATATATACATATATATATATTTATATTTATAAATTCTATGTTAATATTAGCTTATATATATGTGTAAAAAGCTTAGACGATAGACAGGAGAACCCACAACGCAGGCATTGGGCTTTTGGAAATTACCTAGATCTTGAGATTATCGAAGTTCGATATAATAAATCGTTCTTTTAATATTCGATATTCACAATTGCAATAAATCGCTGCTCTATTTGATATATCGTTCGAATATAATTGGAAATAGGGATATTCCTGGTTAATTTTGGTGTTTAAAAGTTAAATGCGATTATTTTCCAAGTTCTAAAATTACGATATACGATTTTTCGATAAGCAATTGCCAAAATTTTCTGCTTCTAGATGTTTAATATATAATTTCTATTTGATATAACATATCGGACTTGATTTACTTCTTATTACAATATCTTAAATCTAATGCCTTGATTGCCAGGCTCTCAAAAATCTAGGAAATTTCCAAAGGAATGCCCCGCGTTGTGCCGCACACAAGACATAAACAAAGATATATATATATATATATATATATATACTACCCCTATATAATGCCACTCCAAACGCCCCCGACTTGTGCGATTTGCCTTAACCGTAGATTGAAGACTTCACTAGTTTTGCCTAACGCCGGACTCCAGCAGAACCTCACGCAACACTCACCAAACTTATAGCTAATATACATATATATCCCGCATTATCCCATTCCGATTTCGATTCAGATTCAGATTAAGTGCAGCCAGCTAGCAAAGCCATTCAGCAAACAACAACAATAATAATAATAATAGCAATAAGTGACGATAACTATAAGTAGCAATACTTAGCAATTCCGAGGACACCACATCCCAAATCGAGACACACGCCAGCTCCACGAAAGCTCCATTTTTAAGTCTGACAAAATGTTTATATAACTTACATATACTATATATTTATAGACGCCTAGCATACACACACATATATATAGATATAGGCATAGATCGGTATATATATAGAGACATAGAAGCGTTAACCCAACCACTAGCTCTGAATTGAATAACAGCATCGATCGATTTACAACTACTTATAATGGATATATACATCAAATATAACGAGAAGAAGCTCTCTCCCCTCTTACTTATAATATATATATATAAAGAATACATATATAACGAAGCATATTGCTGCTGTTTTTTTTTTTTGTATCCACAAAACTAATGAATGAATATATGAAGCTATGGATAACGATATAATGGCGATGAAATTGATACCTTACATATACATACATACATATATACTGCTATTTGAATGCTTATTATGTAACCTGCGTACATACATATATTGTGTAAATCTGCAAGGATGCCGCAGAAATCGCTGTGAAATTGAAATCCTTTCAAAATGCAGCCCAAAAGTATGCCACAAAAAGTTATACCTTTGAAAAGTAAACCAAATTGCATTGAGAATGGCAGAAAATATCGATATATCGAGACTGTATCGACATCTGACGCCGATAGACATTAAATAAATCGATCTTTTAATATGGCAATATACATATGTGCGATAAATCGATATTCTGTTGAATATATCGAACCACTCTATAGTCGAGAAAATATTTAAAGACCAATTTAGTTGATAATTTCGATGGATTGAGATTTAATGCAGTTTTTTTATGTTTATAAATTACGATATTTTGATATTTATTGATCGATGTACCACATTCTTTTTCGTGATATCATCAATTTGCTCTGATCTTTTTGATATATCGCATCATCCTTTTTGTATTGGAAATAAGTACATTCCCAATTAGTACTGATTTTGAATCCGATTTCGATTAATAGCGATTTCCTTGGCAGTCCTGAAATACATACATGTATATTTCCGGGGTGTTCTGCAAGTCCTTGGAGATTTTAAGGTGTACCCACTAGCGAAGAAGAATTCAAATGATTTCACCTATTTCTCTATTTATTAAATTGTAATATTTCTCTGGAATTATAATTTAAAATAATTTACCAAACTTGTTCATTTAAGAAGCCTCCAAACTGTCTCTAGGTTCTTTGAATTTTAGATCACTTTAAAGGAAGTCCACTTTTGTTATTCTTGCAATTCATTGAAGTTAAACGAAAGAATACTTTAAGGTGCTGTTTACAAATTGATTTAAAAGCAGACTCCGTGAAATATATTAGTAGCCTTGGAAACACTTAAAAGAACCTTCTCCAGGGACACGTGTGAAATAAGCAGCCCCGGATCCCGGATAATCTGTGTAATCTGTTCCCGATCACAGCAAGCACAAAGGCTTCCAGCAAGGACTCCCCAGCCATATATTATGCGCATATATATATTATTTTAGAGCTGCCCTCATGCATATATTTACCAATTAATAACTATAATTTAGACAAATTGTTGTTTTCGCTCACCGGAAATAGACAGAAGCGAGGCAATACGCCCCACAGTTTACCCCCAAACTCACCCTCAGCTTTACCTTTGAACTTAACTTAAACTTTAGCTTAATTGCCTGCATTTGCGTGCATTATTTATTAATTAATTAGGAACCGGCGGCGGCCGCCAGGAGCTCTCAACTTTCGAGTGGGTTGTGTTTATTTGTACTCGCTGCCTAATTGCCGTGGGTTAAGCAGGGCCCTGTGGGGTTAACGGAGGCGGGACAGGAGGGACAGGAGCCGCAGGCAGACACACAGACAGACACACAAATATGCAATAACAAATGCTGCTTGTGACTTATGTTATGTACAAATTAGCAATTAACAATTAACAATTGACGATTGACGATTCATTTAATCATTCAGAGACCAAAATGCGAAAATAAAAACTATTTTTTATAGAACAACTGTTGTTTTACCTTTGTCCGCATCTATAAAAGGACCCCGGGGCTCATTTGGAGTCCTCAAAAGTGTTTCAGCCATGGCGGGGACAGGTCGCAAGCCCAAACAGGAGCAGGAGCAGGAACCCGAAGAGCTACCCGAATCCCGGCGTGCCTTTAGGAACCTCTTCAACTGCTTCTATGCTTTGGGCATGCAGGCACCGGACGGGAGCCTGCCCACCAGGAGCACCACCTGGCGACGCATCTACTGGTGCTTCTCGGCCGCGATGTACCTGTGGCAGCTGCTGCTCGTGCCCACCTGCTTTGTGATCAGCTACCGGTACATGGGCGGCATGGAGATCACCCAGGTGCTGACCTCCCTGCAGGTGGCCATCGATGCGGTCATCCTGCCGGCCAAGATAGTGGCCCTGGCCTGGAATCTGCACCTGCTGCGCCGGGCGGAGCACTACCTGGCCCTGCTGGACGGTCGCTGCCAGCGGTCCGAGGAGTTCCGAGTGATCCTGGACGGGGTGCGGTTCTGCAACAGGCTCGTGTGGTTCTACCAGCTCAGCTACGGCTTCTACTCCTTCTCGACCTTCGTGTGCGCCTTCCTGCTCGGCCAGCCGCCGTATGCGTTGTACCTGCCCGGCCTGGACTGGCGGCGCTCGCAGATGCAGTTCTGCGTCCAGGCCTGGATCGAGTTCGCCATCATGAACTGGACGTGCCTGCACCAGGCCAGCGACGACGTCTACGCCGTGATCTACCTGTACGTGGTGCGTCTCCATGTCCGGCTGCTGGCCATGCGGGTGCGCCGATTGGGGGAGAGTGCCAAGGGCGATGGCCCGGATGGGTATCCCGATGAGCGGCGGCAGGAGGAGCACTGCCAGGAGCTGCAGCGCTGCATCGTGGACCATCAGACGCTGCTGAAGCTGCTCGGCTGCATCGGGCCCGTGATATCGCGCACCATCTTCGTCCAGTTCCTGATCACCGCCGCCATCATGGGCACCACCATGATCAACATCTTCATCTTCGCCAATACCAACACGAAGATCGCCTCGATCATCTACCTGTCGGCGGTGACGCTGCAGACGGCGCCGTGCTGCTACCAGGCTACCTCGCTCAAGCTGGACAACGAGGAGCTGGCCCTGGCCATCTTCCAGTGCCGCTGGCTGGGCCAGAGCGCCCGCTTCCGGAAGATGCTCCTCTACTACCTGCATCGCGCCCAGCAGCCCATCGCTTTGACGGCCATGAAGCTGTTCCCCATCAACCTGGCCACCTATTTTAGTGTGAGTGGAATTTAGTTCAAAAAAAAGGTGAACTTTTATATACATATATTACATTTTAATGTATCGAAAAATATCGCTACAAGGGATAAGCATTCAATATGCCATATTGAAAATATGGTATTTTAATATATTGATTTTAAAATATTGAAAATATCAATTCAATTAGATTGTGGAATTAGAAAAAGGCGCTTACTTTGGGAAATCGAAGTTTGATCCACAAAATCTATCATAACTCAGCCAAAAATGCATTAATTTAAAATCGGAAAGCTTTTATGTGCCAGTTTTTTTAAAGTTAAAAAATTAGCATACATTACTTTGAAATTTAAAAATTGTGAAAAATTAAGTAAGTTTTATTTTCCGCCAAACATGTTTAGATCGACTCGCCTTATGATGCTGATCAAGAATATATATGCTTTATATGAATCTTTTGCCTTTTATGAAGTCGCAAACGACTTCTTCACTTCGTTGAGGTTTATAACTAATATTATTATATCCTGCAAGGGTATAAATATATTGAAATGTACCTTTAAGGGTATTAAAAATATCCTTTATAACACTTTTGAGCAAAAGAAATTCAAAATATCAAAGTTTTCAATTAAAATAACCTCTATCCGATTTATTTGTTTATTATATTCAATTCCAATGTTTTTGTCTTTGCAGATAGCCAAGTTCTCGTTTTCGCTCTACACACTCATCAAGGGAATGAATCTCGGCGAGCGTTTTACCAGGACGAATTGAGGAAACCGTTCGTTCGTTCGTTCGTTCGGTTATCAGCTCCAATATATAATGGAGCGGCACTGGAAATATACTTTTAAAAAAGTACACTTAGTGGACGTAGCTTTCGGAGGCTTTTATTAGAGAAATTCCTAGAAACTCGCAGGTCAGGGCTTTGAGCAGCACTGCTTTAGATTAACTTAGAACCGTATATATATATTTGAAGCTTGTTTTATCAACTTAAAGAGAGTGCCAATAAAAACAAAGTGTATCAAAATACAAGACTGTTGGCCGAGTGTAACGTGAGTTGGGCATTAACCGAATCTCTGAATCTGAATTACAAGTAAAATCGATAATGATCGGCTAATCGGCCAGAACAGAAGCTTTCTGCTGCTGCTGCTGATGCTGCTGCTGCACCTCCCATGGCCATTATCCATTACCATTCAGCCATTCCCATCCCCAGGCGAGGCACCTGCCAGGAGAGGCGGCGAGACGATCCCCGCCAGGCCCCAAGTGCTGCCCCAATTCGAAGTGGTACGTACACAAGTTGCCAAAGTGGAAAAGTGGAATGGAAAGCCTGGCCTGGCCTAGCCTGGCCTGGCATATTCTGGCCAGCCAGTTCCCAGTCGCAGTCCCCAGTCCCAGATGCTGGCCAAATGTTCTTCTGCTCTCGAGCCGACAGGTTCTGCTTATTTTCGGTTCGGTCCCGCGCTGAGTTTTCTCGGGAGACTCTTGGCATCGGTTGCCTTACTCAATCTCAGTCTTGAGACCACAAAGTGTGTGTTCATTTTTTCTGTGTGTTGTGTTCTGTGAATCCTTAGCCCAGGGAGTCCCCATCAAGGAGCCAGGAGTGGACCTTCGGCCGGAAGGAAAGTGCCAGGTGAGTGCGTTGGCATTGCCATTACCTTGTCGCCTTGTTGCCACACATTTGCATCCAGCAGATCCAGTTTGGATCTTGGACTTGGCCTTCGCCTATTTTCACTCGGTCGACCAACAGGTTTTCCTTGTGGCATGTGCCACATTCGCCGAAAGTAAACCACAAAAAATAGACAGTAAAAAAAAGTAATGAGAACGCCAAGGAGTCAAGACTCGAGAATGCATTTCTTTTTTTTTTTGGGAAGATATAGTATCTTTCTTTAAATGGAAACTATATAAATGGTGCGATAAAATTGTGATTTTAGAGAGATCTAAATTTACCTTAATTTAAGTTAGAAATAATTAAAAAATCAATTTTAGAAGACGTCAAAAAATTAACGAACAAGTTGCATCTGTATGTTAACGTATAGTTTATGTTCTAATTAATTTGGAGAATGCATTATCTCCTTCTCTAAGAATTTTAACATGTATGCAGAACAGGGAAGTGAATCCTATTCTCTCTTCGCTTTATACATACCTACAAATTGTATAAAATTATAATTAAATTAGTTGTTTAGAGAAATTACAATTTATGTACTATATATTTATTTATAGTTTCTGAATTACGATTTAAATATGGTTAAAGTCAAACTACTTTAACGTATGGCTGCAGTTAGCAGATTTATTAAAAATGCTAACAAAGGAAAGCTTTCCATATCGCAATTACTGCTCTTTTAACTTAATTATGTTGTTCTTTTTAACTTGAATTTGTTCAAAAAAAGGCATTACAAAAATCTATAAATATCTATTTAAATAAAGCAAACAATTCAGGTTTTCTTGAAAGCAGCTTAACTAATCAATTTTATTAGTGTGGACTAGGATTAAGATCCTCCTGAATCTGTATAATATTTAGGAGAAGAGAATCCATTTGGAAACTCAATGCTTTAGATTGAAGCAGGCCTGGGGGCAGTACCGACAAAATTCTCGGGCCACCCGGCCACAAGGTAGGTTTTTGAGGATCTCAAAGCAAAGTTCCGCCTGCAGAGTCTGTAGCGGATGGGAGAACCCTGGATGATGCTCTGCCGGAGGCGTTCCCGAACCCATTCGATGGCTATTCGGCGCAGGCGGCTCTTCGGCGGCGTGGAACCGCTGCCGACCGGCATGGAGGAGGAGGAGGATCGAATGTGCTGGATCTGCCTGATGGGCGACGACGAGCAGCCGCGCCGCGACTGGCTGCATCCGTGCCGCTGCCGGGGCAGCAACAAGTGGGTGCACGAGGCCTGCCTCAGCCGGTGGATCAACGAGAAGGAGCAGCTGGCGCCGGATGTGCCCGTGACGTGCACCCAGTGCCGCACCGAGTACATTGTGGTGATGCCGGCGCTCTGCCGCTTCGATGCGATGCTGAATCGCCTGGACAAGGAGTACGAGCGCCTGTGTCCCAGCGTCCTCATGGGTATCATGTCGGGCACCGTCTACTTCTCGGGCGTGTCCTACGGAGCGCTCACCCTGCTCGAGCTCTCCGGCAACGAGGTGGTGCTGCAGCTGCTGCAGCAAGACCCCATCCTGATGATGATCCTGCTGCCGTCGGTGCCGATGCTGCTGCTCATGAGCCGCCGGATACGCTGGGACGATGTCCTGGTGCGCTGGCTGCGACGCCGCCAGCGGCGGAGGGTGCCGCCGGAGCAGATGAACGAGCAGGGGGAGCCGCTGCCGGGCGCTCCCCTGGACGATGACTACTTTGAGGAGCTGGAGCAGCATCAGGGCGAAGTCGAGGCCATGGAGCACTTGGGCGGCGTCACGCCAGGCTTCTGTGCCGCCCTCAGCCTGCCCAGCATCGCCGGCCTGCTCGGCCAGACGCTCTTCGGCGGCCTGTACGAGTCCAAGAAGCTGCTGGCCATCGTGCTGGGCGGTCTGACCTTCGTGGTGGCCAAGGGCCTGGCCGGCGTGTATTTGCGTCAGGCGCAGTACCAGCACAGGCGCCAGCGCCGTGTCCTCGACTATAACTATTCCCGGTTGGACACAGCTATAGATCCGTACCTAAGGGACTAGATTCGGGGATCTCTCTGGGAATACGAAATTGAATGTGTGTGGGACAGCCCACAGAATCGTATATCTATATAATAAATGGTCTTGGAAAATTATTTTCCTAGGCTGCTCTAGCTAGCAGCATAGCAGCACTTGCTTAGCAACAAAAGTGTTCCATGCTGAATATTAGCAACTTCGTAGGAGCTGCAAATCGAGGCTACTCAACTTGCTGCTAGCGACACTTGCCTAGCTGCCAAAATCAATCGAGGTTGCTCAACTTGCTGCCAGCAACACTTGCCCAGCAACAAAAGTTTTGGATGCTGAATCTAAGCAACATCCTAGGTGTTGGCAATCGATCAACAGACTGCTAGCAACACTTGCCCAGCAACCAAAATATTCAATGCTGAATCTAAGCAACATCCTAGATGGTGTCAGCATCAATCGAGACTGCTCAACATGCTGCTATTAACACTTACCTACCAAAAGTTTTCGATGCTGAATCTGACCAACATCCTAGGTGTTGCCAATCAAGGTTGCTCAGCATGTTGCTAGCAACAGTTGCCTAGCAACCAAAGTGTTCGAACTTCGAAGCTGAATCTGAGCAACTTCGAAGTTGTTGTCGAGTTAGCTAAGCATGCTGCTAGCAACATGTAACTAGCAACATACGTTTTCAATGGTTTTGTATGCATAAATCGATTTAAAATCGATTAAAGTCGAGGGTTTTTCACATTTACTGGCTTGACATAACAAATATTTGTATAAGAATTCAAACACTTGCGTATTTGTTTTTGCCAAATATTGTTCAAATGAATTAAAATCAATTGTTTATTAAATTATTAAAAATAAAAGTATTTTATGACGTTTGTAGGCAGCGTTCCTTTACGAAAACGAAATCAAAGACGAAAACATTGCTTGCATATAGCAGATTACAACGTAATGACTTAGCGCTTTCGGAGAATCCGTGATTACAAGCTGCTGACATTGACGCCGCATGGCAGAAGGAGGAAGTCCACTCGCAATTCCCACTTTACACAAGCCCCAGAACGGACAGGCCCCCCAAAACAGCGTCGTAAAACTGAATAAACAATCAATAGCAAATAATAATAATAAATACACGTACTTATTTATTAATACACTTGATTGCGTCAGCTTTCACCGACTCTGATTCCTGAACTAGACCTCCCAGAGCGGTTTATTTGCACAGTTTCGAGGGGCACTTGAGCTGCTCTATCTTAAGTTTTTAGCAGGAATTTCATAGTTTTTACCTAACTTTATTAAAAGGGCTATACTTACGGCACCTACCTCAACGGGAAAAATATATATTAATCGATATAAACAGGTAAACAGGTGATTACTTTGATTTATTACTTGTTTCCCAGTAATTTCGATTCTTTGAAAGCTCACTTATCAGCCAATAAATACGTATTTCCAACTATTTCAAGACAGAAACTTTGAATATTCAAATATTGACCTATTTACCTTGCCAAGTTGTGGAAAGAATTTAATTTTTGGAACTTAATCAAGGTCAACTGTATGTATTCAGTTGCTATCAGGGAAGTCTCGATCCTTCCGTGACGCATCTGAAGAGGAGAGGAGGAGGTGAGCCGCGCTGAGAGGCAACTCAAAATCCAGGGGTCGCCTGGTCATCGCCGGGGGCAACGGCTACGTCAATGCGACGACGGCGACGACGATTATAGTCCCAGCTCCCAGACGACACACGTACAACAAGATCGACTCGAGCGGGGATTGGATGGAAGCTATAGCTGCTGTCGCTGCTGATACGGCGTATGCGGATGAGGGGCAAAGTACGAAATTCCACGGCGAATCCGATTGTCGGATTGCCGGATTACACGGGGGAAATAATCAGAAACTACGTGGTGTTTTTTGATCTTTGGAAATTCCTTTTATTAATTACAACTGACTACGACTACGAGTACGTTTGCGTACGTACGTTCGGGCGCTTAGGAGGTATCTACGGGATCTACTACGGGCTATACATATGTTCTACACACTACAGCTAGTTCAAAAACTTTGTTTTCTGGCAGCCTATATATGTATGTATAATGTAAAAGTATTCGAACCTTTTGGCCTAAACTAGAATTTGGCGACTGTAGCGACTACCACTACGCATTATAATAGCACTTGCAGGTTTATATAGTATTTATATAGCTTAATACATAGACGTAGGTCTCGGCCAGCTCCGGTTGCAGCTCCTTCTCCAGCTCCACCATCGCTCTCTTGCTCAAATCAATAAAGTTTCGCAATGCCATGGCTTCCAATTGAGTTTCAAACTCAACTGCAGCATTGCGTAGCGATTTGTTGGTCGCTCCTTAAATGGGCAAGGTGACTTCTCCGGGGGATACTCCAGTTTCTGGGATTAACGTCTGCGACAACTGCAACAAGAGATTGTAAAAAACAGAAATGAATTTATAATTCTGAGGGAATTTATATGAGTAATTATAATTTTTAATATTTCTTTAAAAACTAGAAGGAAAACGCTTTATTTTAACGATTTAAAAATCATGCTTGTGACAACTTTGACTGAACTTCGAGTTTTCCTTTTTTCTCTGAGTATTTAAGATGTTTTCTGCCATTTTTTAGTCTTTAAAAATCAAACTTTTCAGATTTATATTAATTTCAATTCTATATTCTTTAAAATATCGTTATTTTTTGTAGTTAAATTGCATAAAATAGCACATAAAAGCTTGGAAACCTTTGATTATTTCTTAAATATATTTTTTCTATGTTGATTTATAATTTTATTTCACATTTTGCCCTGTTTTTATACACTTGCAGAGTATTATAATATTAGTCATAAGCCTGCAATCAAGTGAAGGAGTCGTTTTCGACCCTATAAATCATATATGCATATTCCTGATCAGCGTTAAAAGCAGAGTTAATCTAGACATTTTTGAAGAAAAATAAATTTACTTAAATTTTTCGATATGTTTTAAGGGGTTAAAAATCGTCAAAATTGTCAAAAATTCATAAAAAAAAATTGAATTTTAAAAATTTAAAATTTGTTATGCTGATTTGTAATTTTAATGAAAACTAGCCTAAAGCAGCTTTCCGAATTTAAATCATTGCATTTTTGGCTGAGTTATGATAGATTTTATAGCAGAAAGTTTAGGAAGCTTCCTTTCTTATAGAATTATTATCGTCATAGAAGCTTCTAGACTTAAAAATTCAAAATTTAGGAAATCTTTTGTCGCTCATTAATTTAGATTATTATTTTTAATACTTAATGAAAACACTGCGTTAAATATTCCCCGAAATTGCCTTTTATCAAAAATGAATTTCCCATTTGAATTCTTCCCGAGAAAAAGTGTGTTACACCCACCTTAAGTAGGACGCTTAGAACCGCTTGTTGCTCCGAAGGTAGGCCTTGTGGCGCACCACCTCGCGCTCGCAGGGATCGGACTCTTTGCCGGTGCCGCCGCGCTGCACGCACACCGTTTCCGCCTTGAGGCTGAAGCAGTGCGTCTGCACGATATTAAAGAACAGCTTGCCAATGGCGTTCGCGTCCTCGTCGCCGGCCATCTTGAGGCAGGTGCGGAAGCGCAGGTCGCAGCTGCAGTGGGAGAGCGTGTACGGGCGATAGTTGAAGAGGTCGTAGCGGTTCGACATCCCATCGATCCACATCTTGCAGTGGTCGTGCTTCCGGCAGCACTTGTCCGCCTTGGAGGCGCCGCCCAGGTCGTTGTAGGTGCCGTTGGCCAGGTTGCCGCGTCCGCACCAGCGCGTATTCGGTGCTATTAGCCAGTCGGACAGATGGCGCTTCCGGCGTACACCGCCGGCGGCGGCGGCGGCAACGTCACTGGTGTGGCCGTGGACGTGCGTTTGGGTCTCCGCGGCGGGGTCGTACGATCCGTGACGGTCGGCCAAGTGCTTGGCATCGGCGCCGGGACAGGCGCACAGCAGCTGCCAGGCTGCCAAGAGCACGAGCGGCAGCAGCACCACCAGCTGCAGGTGGGGGATCGTGTGAAGATTGCTCTTGATCATCGTCATGTTGTGAGTGCTCTCCGTCCGCCTTCACATTAATTATATCAAACTGTTTCGCGTTTGGCGCTGATTGCCCTTTTATACCGCCGCTTTGGAGCACAAGTGCAGTGTTGAACAGTGTTGGGATGCGCCCAGCTGACCGAACGGGGAGTAGACAGGCAGAGGGTTCGATATATCGCGACTATCGGGAGGGGTCGTCCCATCTCTGGCAAGAGGAGGCCCCAATGAGCAATAGCGAAACGAAAGCAAAAGCAAAAACAAAAGCAAAAGCAATGTTCCATTGGAATAACTAGTTTAATAATCTTGGCAAACGAGCGAGACTGAGCCCGCTTTAGTGGCGACCATGCAGCGATCCCAGGCAGCGGACCAGAAGTCGGCCAGGCTGTACCTGCCGCCCAACCATACCCACAACCACCACAGTCTCCTCCAGCAGTCGGAGCTGGGTGAGCACAATAGCAACGAGACGACGACGACGCCCGGCGGTCGCGTTGCGGCCAGCAGCAGCGCCACGCCCCTGGCTGGTGCCAGCTCTGGGCCGACGCCGCCCCGGAGTCTGGCCATCAATCAGAACCATCGCTACGCCGCCTCGGACACGTCGGGGGACCAGGATCAGGAGCACGATCACGACCACGACCAGGAGCAGGACGAGGAGCTGCTGGACTCGCGCTACGAGTGCGCCATCTGCATCGACTGGCTGAACGAGCCGGTGCTGACCTCGTGCGGCCACCGCTTCTGCCGCAGCTGCCTCACCGCCTGGCTGCAGAAGAACAACCAGTGCTGCCCGCTGGACAACAAGCGCCTGTCCGCCGAGCACGACATCTTCCCGGACAACTACACGCGCCGCGAGATCGAGCAGCTGAAGCACAAGTGCCCCAACTCGCCGCTCGGCTGCTCCGTCGTGGCCTCGCCCATCGAGCTGCACCGCCACCTGCCCAGCTGCCCGTACCGCCGGCAGCTGGCCCAGGATCCGCCGGAGGAGAAGTGCCCCTTTGCCAAAATCAAGTGCGACTTTGTCGGGCGGCCCGAGACGAACCAGCTGGAGGAGCACCTCAAGGCGGACATGCCGCATCACATGCAGCTGATGCTGCAAGCCTTCCAGCAGACGGCCATTGCCACCTGGCAGCCCCACAAGCCCAGCACGAGTGGTGGCGGTGGCTCTGGCGCCCTGGAGAACGGGCATAGGGCCCAGCTGCCGGCGCCGCCGCAGCAGTACGCCAACGGTGGCATGGGCGTGGACGAGCAGATCGTGCAGACCATGTACCAGCGCATCGTGGTGCTGGAGCAGCGGACCCGCGAGCAGGAGACACGCTTGGAGAACTTGCAGAAGCAGCTGCGCCTGGCCCGCCAGTCCTCGTCGTCGTCAGCGTCTTCGTCGACCGCGGTGGATCCGCGCTACAGCAACGGGACCATTGTGTGGCGCATCGAGCAGCTGGGCGCCCTGGTGGCCCGCCTGCGTGCCAATGCCAATAACCTGGAGTACTCGCGCGAGTGCTACACCTCGCCGCACGGCTACAAGTTCTGTGCACGCCTCAACATCCAGCCGCGGAAGCCGCACGTGCTCAGCCTGCACGTGCATCTGATGCAGTCGGAAAACGACTACCATCTGGACTGGCCCTTCAAGGGGCGCATCAAGCTGTGCATGGTCCATCCCGTGGACGCCTCGCTCTCGCAGCACGACACCATTATGACCAAGCCAGAAATATTGGCTTTCCACAAGCCGCGCGAGGCGATCAGCACGCGCGGCTTTGGCTTTCTGGAGTACGCCAACATATCGAACATCATCCAGCTGGGCTTCTGTGCCGACGATCGGCTGCTCATCAAGATCGAGATCAACATTGTCTGATGCGGATATTAGGCGTGGACGGAGGGCCTTGGATCTCTCTCTCTCTCTGGGATGTGTGGCACATTGGATTGTATTATATTTGTGCCAGCTGCGAGATCCCTGGGACTCCAAACCAGTCTGCTGGCGTACATTATGCAATAACTAACCATAGCTGACATACACTATATATTTTATATAGAACTATTATGCTATATAACTATACCCCCATATGTACTGCTCATAGTCGTAGCCTCTCACTGGAAGCAATCTGGATGCCATCAACTATCCACTATAACTCCATACTAATCGATATTATCTGTGTATCTATCATAGAACTAGGCCCCTTTCTCATCGTGTATATTATGTTTTTATTAGTCTGTAAAGGTCTGGGGAGTCTGTAAAGATTCCCTTCAGTGTACTTAATCTTTAGTTTTCAAAACATTCCCTCCTATATTTGTCAATTTAATTGATTATCCTTTTTAAGTGCTAACCGAGTACGTCCATATTCTTCATTAAGATCATCTCAGTTTGGTTGATTTTAGTGTCTTAATCTTATCTTTAGGGATTATGATCAGTTATAAGAGTTAAAACAGAATCGGGGAAGAACAACGAAGGAGCCGGAGGGCTGGATGTATGTATGTATTATTTCGAACCCAATCCCAGGACCCATACTTATTAGTAGTTAGTAGCTATAAGAATCTCGGGATCCAATCAGGCCGGCGTCAGCGTCCGTCTCCGCTTAGGAAACCCCCCAAAATAAAGGACACTTTTGTACCGTCAAATATCTGGCATTTTTTCTATTGATTCCAATCTTTCTTCGGTTCGGTAAAGCTGTGACCAGTTTCTTTTTGGGTATTTTCAGAATGATGAGCCTGCAGAGGGAGTAAGTCCGAGGCCAGCACAGAGATCACCTTGTCCTGGTTAAGCCTTTGTGGCATTACAATGGAGCCAAAAGATCCCAAATTAAAACGTAATTTAAAATTAAACAACTAAACCAGATTGATTTTATATATTCTATTTTCTTAATTAAGTTAATTCTGTAGTTGTACTTGAAAACTAGACCCTTTATGGCCGCGCAGTGGTGCTTAACTAGCCTAATCCTAGCCAGAGCTCTTCTCTGTTAGCCGGGTGCCAAGGGCCAAGACACGCCTCCGTTGCCGCCACTCTTCGTAAGGTGCTGCTGCTCCTCTACATTCAGATCAATGGCCATTGTAATGGTGGTGGTGGGCGCTGTCCGGCCCTCGATAACCTCAATGGTGACCGACTGCGGCAGGGGCTTCACCGATCCCTTCACCCTGCCCGGATCGTGGCTGCGCATGTGTGCATTGAGGCCGCCGGACTGGGCAAAGGTCTTGCCGCACAGCTTGCAGGCGTATTTGCGCTGCTCCGAGTGGAGCAGCTTGTGGACGCGCAGCGCCTTCTTCCGCTGGAACGTGGAGCCGCAGACGTCGCAGACGAAGGGCCGCAGACTCGTGTGCGAGACGGCATGGACATTGAGGTCGTGGAAACTGTAGAAGGCCTTGCCGCACACCTCGCACTTGGCCGGCCGTTCGCCAGTGTGCCGGCGCATGTGGGCCGTGAGCACGCCCCGATCCCGGCAGGGCCGGCCACACACCTCACAGATGCAGGGCATGCGGCCCGTGTGGCAGATGCTGTGCGACGAGAGCTCCTTCTGCGTGTAGAAGGTGGCATCGCATTCGGGGCACTTGTGCGGCTTGATGCCGCTGTGCCGCTGCCGGTGGCGCATCATGTTTCCCGACTGGGTGAAGGGCTTGCCGCAGATGTCGCAGAAGATGCCCGTGTGCTTCCAGCGGTGGCCGTGCAGGTCGCGCTCCGTGCGGAACGTCTGGTTGCACTCCTTCTCATGGCACTTGTACACCTTGGCGGGACCTTTCCGCTTCTTGGCCTTGCGCTCCGTGGTCGCCTTTTCTTTGCTCGCGCCAATGTCCACTTCGGTGTGCTTGAGGCGGCGGTGGCTTTGCAGACTGCGCTTGCTGTTGTACGCTCGGTCGCACTTGTCGCACTGGAACAGCATATCCTTGGTGTCGTCCACTTGGCTGGCTTGGCCGGACTCGTCATCGTCGTCGCCGTCGCCGTTGTTGTTATCATCCTCGTCCTCCTCGTGTCCCTCCTCGGGCTTCAGCTGCTCGTCTGTCCAGTCGAGGTTCATGTCCAGCAGATCCTCTTGCGTCTCCACCAACGTGTTCTTCATGGCCGCCCCTTGCAGCGTGTCCTCCTCTGGCACGAATTCCTCCGGCACAAATTCCTCCGGCTCCTGCTTCGTCTCCTCCTCCAGCTTAACATTCTCCAGTGATTCGCTATCCTCCTGGGCAATGGGGTCGCTCTCCGGCTCGCTCCCGCTGAGATGCTGCGTCCGAAAGTGCAGTGGAAAGCTATTCAGCGCCAGACGCTGGCCGCACAGCGAGCAGCAGACTTCGTAGCTGGCCGGGCCGCTGTACAGGACCTCGCCGCATCGGAAGTTGTGGTAGCCACCGGCCAGATCCGCCAGCGGCGGTGGCTGCAGCCTGATCATTTCAGTTTGGTCACTGGGCAGGCGGATCACTGGTTCCCGGCCATTGGCGTTGTTTCTTTCGAAGAAGGCAACCACCACAACAAAAATCCTACTGAAATCGAATCAAAACGAGCGACAGTGGCGGCAGTCAGGGGGTTTTGGGGTGCTTTTAACCCCTTAATTATTGTAATACTTTTTTTATTTGGCAAACTAATTAAAGATCATACTACAACGAAAAATATTATTTAACAATAATAATAATTTAAAGCATTTTTAAACAAACTCCTGCGAAAATTCTCAAGACGCTCCTGGCACCAGCTGGTTATTCAGTGTTGGTTAACGCTGGCATAAATAAGCTTCAGGCGACGATATTCGAATAGCTTGTTTGAACATAAAGTTTATTCTAATTAACATTTAATTCAATATTAACCATAAATTCCCCCTCTACATTTAATGAACAAGAAAAATATTTGCTAGTTAATAAAGAAACAACCCGAAATCGGGTTGTTAAATTCTTTCGACTTCCTTAACGGTATTTAAGTTATCGATAACCCAGTGTTGGTTAAGTGGCGCCCTCCTTCGTTGTGTATTCGGATTGGATTCGATTCGCGTATACACTTTTTTTCGCCAGGCTTTCCATTGATTTTTCGCTGTTCGCACCTGGACCGGAGTCAAGGGAACTTACGGCGCATTAGGACAGAGATCCAACTCCATCTCCGTGAGAGCCAGCCAGCTAGCCAGCCAGCGAGCAGAGCCATGTCCGAGAGCGCCGTGCCAGCGAGCAATGCGAACGCGAACGCCAGCGAGAAGATGGCCAGCTTGGTGCGGGAGGCGGAGAACCTGAAGACCAAGCTGGAGGAGGAGCGCCAGAAGCTGAACGACGTGAATCTGTCGAATATCGCGGAGCGTCTGGAGCAGATCGCCTACGTGAACATCAAGCCGCGCAAGGTGCTCAAGGGCCACCAGGCGAAGGTCCTGTGCACCGACTGGAGTCCCGACAAGCGCCACATCATCTCGTCCTCGCAGGACGGCCGCCTGATCATCTGGGATGCGTTCACCACGAACAAGGAGCACGCCGTCACCATGCCCACCACCTGGATCATGGCCTGCGCCTACGCGCCATCGGGCAACTTCGTGGCCTGCGGCGGGCTGGACAACAAGGTGACCGTCTATCCGATCACCTCGGACGAGGAGATGGCCGCCAAGAAGCGCACCGTGGGCACCCACACCAGCTACATGTCGTGCTGCATCTACCCGAACTCGGACCAGCAGATCCTCACGGGCAGCGGCGATTCCACGTGCGCCTTGTGGGACGTGGAGTCGGGCCAGCTGCTGCAGAGCTTCCACGGTCACTCCGGCGACGTGATGGCCATCGATCTGGCCCCCAACGAGACGGGCAACACCTTTGTCTCCGGCAGCTGTGATCGCATGGCCTTCATTTGGGACATGCGCTCGGGCCATGTGGTGCAGTCCTTCGAGGGCCATCAGTCGGATGTGAACAGCGTCAAGTTCCATCCGTGCGGCGATGCGATTGCCACCGGCTCGGACGACAGCAGCTGCCGGCTGTACGACATGCGGGCGGATCGCGAGGTGGCCGTCTTTGCCAAGGAGAGCATCATCTTCGGCGTCAACTCGGTGGACTTTTCGGTCAGCGGACGCCTGCTGTTCGCCGGCTACAACGACTACACCGTCAACCTGTGGGACACGCTCAAGTCGGAGCGCGTCTGCCTGCTGTACGGGCACGAGAACAAGGTGTCCTGCGTGCAGGTCTCGCCCGACGGCACTGCCCTGTCCACCGGCAGCTGGGACTATACCATTCGTGTGTGGGCCTAAGCCCACCATCTGTTACCATCTGTATTGTTGGGGCGCATCCGAGATGCCGCCTCGCCCCCGAACTCTCATTCTAGTCATTGTTTTCCCTCCCCTAGCCCCCGTTTTTTTTTTGCGTCTCTCTAGGATAGTGTTGGGCGGGACTGGACTGGACTGGCCAATGTGTACATATGTCTCATGTCAGGACTCACTCCAGCCTCTGTCTGGGATACCGCGGTGTTATTGTGCTTACTAACTGCTGTACTATAATGATATATGATATATATACCAGATCTGTAACCATTATGCGGATAGTTATAAGTTCCTGTTTCGAAATAAATGTTGAGCGATAGCAAGACCTGGTTTACTCTGGTGTAACTTGAGGATTCCTCCAGGGTTTATTGTATGTGATTAAGCCTTGAACTAGCTTAATCAATCCACAGGATATATATACATAGAGATATGTGGTTACTAATACTTCGAGAACAAGAACTTCAATGGATTTCGGATCGGATTTCAAGTTGGCTATAATTAAGGACTATTTCTGCTGCTTTTAAGGATTAAGACAGAGCTAGCTTATGATATGCAGGCAGACTGCTACAGGAATTCAGGTAATCTTCTGCCTCTAAGCATGTTTCTAACTAATTTACAAATTGGATCAATACTTTCTTTAGCTTTGTGGCAACTATGAGTTAAAATACCATATTTACAGGTCACCTATGTGATGGCATGGCCTCTGCTAGCTGGTCAAAAGGTGAACAGCAGCTCCATGGGAGCCGAGGCAGTCGCCGCTGCATCGCTGGCTGCATCCGCCTGCAACTTGTGGACACGCATGTGAGCGGAGAGACCCGCCGCCTGGGCGTAGGCATTGCCGCAGATCCTGCACTTGAACTTCTTGACGCCCAGGTGGAGGTGCTTGTGATGATAGAGCGCCTTCGGGCGCGAAAAGGCCGCCTCGCACTTGTCACACTTGAAGGGCTTCTCCGTGGAGTGCATGGCCTGGTGCTCGTTCAGGAGCGACTTGGAGGCGAAGCAGCGTTCGCAGGTCTGGCACTGGAACGGCTTTTCGCCGGTGTGGGTGCGTCGGTGGACGATCAGGGCTTCGCGGTAGCGGGACCGATAGCCGCACAGCTCGCACACATAGTTGCGCTCCTCGCTGTGGACGCGGCGGTGCGAGGTGAGGTTGTGCTGGTTCACAAACGACTTGCCGCAGTTCTCGTGCTCGCACTTGAACTGCCGCACGCCCGAATGGCCCTGGACGTGGCGCAGCAGGGAGCGGGAGCTCTTGAACACCTTCTCGCACAGCTGGCAGCCGAACTCCGTGTGCGCCTTGCGCCGGTGCTGGGCCAGCGCCCGGTCCGCATCGAAGGTGGCCGCGCAGTCGCCGCACTTGAAGGCCTGCGGATGCGGATGGCTCATCTTGAGGTGCGTGTTCAGGTATTTCTGGGTGGTGTACTTGCGCTCACAGTGTGGGCAGTTGTAGTCCTTCGGCTGGCGTTGCTTTTGCTACAAAAAGAATCGAGGAGACATTAAGAGAAAGATTCGTATTTAAGGCCTCAAGGGTGTTGGTTACCTTAAATACTGATTGCTGGTCCTCCTCCTCCTCCTCGTCTTTAAGGCTTCCGCAAATATTCTTTAGCTCTGTCTCGGCCTCCAGATCCCCATTGTCGCTCTCAAAGTCGGAGAATTCCCCGCGATCTGGGTGCCAGGGCGGAGAATCTTTCACAACGTCGGCGTCCGTCAGGTTGTCATCCACTGCCAGAATGCGCAGCGGGTTGACCTCGTCCGCTTCTGGCTCTGCTTCGGCATCTAGGCGCTCCTCCTTCCACAGCAAGTCCAGCTGGGGCTCTGGAGCGACCGTGATGCTCGTCGGAAAGGGCTCGACGGCGGCAGTCACTGTGAACGTCTCCGTGAGCGGCCTGCCTTGCCTGTCGAAGTGCACGTTCCTGATGTGCCGGCCAAAGTCCTCGAAGGCGAAGTGCTTCATCTCGCACAGGAGGCAGACCAGCTGAAAGGAGTTCGCCTCCTGCTCGTAGAAAATCTCGCCGCACTTGGGGCGCAACTGCTGCTGGGCGTGCAGGCGGGCATAGTCCACGTTGGCGAGGCAGTGTCTCAGCATCCTGCACTAGCCACACCGTTTCCAGAGCACATAAAAGTCCAAACAAACTGAAAAGTTTGTAAACAAACCAAGAATTCGTGGGCAGCTGTGCCGATAGACGATAGATAATATCTAGTGCTGGAAAGCCCCATACTGTGGCGGCAGTTAACGGTTGTTACAGTGTTTAAAAATACTTTACTTTAAATCTTCGAGAAACCCCAAAGAAAAGAACAAGACCTCTGATTAATGTTTGTTAATTTAATGCGTAGGGGCTTCCTTGGGTCAGTCAAGACAAGGCATGTGTGGATTTTGACTATCAGCCACCAGATCCGCAGTCTTCGTAGCATTGGCAGTCAGCTCCTTGGCCTGATCGGTGGCCCGCTGCACCCGCTGGCGGTGCCACCGCTTGTGCTGGGCATAGCCCGCCGCTTGGGCGAACTGCTTGTCGCACTGCTGGCACTTGTAGCGCTTCTCGTCTTCGTGCAGCGGCCGGTGGTGGTACAGGGCCCGGTAGCTGGAGAAGCCCACATTGCAGGCGGTGCAGAAGTGCCGGAGACGCCGCTCGGCGGCGTCTATGTGCCGCTCCAGGTGCGTGGTGAGCTGATAGCGGGCCGCAAAGCGCGCCTGGCAGGTTTGGCAGCTGAAGGGCAGGTCGCCGGTGTGACGCCGCTGATGGACATGGAGATTCCACAGGAGCCGTGTCCGATACCCGCAGTACTCGCACATGAGACGCGGGCTATCCTTGTCCTTGCCTTGATTGCAGAGACTCCCAGAGTCCGCAGAAGCTACCGAATGTGCTGCTGGGGTCGTCATGGCGCGCGCGTGTGCCAAAATGTAATCGCAGGGACTATTGTTAGACGCGGCGTATCTGCGTATCTCTATCTATCCTCCACTTGGCCTGGCATTTGGCTCTCGCCCGATTAATTGCTGTCAAAACCGAATTGGATGGCTAATTTTAAACGCGGCTGCCGCCTGCCGCTGCTCTTTGTGAATCAGATTCTGTTATATATTTTCGATCATTACAAAAAAGGGTTAACCATTCGAGTTGCTAGCCACATCCGCTTGCCGTGATTACAATTAAATCCCACACAGTTACCGGGTTACAGAGTTAACTTCTTAATATATACAAAATAAACTCGAATATTTGCCAGAAAAAAAGAGACACGGGGAAGCACAGATTCTCGATTTGGAAGCCTGATCCCTCTCCAAGCCCTTAACACAGTCATCTTTTGCCTTAACAAAGTCTCGAATGCGTTTAAAGTTAGTGAAATGAATACGGAAGACACTGCTGCATATATAACCCACATCTTCCCCTCTCTCTTTCGGCTTATTACTAACAAAGAAATATATATAATAAGAAATCATTGATTATACACCTTCTTCGCAGGTGTCTCCTATAGCCTATGCCTGAGTTCTTAAGCCTAAAATCAAAGGAATTGGAAGATACAAAACGTACCATGTACGGCTTACACTATGTCCCTACTACCGCTCCTCTAACCGGATCGATCCGCTACCCACAATTCATTATGCACTGTCCCCTATCCGTGGAGCTCGTCGTTGCGGTGCTTCCGCATATGTCCGGCGAGGCCAGCCGCCTGGGCGTACGCGTTGCCGCAGAGCTTGCACACAAACTGCTTGGTGTCCGCGTGCAGGAACTTGTGGTGATAGAGGCCCTTTTGCCGCGAGAAGGTGGCACCGCAGACGCCGCACACATGCGGCCGCTCCGTGGAATGCATGGCCATGTGCTCCCTGAGGCCGGAGTGGGAGGGGAAGCGCTTGTCGCACACCTGACACCCGAAGGGCCGCTCGCCGGTGTGACTGCGGATGTGGACGCGCAGCGTCTCCTTGTTCCGGCAGCTGTAGCCGCAGCTCTCGCAGACAAAGTTCTTCTGCTCGGTGTGCACCTTGCCGTGGTTCCGCATGTGGCGGACGGTGAAGAAGCGCTTGCCGCAGCCGGGATGCGTGCAGGGAACGTTGCGTTCGCTGGTATGCTTCAGCTGATGGCGCTTCAGCTCGTGGCGCGTCTTGTAGCGGCGGCCACATACCACGCACGCGGCACCGCCGTGCGCCTGCACCATGTGCTCGTCCAGGAGACGCAGGCGCGGCAGCTCCGCCTCGCACTCCAGGCAGGTGAACGTGCCGCCGTCGTTATTGTCGTTGCTGTGCTCCCGCTTCAGGTGCTGCCGCAGGCTGTACTTGCCGTGGTAAACCTTTTCGCAGTGCTCGCACTTGTGCTCCTGCGACCCGGTCCCTGCTCCGGCCTTCTCCTTGGGCGGCTCGTAGTCAGCATCCTCGCTGTCCTCGGCATCCTCTATGGCAGCGGTGGCGTCCTTGTGCTGTCGCAGCAGGTGCCGCTCCAGGGTCTTGCGGCTCTGGTAGCTCTTCGAGCAGTGCGGGCAGGCGTGGCGGGTCTGGGACTGGGACTGGGTCTCGCTACCCAGCGAGTCCGGCGCATCCACGTCCCTGTCCCGGTCGTGGTCCAGTTCCAGGCCGCACTCGGAGTCCTCCTCCTTGTAGTCCACCTTCAGAGCCCTCACCTGTCGCAGGGACTCGCTGCCAGAGTTGTCCCACTTCATGATGGCCCTGCCCGGCCGCTCGTCCTCCTCGTCCAGTCCCGGCAGCAGGGCCGCCTCATCGTTCTCGCTGTCATCGCCGTCGTCGTCGTCGTCGTCGCGGTGGCCCCCGATCTCGTACCAGGCGAAGGGATTCACCTGCGCCACTATCGGCACCGGGGAGGCCTGGTCGCGCTCCTGCTTCAGTTCGGCCTCCGCCTCCGTCTTGAGCAGGCCGTTCTCGAAGTGCACGTTCTGGACGTGGAGCAGGAAGTCGCCGAAGACGAAGCTCTTCATCTCGCAGAAGGCGCAGTCGATGCGGAAGCTGTTGAGGCTCTGGAAGTAGATCTCGCCGCACTTGGCGTTCGCCATGCCGGCGTATGTGTCCGGCTTGAGGGACTTGAGCATGGTGGCGGCTCCCAGCTGCCCGTTGCTCCCCAGGATTCGCGTCCTTTATTTCGAAACTGTTTTTGCCAATAAGCCAAAAATGAGCAACAAACGCTTTTTCGAGTTGCTATGCGTCAACAGCTGACTTGAGGGGACGTGCGATTTGCAGCACTGGTTTCGCCCGCTTACTGACAACACTTTTCTAGAGCGCTTCAATTTAAATCTGTTTAAGCGAGTCTATTAAAATCCTAGTTGCTAAAGGAGTATGAAAAAGTTCACACACTTTCAGAAGCGATATTATTCATCATTTATATTTAAGCCTTTGCAGGATATTACCATTTCAGTCAGAAGATTCCAACGTAGTCAAAAAAAAACATCTTCAGATTAATTAACCTATGAAAAACCAACGCAACCACACTTTCTGAGTTGAAATTAATGCTTTGCTCACTTAGTTATGATTTTTTTTAACTTTGATTTGTCAAAAAACAAAATTGTATTAAAATATCAATATAAAAGAATTCCAATTGGAACTAATTCGAACGCTGGCCAACACTGGCGCTGGAGTTATCGATAAGTCGACCGGCCAGGCACTCTTCCTCTTCCCACTGCGTTGTGGCAACACGAGATTCGGCAATAAATCTTAAATTTACATAAGATTCGGGCCATTGAGATGCATCCCGACCTCACGGAGCGCATTCTCCAGCACTTGGAGACCGCCGGCCAGGCGGACACCCTGGACCTGGCCGCCCTCTTCGGCGAGGATCACCAGAAGATAGTCGGCGCCCTGAAGAGCATCCAGGCGCATGGCGACCTGGTCACCGCCACGGTGGCCACCCACAAGAGTGTGGGCCTCACGGACGAGGGTCGCGCCGTGGTGGAGCACGGCAGCCACGAGGCTCTGGTCTACGCCGCCGTACCGGCCGAGGGCATCGCCCAGGCGGCCCTGATGGCCAGCGGAGGTCCGAACGCCAAGGTGGGCTTCAGCAAGGCCATGTCACACGGCTGGATACTGGTGGATAAGAGCGTCAGTCCGCCGCTGGTCCGGCGCAAGGTGGACAGCATTGTGGACGGCGTGCGCGACCAGCTGCTGTTGGTGGCCCAGGGCAAGGGCGACCAGCTGCCGGCCAAGGACTGTGCCGACTTCAAGAAGCGCAAGCTCCTCCAGGAGACCGTCACCAAGAGCTTTGTGCTGGGCCGGGGCCCCGAGTTCGCCACCACGCTGACCAAACTGGAGACTGATCTCACCATGGACATGCTGTCGAGCGGCCTCTGGGACACGCTCAAGTTCAAGGCGTACAACTTCGATGCCCTGGGAGCGCCGCCCACTCGGGGCCATCTCCATCCGCTGCTGAAGGTCCGCACCGAGTTCCGGCAAATATTCCTCGAGATGGGCTTCTCCGAGATGCCCACCAACAACTATGTGGAGTCGTCGTTCTGGAACTTCGATGCCTTGTACCAGCCGCAGCAGCATCCGGCCCGCGATGCCCACGACACGTTCTTCGTGAACCATCCGGCGCGGAGCCACAAGTTCCCGCAGGAGTACCTCGAGCGGGTGAAGGCCGTGCACTCGCACGGCGGCTATGGGTCCAAGGGCTACGGCTACGACTGGAAGCTGGAGGAGGCGCAGAAGAACCTGCTGCGCACCCACACCACGGCGGTGAGCGCCCGTATGCTGTACAAGCTGGCCAACCAGGAGGGCGGCTTCAAGCCGGCCAAGTACTTCAGCATCGACAAGGTGTTCCGCAACGAGACGCTCGACGCCACTCACCTGGCGGAGTTCCATCAGGTGGAGGGAGTGATCGCCGACGTGGGCCTGACTTTGGGCGATCTGATTGGCACTCTGTACGAGTTCTTCCGCAAGCTGGGCATCACGCAGCTGGAGTTCAAGCCGGCCTACAACCCGTACACGGAGCCCAGCATGGAGATCTTCTGCTACCACCCCGGCCTCGCCAAGTGGATCGAGGTGGGCAACTCGGGCGTGTTCCGGCCGGAGATGCTGCTGCCGATGGGCCTGCCGGAGAACGTGAATGTGATTGCGTGGGGACTGTCGCTGGAGCGGCCGACGATGATCAAGTACGGCATCAACAACATTCGGGATCTCGTCGGGCCCAAGGTGGACCTGAAGATGGTCGAGGAGGGGCCCATTTGCCGGCTGGATCACGTCTAAACGGCGTCGCCTTACGATCTGCGATCAAATTGCATTTTTTTCCACTCAGTTGTTCCAAAAACTAAATATTTATAAATAAAACTTAAACAAAAACGAAGCTGAGTGGGGAGGATCTTTGAAATAACAAGAAGTATCAGGCAAAATCGAGTTGTTTATAAAACCTAGCCAGGAATTTGTTCCAAATTTAAGCATTTAAAAATGGGCGGGCTGTATGGAATATCTAACTGATAACACTGATTTTTGGGAGATTTATCGTAAACCTCAAATATTAAGCAGGAACTTAAGTTGATTTACAACTGCAGTTTTACTTTAATAAGCTTATAATTAATGCATTTCAATAAAGTTTTGGTTTGTTAACTTTATAATCAATGCATTTCAACGATTTTCCTTATCGATTGTTAGTTGTGTTTTTATCGATAGCTTGGCCCACATGAAAACTATCGGTATATTTAGATATTTTTTGTTAATCAACACTGCCCTGGTATCTCTACCGCGAAAGAACGTCATCACACACACACAAACGCAAACAAAGAAACGAAACAATAACAAACAGGGAAACCGAAGAAAATTAGGCAAAATTTTCAATATTTTCAAACTTTTGAGGCTTAGTAATGGGAACCAACCCGACGCAGACCCTACACCAGGCGATACAGAATCAGTTCGGCCTCCCGAATCCCGGCGATTCGTCCAAATCGAGTAATGATTGTCACCCGACACAGCCACAGCACAGATTCGTCATTCCGCAGCTGAGGATACCGCAGCTGCAGCTCCAACAGCCCACCGATCTGGCGGCCCAGGAGCTCAGTCGCCAGGCGACGGACGCCCACAACCAGCAGCTGCTCAACGAGATTCGTCGCCGGCGTCAGGGCTCGGAAAGCGAGGCGCCAGCGCCAGCGTCAGCGCCAGCAGTAGGAGCAAGCGGGGCTCGAGGAGTACCAACTACGAGATTCGTAATTCCTCAGCTTGGAGCGGCGACCGGTGAGCCGCTAAACATACCGCTCCTCTCCAGGCTGGAGCGCAGCGTGGGCCAGCTGCAAATCCGAGACGACGACGGCGGTGACCGAGCGGGCGACATGAAGTCGACGCAGAGGCCGCTGTCGCCGCTGATCGATCTCACGAGCACAGTGATAGCTGGCAGCAAGGATGGGCCACCCAAGGTGGCGGCGAGCAAGGCGCGCGAGAAGCTGGCGGCCAGTCAGGAGCACTTCAGCATCCCCTTCAATCCCTGCGATCCGCCTCCGGTGTGCAGGAACCCTGCCCTTTCCGGCAGTAGCCTGCTGGCCAGCAGACGGCGAACCCTGCGCGAGGAGGAGGAGGAGGCTGGTGCGGCGTCAGTGCCACCACCAGAGTCCCGGCCAGGCCCTATTGGCCTTATGCTGGACGCCGTCGTTGGCTTCCCAGAGCCGCGGCAGCCGCAGCTGCAGTATGCTATTACATCGCTTGAACGCCGGCACCTGAAAATGTGCGCCCGCGAGGACTACGGCGGCCAGGTGAAGAGATTCCGCTTCGACACGCCCTCGCCCGACGAGCTGGTGAAGCAGGCGCTGCAGAAATCCTGGCGCGTTACGCGCACTTGACTCGGGTTCCTCCTGCCAACACTTGACAATTACCGAAAAGTAAATCAAATAAATCTGCTTAGTTCAAAAGGTTTCTGCCAAAGTTTTCATTAATTGAAGATTGAAGCGCTGAAAGAGGCTATAATGTTGCTGTATGTTGTATGTTTTTAAAATCAGCGCGCTCCTTGGTCCTGCTATCGGTATCGGCTATCGGTGAGTACAATTTTTTTTTTGTACCGATTGTTAAGTGATGCATCGATATTCTAATTTTGAAAACATCGACGGACATCGGCATCGAGCTTTTCCGTCGAACTTGCATCACTAATTCGAGCGGAGGCAAAAAACTGCGTATGAAATAAAAACAGTGTGGTTTATTCGGAACGCAACAGAAAAAATCTTTTCGTGTGGTCAGTGAAAACTGGGAAAATCTGCAATAGATCGTGTGCGTGAGACGGGCATTGGGCAGTCGCAGTCGGAAAACGAGCAGAGCGGACAAAAAAACAGCTGTGGCGGTGGAAAGGGGACCAGAAAAGTATATCCACAAAGTGCGAAAGGTCAGCAGAAGCAGACGGCAAGGAGCGTAAAATAAATATTCTCTGTTCTGTCGCGCCTGCGAGTGTTTGTGTGAGTGCGAGTGTGCGTGTGCGTCGTGTCGGTGTGGCTGTGTTGTGTGGTGTGTGTCTCTAGCTGTCACTTTCTGGCGCGCACACAAGATATACACAAATTGAAAACGGTGGCCACCAACACACACCCCCCCTCCGACCAGACCCCCTCGTCTCCTTCGCCTTGATGTGCTGCGCGCCCGGTTCCGGTGCCGTTGCCGTTGCCGTTGCCATTTGGTTCCCGTTGTCCCACCAACGCAGCGCATTAAGTGCATCCAGCTCCAGTGGGGCCGTGTAAGAGCGAGCGAGCGAGCGAGCGATCCAGAAAAAGAGGGAGCAACAGCAGGAGAAGGAGCAGCGAGGGAGCTCGTTGCCGGTACCGTTGTACAGGTATGGGGATACATGGATACATTCAAAAACTCGACCGTGCTCGCGTGTGTGTGTGCGTTTCAATGCGTATTTGCAATTTCCTTCCATGCACATTTTATTATTGTGTGTTTGTTTTCTGTTGGTAATTTATTGCCCCGCCTTCGATTAGATGGAAAATTCCAAACTGCCCACAGATTAGTCAATTGCTGTTTGACTTCTAATTATTTATTTCTTTACGGCTGCTGTAACTTAAAAGCGTCTGCAAACGCAGACATTTGACCTTGCTCGGACCACAACAACGACAGACTCTCAAGGCAGCCAACGGATTCAGGCGGGCTAGGCAGTTTTTGTGAGATAACGTCTTAGCCAAGAGAGAAGATTCTTAAAAGCCGACACTAACTATAACGTAATATAATAGTAATAATTAAACTTTCTTCAAAAGTCCCAGGGATGCGCCCCTGTGCTTGGAACACACCTACGCCCACAGACATAGATAGACAGAGTCACAGCCGCAGCCGCAGTCGCAGACGATTGCAGTGGAAGATAGAGATTCCAGTACTGGAAGGGAAGTGGAAGAAGTAGGGAGAATTAATACTCGTAGATTACCAATCGCACTCACACACACGCGCGCGGTCAATTATCACAAATGAAATTATCAGATCCAGCCAGCCGCTCTAGAAATCACACACCACACACATGCATGCAAATTATCAGGTTTTAATTGCCGCAGCACGCACAAACAAATAAACGAATGCCACTATTCCAGAGACAGACCAGGCGATCGATCCGATCAGCAAGCAGCAGCAGCAGCAGCAGGAGCAGGAGCAGCACCCACAAAAGGAAAGAGCAACAGTCGTTGGAGTAGGAAGGAGGTAGCATTCCAGTTCCAGGAGCCCGCCAGGAACCGAGCCGAGCCCGCCCCGCCCCCGCCGACGACATCCTGAGATGTTGCCATTCACCCCGCAGGTGGTCAAGCGTTTGTTAGCACTCAAAAAGGGCAGCGAGGACAACAGCGTCGAGGGTAAGTGGTCGGAGAAGGCCGTCAAGAACCTGGTGAAGAAGATCAAGAAGAACTCGCAGCTGGAGGAGCTAGAGCGGGCCATCTCCACACAGAACTGCCAGACGCGGTGCGTGACGGTGCCGCGCAGCAAGCCAGCTCCCGCCGGCGAGCATCTGCGCAAGGGTCTGCCGCACGTCATCTATTGCCGCCTGTGGCGCTGGCCGGATCTGCAGTCGCAGAATGAACTAAAGCCGCTCGATCACTGCGAGTACGCCTTCCATTTGCGCAAGGAGGAGATCTGCATCAATCCGTACCACTACAAGAAGATCGAGCTGTCCATTCTGGTGCCCAAGTCGCTGCCCACGCCGCCCGACTCCATTGTGGACTATCCCCTGGACAACCATACGCACCAGATACCTAACAACACCGACTACAATGCTGCGATAATTCGCAGCGCCTCGCTCAGTCCGCCGCAGTACATGGAATTGGGCGGTAGCGGCCAAGGTCCCGTCTCCGTCTCATCCGCCGGCTCAACGCCTGCCTCCGCCTCCGCCAGCGGCAGTGGTGCCTGCGGCGCCTCCCCCTCGTCGTCATCGTCAACCGCCTCCTATCAGCAGCAGCAGCAGCAGCTGTCCTTCGGCCAAAACATGGATTCGCAATCAAGCGTGCTCAGTGTGGGTAGCAGCATTCCCAACACGGGCACCCCGCCGCCCGGCTACATGAGCGAGGATGGCGACCCAATTGATCCCAACGACAACATGAATATGTCGCGTCTAACGCCGCCCGCCGATGCAGCCCCAGTGATGTACCACGAGCCGGCCTTCTGGTGCTCCATCTCCTACTATGAGCTGAACACGCGTGTCGGCGAGACCTTCCATGCCTCGCAGCCCTCGATCACGGTGGACGGCTTCACCGACCCTTCCAATTCGGAGCGCTTCTGCCTGGGCCTGCTCTCCAATGTCAACCGCAACGAGGTGGTCGAGCAGACACGCCGACACATCGGCAAGGGCGTCCGGCTCTACTACATTGGCGGTGAGGTCTTTGCCGAATGCCTCAGCGACTCGTCCATATTCGTTCAGAGCCCCAACTGCAATCAGCGCTACGGCTGGCATCCGGCCACCGTCTGCAAGATCCCGCCCGGCTGCAATCTAAAGATCTTCAACAACCAGGAGTTTGCCGCCCTGCTATCGCAGTCCGTGTCGCAGGGCTTCGAGGCCGTCTACCAGCTGACGCGCATGTGCACCATCCGCATGTCGTTCGTCAAGGGCTGGGGCGCCGAGTATCGCCGCCAGACGGTCACCTCAACGCCCTGCTGGATCGAGCTGCATCTCAACGGACCGCTTCAGTGGCTGGACCGCGTCCTCACCCAGATGGGATCGCCGCGGCTCCCATGCAGCTCAATGTCGTAAGGCGGGCGTGCGCGACACGGTTTTAAATTTTCGCGGAGAAATGAGCGCGGAAGCTGACAAGCTGACGAGAAAGAATCCACAAAAAACAAAACCATGGTTGAGCCAGCAAGTAACGCTGAAGAAAGAGGAATATTCTATGGGCCAGGTCTGATTCGTACTTTCTAGTAGTATTTTAGCGGAAACTAAGTTGTACGTACGTGTGTGTGTTTCAAGGAAAACATTCTTAAATGTTTTTCAACTTTCACCCAAATCCGAACTAAATTAAGTTTATGTTTCTGTGTTTTTTATTTTTTTCTTTTAGGGTTTTAAATGTGATTAAACTGAATTGAGTTTGATTCCGCCATTAATGCAAACAAAGTAAAGTTCTGAACAGATTGGCGCTCTAATATAATTATAAATGCTTTAAAAAGCACACAAATTATACATAATATCTTGTTGGATTCACACTCTAGCTCTAAGTACACTTGAAACGCCAAAAGAACTTCACAAGTCGAGGGAAATTTTGTGAAAAGTTGTTAAAATTTTCCCATTATTTCTTCGAAATTCTGTAGAAATTCCCCTTCAGCGTTACTTGAGCTGGGCTTTAACCGAACAGAAAGGAAAATGAGAAAAAACCAAGAAAAACTCTGAGAGCACATATGAAATAAGTTCAGGCAATTTATATACGAGTACGTAATTGAGACAAAAACACAAGATTCAGATACAGATATATATATCTATATACAAAGAGCACACACACTTACATGTGGAATATATATACAAGCATATATGATATGGAATATGAGGGAGAGAGAGAGCATGTATTTGGCGTTACAAGTTTAGGACTATCTATATATTGCGTAGGAGGAGAGCAACAGAAAGTAATGGAGCAGCTCCAGAACCAGAACACTCTTTTTTTTTTTTGAAACGATTTACACACATTTTACACAGAAATATAAGAAAATAACCGAGACCGACAGAGACGCCGATAGATCTGTGTGGAGTTGTGGTAGTGTTGGTTAGCGCTGGAAGCGACAGAAATTCTTTGAGAAAGAAGCAAAACAAGGAACAAATAACGGTGATTTTGGAACAGGAATGAGAACGAACGAAGAAAGAAAAACAGAAACTGGGATTTATCAAGCTTGAAGCTTACACACACACACACACACAGAGAAAGAGACACATAGCCAACACACAGAGAAACAGACACAGACACAGACCATATACGATATACCATATACGATATACCATACATTGCAAATGTACATAAGACCAAAAGATAAGGATGAAACGAATCACGCAAGGACCTCCACTGGATTGGACAGACGATGGTTGTTGAACGCCTCTTCAAACGGAGTTAGAGTCGTAGTCGGACGAAGTGAGTCTAGCAGCTTGAGCAGCTCTCGTTAGTTTGTAGTCGTATCCGTTAACGTGCATATCGAGGCCTCTCGGGGAAAGTATCGTATGTCTTACGACATGGGATACCTTCGCAGAAATGCCTTGAACATGCACATGTAAAAGCACTTGTCAGGCATAATTTCGAGTACAACACCAACCAGGCGCAAACCAAGTCCCATTTGCAGAACAGCATTTATTCTAAACAATTCGAAACATAGCTCAAGTGTCAATTATGGCGTTTGTATCTGAATACCAAATGCAATATGGTTTGCCTGCCGGTTGATGAGAGATCGGTTTTAGCTCGGCAAATGCTTGTTTTTCTTGGGTCTAGATCTTAAGTCATCAATATACAATACATATATATATGTAACGAAATTTCGCTAGCTTCTTATCCTGAGCCCAACATCGATTTAAGTTCTTTTATCCTTTTGTTATTTTTACATCAAGCTGTTCTTTCTTTCTTTATTTTTGTTCTGTCGGTTTAAACCAAAAAATAACACAACTGTACCGCTCAGCAACCAGTGTTGGATAGCGCCATTGCAGGCGCACCTTAAACTTAAGTTTTGCCTATTTTTTGTTCTTTATTTTTAATTCCTTTTCGTGAGGAGGACGACACTTGATCCTGATTGGCAGTCAATCGAATAAAAGATTGCGTACGTTAATTTGACACTTATTTTGATTTCTTGATCCACTGTTTTTGTACTTCCCCCTTTTTTCGGCTTAATCAGCTAATAATGTAATGTAATCTTTAAGTTATGGCTAACTCTAAACAACGCAAAAGCAAAAGCAAAGAGGTCGAGAGAGAGAGATAGAGCCAGCATCAGCATCAGATGTGATCGATCGAAAAAACAGCACAGAACAACCACAGAGAACCAGCAGCAGCAGCAGAAGCAGCCGCAGCAGCAGCAGCAACCCCGTACCCGTACCCGTACCCTACGTAACTTTAAAGAGTATAAATACGAAAATATATACATATATCTAATATGCAAGCATGCAAGATAAAGACAAACACAAATCGTATATTTAAATAAACACTTATAATATTGAACAAAGCGGCCGAACGATAGAGCAGAGCACACATAGGCGGCGCTTCCCAAGGCGGGTTGGATGGGATTTCGAATGGATTGCAGTAGGAGAAGGTATCACCAGAGGGGCACAGACGACCTTGAAGCCAAGTGAAAGCTTTAAGTGGGTTTATTTTTTAATTGAAAATCATGGAATTTCCCAAGGTATATATGTATGGTTTAAACCTCTTTCAATCCACCGATTCGAAATTAATCTAATTCTTACTCTTTCTCCCCGGCGGAAGATGACCCAACCTTAACGCTCGTGCACCTTGAGGTGCTGCTTGTGATTGGACTTGCGCAGGAAGCGGGCCGGACACAGCGGGCAGGCAAAGGGACGATCCTGGGTATGGGCAATCTGGTGGTGCTTCAGCTCCGAGGCGCTGAAGAAGCGCTTGCCGCACTCTGGCTGCGGGCAGGCAAAGTCGCGCTGGTTGTAGTGCCGCTTGAGATGGATGCTCAGGTAGCACTGATCGGTGAGGACGCGCCCGCAGACGGGGCATGTGAAGCTGAGTGACGCGGTGGAGGTCTCTGTGTCCCTATCCGGTTGCTGTTCCAGCGGCAGCTCATGCAGCTCCGCTGCATGTTGCAGTTTCTTGTGGATCCGCCGGGCATGGATGGAGTGGAAGGACATGGGGCAGCTCTTCACCAGACACGGATACGGTTTCTCGCCCGTATGCAGTCGCCGGTGGACAGCCAAGTAGTTGGCATAGCGGAATCCCTTGCCACAAATGTCGCACTTGTGCGGTCGTTCCTCCGTATGGGTAACGGCATGGATGCGCAGCTTATTTAGCTGCCGGAAACCCTTGCCACAATCGCCGCACACATGCGGCTTCTCGTCCGTGTGGGTCATCTTGTGGATTCGCAGGTTGTAGGCCTCCGAGAAGCGTCGGCCGCAGGTGTCGCAGGTGTGGCCCGAAGATGACGAAGATGCTACCGACTTGCGTCTGCGTTTCTTGGAAGCTGTTGCTGTCTGTGGTTGCAAAGACTTTGGCGTCTTCTCCACCGAACTGTCCCGCTGCGGCGTAGTAAGAAAGTCAGCATCCTTTGCAGAGAATCCCAACTCACCACAGTTACCAGCTCGTAAAGATCTAGCTCCAACTCCCCGCTGAGCCCGTCCTCCAGCTGGGCAAACAACTGCAGCTCCTCCAGGCAAACCCCATAGTTGCTGCTGCTCTGGTCTTCGCTGGCGCCCTCACTCTCCATCATTAGATTCTCCGCTCCCATGGTGACTCTCTACGCTTCCGTCCGGTTTGCTGCCGCTTCACCGACTGCGCTGGCCAAGACTTCCGTCGGAGTCCGAGCGTCGATAAGATTACGCCTTGTTTAGCTATGTAGTATATATCGGTTACAGGTTGTAGTTTCGGCCATGGAATCAGACCCAGCCAGCAGGTGACGAAGCTCCCTCCGCTCTTTGGCTATTTTATCGAAATGCCCGTAATAAAGTTGTTGCTTTTTTTGTTTGTTTGTTTTCTGCGTAAATGAGTGATTAGTCCCCCGTTGGCGTTTTGCACTTTAAACGCTTGCCGGCTGCTCGCGCACTTTGAGCCAATTGGGCGATCCTCCTCCTACAGTCGACCCCGGCGACCGGTACCTCCTACTCCGCCACGAATCTACATAGGTTTATAAATATACAAACACAGATATAGAACCCGTCAACTTTATCGGGTTGATAACGTTCAGTGCAGCAGCAGCAGCGGCACTAACCAGCAGCTTGATGTCGTTGCTAAATGGAACTTGCTCCCACTGACCAGATCTTAGATAGATTCCGCAAAGAGATCGTTCCTTATTGAAATATCTGAATAATCCGTACCCCTTGAGAGGATAGAAACACCTCAATCCCCCGCCCATGGAGGCATACTCTGGGCAAGTCAAAGGCCACTACTTAACTTAGGGTGCAATTACCGATGCAAATATGTATATATATTCATTTACGAACGCAATTGAGCAGCAATTAAGTGCGATTATGAATCGGAATAAGCGCATTCCCACTGCCACAGCTACAGCTCAGATCTGTACGGTGAACTTCTGCAGCAGGTGGCGCAGCTCCTCGTTCTGGCGTCGCAGGAAGACCACCTCCGCATCGTACTGCACGCGCATCTTGAGCACCTCCACATAGTGGTTCAGGCCGTGCTCGAGGGTCTTCCAGAGCTTGCGCTTGGCGGGCGGAAAGCAGGCCGCAAACTGCCGCCAGAACTCGCGTATCTCCGCATCCGTTAGCTGGATGGGAGTGACTACATGCCGGCTGCTGGCTCCAGTGCGCTCCTGTTCGTGCATCTGCTGGTGCATCTTGGAGGTGAATAGGTTCATGGCGTGCAGGCAGAGAGCAGGCTCCATGACCAGGTAGTGGTTGGGGCAGTCTTTTGACGAATCCTCCTCGCTGCGGTCGCTCTGCAGCTCTATGTCTCCTCGTGGCTTCCGATCCCTAAGGAAGAACGCGGCGCACCTGCGTGGACTCAAGCCCTCCGGCTGGCAGGTGGGACAGTAGGTGTACGGCAGGAACACTCTGGTCAGCTCCTGCACGTCCCTCAGATGGCGAATACGCAACGCCGCAAAGATGTTGTCAATGCGCACCAGGCACTTGTCCTCCTCGGAGTATGGCTCCAGAATCTCCAGCAGTCGCTCCTCAATCAGAAAGCCCCCGCGATCGGACAGCTGCCGGATGAGAGTGCGCATCAGGCGTAATGAGTCCGGCGGCAGCTCCTTGATATCCGGACGGTGCTGTTTCCCGCCGCCGGAGGCTCCTCTTCCGCCACTTGTCAGCGCCCGGTTCTTGGGCAGCCGCCCAATACGCATGTCGAACTTTTGCAGGACGTTGTTTGGCTTCATCTTCGCCTGGTTGATATTGGGAATGGGCGGCACCGGACGGGACCAGGCCATGGCCAGCTGCTGGTTGTGAATGGTGCGATCGATGCGATAGATCCGCTCCACCAGAACGGTGAGCTCCCTGTAGTTGATGTCCCAGATGCGATCGAACTTTTCGCGGTTGTTGATTCGCGCCTGATGCGCCTTCGCCTCCATGTCGTTGATGTTGGCGTGCAGCTTGTAGATGTCGGCGGAGAGCCGGGCAATGTTCCGCTTGCCGTTGAGGCAGTGCCCGCGTAGGCCGCGCCTGGTGCGCCCGATGGCCTCCTGGAGGCGGGCCACCCGCCGCTTCTGCTGGCCGTTGATGATGGCGTTCTCCTCGTTGCGCTTCTGCAGCACCTCGTAGTTGTAGTCCAGCTTTTCGGAGTTCATCAGCACGTTGTCGCGCGTGCGGCGCAGCTCGAGCTCCAGGCGCTCGCACTCCTTCTCCAGCCGGATGCGGGTGCTCTTGGTCAGCTCCTCCTGCGATTCGTTGATCTGCTGCGTCTGGCGGGCATAGAACTGCTCACGGGAACGCACCAAGTTGGCCTTTTCCTCGAAATTTGCATTCATCGCATCGAAGAAGGTGCGCCACTTCTCTACAGCGCCCACGGCAAAGATCTGGCGCTCCTCCTCGATGGTGTGGCGCAGCAGCAGCAGGTGCTGCTTGTAGGCCTCCTTCAGGGTCTCCACCTGGTGGTCCACGCGCTCCACCAGGCCGCACAGGTCCTGCGCCTGCCGCTCGCGATCGAACTCGTACTTGGCATTCATGCGATTCACCTCGTGCTGGCAGGCGGCGATCATCTCGTCCTTTCGGCCCATTATGGTGGCGATTCGCTTCTTCTGCTCCTCGATCTGATCCCACAGCATCATCGGTTCGTTGATCTCCTCCAGCTCCGTCCAGCGTGCCTTAATGTCGGCAAACCGGGCCACCGTTTCTTCGCTCTCCGCCTGCAGCTTCGCCTGCACCCGGCTCTTCTGTGTGGCCTCAAACAGACGGCGGTTGAGCTCGCGCCGCTCGTTGGCCACCCGGACGTTGGTCACCAGAACGTTGCCGAAGCGTACTAGTTCATCGAGGGCCTCGCCGGACACCTCCAGCTGCTGCTCGATGGGTGCCTTCTGCGCCTGCCCGTGCTCCGCTGCCGAGCCCTTGGGCGCTTCACGGAACTGCTGGCGCACCCGTTCGAGGATCTCCAGGCGCCGGTCTTCCAGCTTTTTCACCGAACTGTCGCAGTGCTCGTTGAGGATCAGCCCGTCGACGCGCTCATTGAAGGACTCCCAGCTATCAATCGGGCCTGGCTCCGCCACTGCCTCCGCTGCCTCCTCTTTTTCCTCGATGCTGCTGCTCCTGAGGAAGTCCTTCGTCATCTCCTGGTACTTCAGCTTCAGCTCCTCCATCTCGCTTGTGGGAAAACCTCTTCGGTCTCAATGGGATTTGCGTCCAGCTTCGTGTTTCCAGGTCACAACTGGTTTGTGGAGCTTGTGACTCGGTCTCGGTGGACTGGAAGTTTGATCGAAGGACCCACACTGTTGCCTTGGCTGCCATGGCCATCGTTTCGCCTGAGTTGCCGGCAAACATTTTGTTTATTTACCAAACTTTGTTATTTCGTATTAGTGATGCCAACTCTGGCCAGTGATACCAAAGTACAGCTGGAAAGTGTGGAATGGGATTTAAAGGTGGAGAAGCATTGATTTTTTTAAAAACTATCTACGTTTCGCATCAATAAATAAGTTTATTTCAACTTATTTGTGGCATACAACGAAAAATAAATAATAATAAGTAATCCGCGAGGTTTAGTAACTGACTAACTCAAATACTAGACTACCTTAGTCAGGTTATAAACCTAGCGAAATATGGTTCAAGCAGCCGCTATCTACAATTTCTGTTCGCCTGGAACTGTGCGCCTGTGTAATAGATTTTTCCTTCAAATTTGATATATTGACAAAAGTAAACTACCAGGCGATCAGAAATGAAAGCAGGTAGACGCTGGACTGTGCGCTGAACAACATTTATTAAACTAATTCACTTTGAAAAGTAAATATAGCTCGGACCATTCTCCCCAAGGTTCAGTACTTCACTAACTAAATAATAATTTATAAATTTTAAATTAAAATAATATAATTACAATATTTTAAATTTAAAAAAATATACACAAATATAATAAAACAAAATTTATTAATTTATATAAAAAAAACTAGCTATAATTTTAGTTATCGGCTAGCGAAGACTTTGGCGGGGAGCAGCATTACTTCTCTCTCTTTCGCGATCTAACTTGCTGACGTCATGCGAGCAAATGTCAAACTGAAACCCGAATGGAAAATTTCCAATTCCATGCAAAATGATCCCCTTGACCCACTGGAATATTCGAGGACTCCGCGGAGCCAGCTCGAAACAGAGCCAACCTGCGCGGCGAGAGTTGCATTCCGTCCGCTGATGACCCCAAGAATACAGCCCTGCGTCCGCTGTGGGCCCTGGGTTGCATTCGACCAAATGAAAGGGGGACAGATTTAAAAGAGTGGCTCTTACTTCTTCGCCCGTATAATTATTTGTCTATTTACAATTGGTAAACAAAATAGGGGACACGTATGTATATTCGGGATGGGGCATAGGTAGGTAGGGGTAGGGGAAGCGGCACTCAATTATCCTCAGTCTTCAAGGTGATCTCATATATCAGCTCGTCGTTAAATTCATCGCCGACATGGTGAAAGATCTGCTGCTGTTGCTGGTACTGCTGTGGGACAGTGTTGAAATACTCCTCCCCCACGTCCGCCGCACCAACCGGATCGACATCCTCGGTCTCCTCGTCCTCCTCCTCCTCCTCCTGGACCAGCAGTCGCTGGCCATTGTAGTCCGATATCTGGACGTACTGCTGCTGCTGCTGCTGCTGGTGATGCTGGTCCTCCTCGGCCACGTTCAGGTAGTGCCCGCCGTTGGCAACGACGGCCTCCACATCCCCCTCTTCGACCAATAGGCCGGCGTCCTCATCATACTCCTCCTCCAGTATGCCCATACCCTCGTCATCGTCGCCGCCATCGAGCAGGCCGCCGGAAATGGAGCCAGAGGCCGAGCCGTTGCCATCCGGCTGGTCATTGCCGGAGCTGCCGACATAGCGACGTGTGTTGCTGCGGCACTGAATGGAGCGCTTGTGCGCATCGAAATAATTGATGTCGGTGAACTCCTCCTGGCACAGATGGCACTCGTACAAGCCCTGGCTGAGATGCATGTCCTTGCGGTGGCGGGCCATCTTGTGGGCGTCGCGGCACTGCATCCCGCAGAAGGGGCACTTGAGCATGCGCCGCTTGCCCATGTGCACGTTCCGGATGTGCTCCTGCAGCGAGAAGTTCTTGTAGTAGGCCTTCTGGCAGTACTGGCACTGGAAGCGCCGCTTCTTCTCGTGCGTCGCCTCGCGGTGCCGCTTCAGCTGTGTGTTTTGCGCGAACGTCTTGCCGCACATCTCGCAGATGTGCTCCTTCTCCAGATGCCGCCGCTGGTTGTGCACGCGCAGGTCCTGCTTGGTGGAGAAGTACAGCGTGCACACCTCGCACACGTACGGACGGATGCCCATGTGCCGACGGGCGTGCCCGGCCAGGTACTTGCAGTCACGATACGTCTCCGAGCAGTAAACGCAGGCGTACCGATTCGTTCCGGGCACCAGATGCGTCTTCTGGTGCCTGGACAGCTTCGACTTGTGCATAACATCGGGACAGATGCCGCATTCCACCGGCAGCTTGTCGTCCGTCTGGCTGCTGATCATGGAGAACTCGACGATGGGCGTGTTGTCCTCGTCAAAGTCCACGATGGTGGCTATCAGATCGTCGAAGAGCATGTAGCGTCGCGGTCCCTTGAACTCCTCCAGCATCTTATCACTGGGCTTAACGTCGACCACTTCACCGTCATCGTTCTGGTTGCCGTAGCTTCGCACGACGAACTGTGGCGTGGACGAGGCCTTCAGCTTGATGTTGGGTGCCAGGGGCGGCGGTGGCGGCGGAGGCGATGGTGATGCTGGCAGGGATGGCGACATCGCCGGTTTTAACTCCAGATCCTCGGTCTGGTCATGTTTGGGCGGATATATGTAGGCATAATCGTCGGCATCGAGCTTCTGCTTCTGATCCTCCTCCTCCTCCTCCACCAGCTCGCCCATATCGGACAGGCGCAGCTCGGTGATCACATAGTGGCCGCCCTGGTCGTCCACCGGCAGCGACTTGACACGCGACGCAATGAGCATGCCATTGTCCACATGCTGCTGCAGCTGGCAGTCGCCGAGCATTAGCTCGCCCTCGGTGGTGGCGTCCTCGTTGACAATAAGGAACTCCTCGTCGTACTCGTTGCCCAGGCCCTCCAGCACCACGTAGGTGGCGTCGTCGCTGCCCACGACGTCCACCATGCCGTTGGCTCCACCGCCGCCAGCGGAACCTACGCCGCCGCCGCCGCGGCTGTCGTCGTCGTCGTCCGTATACTCGCCCTTGGCGCCCATGTCGAACTCAATTATCTCGGACATGTCCACATTCATGGCAGCCCGGTGTCAGCGCTGCTGTTTCCTCGTCACTCGCGAACAGCAAATCTCGGGGAGCTGGAGTTCCGTCCCTTTTTTTTTCTTTCTTTTTTTTTTTTGCTGCTCTTTTAATTCCAACGCAGCGACAGTGTGGCCGCAGCTAAGGGAGGGCGAAATACTGTTTGCTTGGGCAAGACCACTTTCTGTCAAATATTTGGTATTTTTCATGGTATTTTGCTTCGATAAGCCGCAGATATCGATAAAAATGTATTTGAAAAAGTTTATTGCGAGCGCGCCAAGTGTCTGCGCATGCGTAACGAAACGTCTTCTTTTGGCGGCCTCTTCTTCTTCTTGCTCGCTTGCGGTCTGCGCTCGCGACTAACTAACTTGGCTAGCTTCTGGAATTGGCCCGGTCGGCCTAAGCCCAACACGGCATGCATTGCATCCGCACACTCGGTGGCGCGCGCTTGTCTTCCTCGTCGGGTTCCATCGCCGCAGCTTATTGTTTATTTCTTCTGTTATTTTTTGCACCTGAGCGTGTGAAGTGCGCGCCTGCGTAGTGACTGATAATTGACCAATACGAGGATTGCGGTTCTTCTGCTTTTTGGTTTCTGTTTCTTTTCTTTTTTTTTTTTTGTAATTTGAATTGACCGCAAAAATTGGGCAAGAAATTTGCTTATTTTTTTATTTGTGTTTTTGCTGTGCGCGAATAATGAATAAAGTATAAAGTTATCAGAAAAACGTTGGTGTAAATCCCTTAAAGAATTGTAATTAAAATACAAACCAAAAGTGAAGAAAGCAAACAAGGGGAATAATTTATTTTAAGGATAACCACAATATAAAGGTAATATTATTATTTTACAACAAAACAAGATTTTGTTTATTATTTGTTTCGTATTTATTTGCTTTAATTGGAATATAATTTATTTTTTTTAAGAATAAACTAAAAATTCTAAATATTTTATGCTAATTCATTAGTTATTTATTTCTTTGGAAATAACTATTTTTTTTATCCCTAATTCTAATGTAAAGTCAAAAATACAAAAAACGAAAAAGAAAGATGTTTTTTATAAAAGAGGTTTATTAATTATTTAGTTATATTTAGGTTATTAATTATTTAAATGTTCTTTCTTAAATAATTTGAGACTATAAAGGAAAGGAAAGAAAGGAAGCTAACTTCAGGAAGCTAAAGTTTATATAACTTTGCATAAAAATCAATCATAACACAGCCAAAAATGCATTATTTTCATTTCGGAATTTTTTTCTATGATAGTTTTTATTCGGATACTAAACCAGTATTCAAAATTTACAATTTAAAAAATTTAATATTTTTTAAGAATTTTTGAGAATTTTAATAATGTAAATTATATAAAACTATTTCGAAAAAAAGAGTAACATTTTTTTTACGTCCAAACATAGCTAGATCGACTTGGCCTTAAAAGTAGATAAAAATATATATGATTAATAGGGTCAGAAACGACTCCTTTCCCTTCGTTGCACGCTTATAACTAATATTATAAAAAACTGAAAGGGTAAGGGTCTATGAAAAAGATAATTAAATATAGAAATACGAAGATAGAATATAGATTTTTAATGGGTAATATAATTTTGCTGATTCAAAGATCCTTAATAAATAAATTACATAAATCAAGACGAGACTTTAATGCTGAGACAGCAGGATTCTCAAATGAGAAGAAGCTCATCAGTAAACCATTCTTCGTGGCTCAATTTGCACATGAAAATTATAATATAATTCCAAGTAAAGAGCCACCTCAAGGATATGGGATAAGGATCTACATGGTACGTAAGCTCGGACCTAATAGAAGTGAAGGGCAGTCACTGCGCCTTGACTTCGGCTTCGTCTGCTTGTTCATCTTCGAAATGCCGCTCTTGTTGCTGGTTTTGTTGACACTCACAAAGTTTATTGTTAATTGGGCTGATTACAATACCGCTGCGGGTTAATAAGAGATGGGAATCACAAATACAAACAGCGAGCAGGCACAATGAGCCGGGCCAGTGGAGCGGCGGCCAGCGGAGATTACGCAAAGTTGCAAACGCATTATGCTGCTGAGCTGATGTTGATTTAAGCCTCGGTGTCGTCTGCGCCTTTATCGCATTTATTTATTTGCTTATTTTATTTGTTCGCCGTGCTGCAACATCTACCAGCTACCAGCAGCAGCAGCAGCAGCAGCATTAGCAGCAGCATCAGCAGCAGCTCAATCAACAAATATGGGAACTTGACCCGCTTTCGGCCACGAATTGGCATCGAAATATAAACAGGGAAGGGCTTTGGGCCTGGGTTCCCTCTCTCCCCAAACCGAAATTGGCCTCTCGCTTATTTGGCAATTATAAATAAATAAATTACATAAAAAATGATAGACCTTTCCTTTGCCCCGGATATTTGATATCATTGATATATTGTTATATATCATTATATAATTTGATATTATTTAGAAACCCTTGTTTGGGGGACTAAAAATTAAAAGCAGAACTTAAAGAACTTGAAGAAAATTTCTTTACTTGTTTCTTAATTTTTTTATATACAAACCTTATAAACAGAACAATAATAATAATAAACTGTCTAAAAACTTTTACTTGAATTGGGAAAATATTATTGATTGTGATTGTTCTTTAATTTAATTTTTAAAGACTTTCTTTAATTACTTTGCTTTTCTATATACAAGCCTTATAGAAACACTGTTTAAGTTCACTATAAATAACGTAAACTGTCTAAAAACTTTAATTTAAGTAAAAAATTAAATGAAATTATTATTAGTAAATAATAGATTTTTGTAATATTTCAAAGTCTTGGAAAAAACCGAAAGTTCTCCTAGAAACAAATCATTTTCGAAACCTTAGACTAAGCCGCAAAATCCATTTCCATTTCGCAGGCAAAACGGTGGCCGCTTCAACTCCAACTTAAGCTCGGAACTTGGACTCGGAGTAGGCCAATTAAGAACCACTACCATCACCATTACAACCACAAGCACTACAACCACTAGCGACAACAGGTGTCCAACTGGCCAAGTCCAGTGACAAGTGGCATCTTTTGCGGTCGCCCGGGGCCGGGTGTGGTCGGTCGTGCGTTAGAAACGGGAAATCGGAAACATGTTCTTCTTCATCAGCTTCTTCTTCGGCTGCTCGAATCCCAGCCAGTGGTGGCTCCGACTGGCGGCCGTTATCGGATTGCTGCATCTGCCGCAGTTTGTGTGTCATGCTAGCTGGGCAACCAGAGCGATCAACGACAACGACAACTCCTCGAATGCCGCCACCTCTGGCAGCTCTTCCCCCAGCACCATGCAGATCCAGACACTCCAGGTGAACTGCAGCAGGGACTTGCTGGAGATGCATCTGGAGCTGAGTCGTCCCTTTCGGGGCCTGCTCTATGCCAAGGACTTCCCCCTGGAGTGTCGTTCGCGGGGTCAGGACTCCACGCGGCTGCACCTGCGGATACCCACATCGGGCTGTGGGGTGAGAGCAGAGCCCCTGAAGGACGGGAGTCTGGAGTATACGGTGCGCGTGATGCTCCAAATGGAGCAGAAGCTCCGCCAGAGCACCGATATACTCAGCTCGGTGCGTTGCCAGCTGCCTGCGAATGCCATGGGTATGCCAGTGCCAGCTCTGCGTCCGGAAACGGGAAGGGAGAGGTGAGTTAACCCGTGCTTCTCTCTATTTTCTATTTTCAATTTGTGTCCTTGATCCTGCCAGAAATGCACGGATGCGAGCCTTGGCGGCTGCCCACTCTCCAACGACGACGACCCATCACCATCACCATCATCATCAGCAGCAGCAGCAGCAGCACATGGAGACGCCGCGCGTTCGCATCTGGCTGGAGCTGGGCGGACCCAATGGCTCCGGCTCCGTGGAGGTGGGCGTGGCCACCACATTAACCGTACGGGCCATAGTTCCCGGCACCATCGGCGTGCGGGTGGTGGACTGTGCGGCGTTGGACGGCCTGGGCGAGTCGACGCAGCAGCTTCTAGACGCCCGCGGCTGTCCCATCGATGAGCAGGTGAGTTGCTGAGCTGCAAGATTGTGTGATTATGGGTATGGATGGGGGCATCCGAATCATTTGCGTAACCAGTGCCGGCGGCGCGACATTCTACTCCGAACCGTTAGAGGAAACCAGAGCTAGACGAGCGATGAGACAACGGAAAGTCATTAATTAGCTGCAGATGCTGAGATGATGCTACGGGGCGATCTTCGATTGATCGCATTTAACTTTCATTTTTATAGACAAACAGCTACAGGGTAGCAGGGGTTATGAACATTTTAAGTCAAGGGGAATCTTACACTTATTATTTACAACTAAATAAATGAAAAATAATAGAGCTTTACCTAACAAAACTTCTATTAACTGGTCAGAAACCGAGTTACCCTTTAGTTTCTATAATAATTCTGATTGGTTTGAGAGCTTTAACTGCCTTTGGAAGCCACAAAGACATGAAGAATACTGATTAAGAGCCTACCTTTGCTTTTAAGTTTAAACATTCGCTTCTCGATAGCAGCGAAAGTGAAATTTTCATCGATCGATCGATAAGTACCTATAAATGCATTGGAATAAATAATTTGGAATTTCGATTGGAACTGGAATCTTTCCAGCCCGCTAGAAGCGCTGCCTCATTAAATTGTAACAGTTATTACAGCACCGCCATCGACGTCGACGTCACATTAAATGTGAGGCAAGGCAAGGCAGCAAAACTGAAAACAACTGAAACAAAAACAAAACAAAAAAAAAACTGAAAACCGAAAACTGTTAGCCATAATTACGCGATCATCGTTAGAACAACAGTCTTCGTCGCTGCCCAGCCAAGCAGCCCCGAACAGAAACCATTAAGAAAATGGGGAAAAACTAAACTAAATAACAGCAGTAACGCCTGCGAACTGTTGTTCTCTTCTGGGCTCTCTTCCACCTCAGTTCTTCCACCTTCTGCTAAGCTCAGTTCAGTTCTTCTTGAGTAAATTAGGAGGTCACAACAATTAGCCAAGAGTGAAACACATAGAAATATTTATCGTTTAGCATTTTGACGTGCCCCTGTTGTGGTTGTTGCCCCATCTCCGCCTTCGCCTTTGCCTTTGCCATTGCCTTCCCATCTTCCATTCCAACGGAGGGAGAGGGGGGCCACCACTACCACTATCTTCATCAGCGCTGGACGGTGCACAGTGGAACCAAGAGGGGGAATGTATTAAAATCTTTTTCTGGATTTAATGTTGCATAGCAACTTATTAGACATCTTTAGGGATTTTGATTGGGAAAATATTATAATTCAGATCTTAAATTATATAAAATTTGTAAAAGTAAACTTGTATTAATCCTAAAACAAAAATTAGTCTGAAACATTTGGCACTTTTTATAATACAAAATTATATATCCATTTTTAAGCCCGCTGACCACATTATATCTTAATGAAGTATTTATAGTCACTTTTTTATGCCTTTTCAGGGTATTTTAATATTAGTTATATCCCTGTAACGAAGTGAAGGAGTCGTTTCCGACCCTATAAATATTTTCTTGATCAGCATTCACAGCCGAGTCGATCTAGCCATGTTTGGACCAAACAAAATTTTACTGCATTTTTTCGAAATTTTATAAGGGGTCAAAATTCTCCAAAATTCAAAAAAAAAGTTTAATTTTTCATATTTTAAATTTAGTAAGCTGATTTGTTAATCTTAAAAAAACAAGCACATAAAGACTTTTGAAATTGATGTATTTTTCGCTTAGTTATGTTCGATTTTCATGAAAGGGTATACAAACTTCGTCTGGCCGAAGCTAGCTTTCTTTCTTGTTCAATTCTTCATTCCGTCATATTAGATTTTAGCCTTCAACATGCAATTATTATATAGTAATGTATTCCCAATCTATTATTAATTAAAACATTGAACATTTGGCAAATTTAACTATTCGAAATTATTATATTTGTAAAAATGACCTATTCCGATCGTTCTATATTTCTGGATAGTTGGCCCACTGTGCGGGCGCAACAGTGGGCAATGCCATTGTCAGGCATTTGCATTTTGGTCGCCGCCGTCGCAGCTTTGTGCACATGTCATTCATTCACGGCCCCGGGCCTTAAATGGGTCAAACAAATCTTTTGCTGACTGATATTTTTTTTTTACCTTTTTGTCTTTTTTACTTTGGTGGTCAGGGTATAAATAGCGCTAGAAAAATCACACGGCTTAATTTCTGTTTTTATTTTAACGGAACGGGGGGAAGCGAGATGACGATGGAAAAGAAGAAGAAGGAGACGGGCGCACAGACCATTTGCATTTTATGTTTGTTTTATTGTTCAGCGACGCCGCCGCTGCTGTCTTCCGTTTTAGCACATTTCATTTTCCTTCGCGTTTGTTTATTGTTTGGCTTACTCACCTGGCTTTTTGCCTCAGCCCCAGAGTGCTGCTGGATTGCAAATTTATGCGCGCACCCATCACAGGTTGATTTGTTTGGTTTAGAAACACTTCTGGGTCAGAGCGTGGAGGAAAAGTGAAATAAAAGCCGGCTCGGCGCTCTGCTCTTTTGTCTTTTGCAGTCGTCGTCGTCTGCCTCGGCGATTGAATGGTGACCCACTTTCTGGCGCTGAATCTCTAGAATGTGACCCACTGTGCAAGTGCGATGCAAGAACCGTTAGTCGGGCGCTTCGGATGCATCGTACATGTTATCGTTATCGGTCCTGGTCCAGACAAGCTGTTATCGATCATGGAAAAGCTAAGCACAAAGTTGCGAGCAGTTTTTCATTCCGATTATGAAATAAATCAAAGATTTAATTCATTTTAAGGGAGTTCTCATTTCCAGAGAATAACTTTACATTCTTAAATTATAATAATAGATATTAGAGTCAGGGCTTTGAAGTTTCTTTAACTATATATTTAAAACTCGATATATTCTGGTGATTATTTCGTTATTATTTCACAGTTGCTAGATTTAAAGGAAGTCCCTTTTCCTGGCAAATGCAATTCACGTTTGCATCTTAACTCAACAATCTGTGCTCTACACACGTGAACTCGTTTGAACTTCCGCAGCAATTTGCTTTTTCTCGTTATTGTCTCAGGTTTCGCATCCACACACATTGTACACCCGCACACACATGGGGAAACACGTGCTTGGGCGTGTAAATTGAAACTAGACGACGGCGTTGTCTCAGCTAATCAACGTGCCAACAGAGTTCCGTCCGGGTTGGGGCCCTCAGTGTCTTCCGAACACTTCTCTTTAGAGAATTATAATGTCACTCTTCTTAAAGAAAGTTGATTTTAGGGATTCTTTTAAAGAAACTTCTTTAAAAATTCTTCTGTCTAATTTAATTTGGTATTTCTAATGTATTATATTAGGTTTTAATGATAACTAGATTAAGTTAAGAAGACTTAAAAGGTAGAGCTGGAAAAGAATCCAAGTTCTGAAACTAAAAATATGAGAAAATCCATTTCAAATTGATTTAAAATCCAAGTTTTCTGATCTCTACTATTAGCATTTCTTTTCATTCACTTGGAAGAGTATAGAGACTTCGGTTTGGGAACCCCACTGGGCTGCCTCGTCTTTGTTTAGTTACCACCAACAATGGCTAGATGCAAATCGGCAGCGTCTTGTAATTCCATACCTCGGTTTCCAGCGATCGCACATGCATCATACAATCCTAGGGCTATATGCACCAGTTGTGGCTCCGCTCCGTTGTCATTGAACTTGGCCACATGACGTTGGCTGCGCTACCTTCTTTGCCCAACAACACCTTCTCTCTCCCACCGCGAACTCAGGTACTCTCACGTAGCGGAAATGACCGAAATGCGGCGTGTGATCCAAGTGTTTTGTCACCCGAATTATTGTATAACCGGCAATAAAAAAGAGGGCCATCAACTGGTTAGGGTTTGGGTTCAGGTTCAGGTTCAGGTTGAGGTTCAGGGACAGCGACCGCAACGGGAGACAGGTTCATCCCCAATGGTGACATAATATGCGCTGACCCCTTGATATGTTCTGGAAAATGAAGATATACAAGAGTTTGTGATGTAATAAAGGTGAAAAATAATAATATAACTGTTTATAATAAAACTAGTAAAGTAGTAGTTTTAAGCCTGAAAAGTTTGTTTAATCATCATACACACCTTCATCCATATCCAGGTAATGCCCGCTCTGCACACCGAGCACCGGCCGGCGGAGGAGGGATGGTCCAAGCAGCTCGAGGAAGACCTAGTGGAGCGGACATTTGCGGCCACGTTTCCCGCCTTCAAGTTCCCGGACCGCGAGCGCCTCCACGTTAGCTGCGGCGTGCAGCTCTGCAAGGGGAAGTGTCCGACAGTGAGTACCAACAGATATCTGTACTATATACACCATATATACACCTATATATACACCAAGAGAAAGATCTCTCGGAGGCTTGTAACTATTTATTTTTGGTTTGAAAATATATCGAAATGATCAGTAAGTATTTATTGAGAATTGTTTATCGAGAGGCAAACAAAATCGTATCAAAAATATAGTAAACTTTGGGGTATCAAATTTTTAAATATCGAACTATATTTTATTTAACTTTAACATATAAATATTAAAGAGAAAACTCCCCAAAATGTTATTTAACTTAATTGTCTCCCTTTTCGATTACTGATCAAATAGGAAATCATCTCTGTATCGATTTTTAAAAAGAATTGGCATATATATAGACTTTCGCTTAATAAATCGATACAGTATCGATATTTACTCATTTTCCTGAATTTCCATAGATTTCCATAGCCATTACCTTACTTTAATTCTGTTTGTTGATTCTCAACCGATGCCCCAATTGAGGCTCCTATTACCTTCAGGTTTAATTTCTAATTCTAATTTATGTAATTTGCCTTAAAAAGTGTAAACTATTTTGTTTACTGTGCACTAAAGCAACCGCTCCTCGCATGCATCTCAATTAATTGCAACGAAAACGAAAGTGTTGCTACTGCCGCTTCTTGTTGCCGCTGCAGTTGCTGCTGCTGCTGTTGCTGCAGTTGCTGCTGCTGCTGTTGTGGCCCAGCGTAGCGTGTTGTTGCGTCCAACTAATTAATGTGGTTATTGCACCGAAAGGCAGCCAACTGGAGCCAACGCCAGCGATGCCTCACTCCCAGTTGCACCGCCAGCACCAAGCCGAAACTTCTCTGATTTCCGCTCTCGCTCCCCTTGCAATTGCAGCTAAACTGTCGCCAGAAGACACCACCGTCGTCGCCGGCGTTGAGTGCGGAGCAGCACCTGGCACGCATCGAGGTCTTCAATTCGCTGGCCGTGACAGCGCCCCAAATCGAGGTGGACCGCCTGCGGTACGACAGGCGCCACAACATGAGCGGTAAGGATGAGTAAGCAGCCGGGACTCCAAGTGCGTGCCAGTCACGCATGCCGAGATCTCTGCTGCAGCAGCAACTTTCCCGAAAGTCACGCCTGTACTTCAATTCCAGGTGAGGACTATGCCCCGCATGTCCGCGCCCAGGCGCTGCCCGGCGAGGGCACCCTCTGCCTGTCCATCTCCAAGCTGGCCATCTCGTTCTGTGTGCTGGGCCTGATCTTCCTGGTGGCCGTTGTGGTGGCCATCTTTTCGCTAATACGATCGCGACGCCGAGAGCGTCGCCACGGCGCCGGTGGACTGAGCCTGGGCCTGGGCCTGGGACTGGGCATTGCCGGGACGAGTGCCTCGAACAGCAGCAGCCGGCTGCATCGGGATCGGAACGAGATCTGCACCTCGATGTTCTCCTCCAGCAGCGAGTCGGCCCAGTCGCAGCCGCGTTTCGGCGGCAAGTTCCTGATGCCCTACTATCCCAATGCCCTGCCCTACGGACGGGTCTACTGAGCTCCAGATCGCTCCAGATCCATATCCCATATCCCCCCCTTCCCCAGAGACTGACGGATTCGTCTAACGAGTGGCACCAAATTAAGGTCTAACTTTAGCACGTTAACACTGCGAGTATCTTACTTACGATATGTTATTTACTTTATTTACGGTCGGTCGGGGGCCGAAAGGCTCTTGAAAGCGTTTTGTCCTCGTTTTGTTTGGGTCTAAAATGCGTTTTAATGTCCTTTCGCTGTAGTCGTATTTAATAAATATATATATTTTTTTAATAAAATGTAATTTCAGAATGTAAGTCACAACTAAATAAATTGGATATATTTTTTATTCAAAATTGAGTTTGGTTTCGTATTTTGTTTGTGATTTAAAAAGTGCGCCCTATTTTGAGTCATGCGAATATCGATAAGCATGGAATTTTCACGATATATTTAATACTAGATATACTAGAAGTAAAAGAATTATATTTTACATGGGAGTTCTGGTATTTTTAAAACTGTATATAAATATTTCTCTTTTATTGTTATTATATTATTATTATTAATTTTGTAGTACCTTCCCCACATTAATTTTACTAAATAAAATCGATAAGCAAAACTAGACGGTTGGAAACCCACCACACTGGATGTACACCATGATATCGAAACATATCGAGATCGGAAATCAAAATTTGGCGGAATATTCAAACTTAATCTGATTTTTCGCTTTTATTTGTAAATATAAATAATAAAAAAGAGCCAGCTTTTTTCGTTTATATAATTTATTGTTTAACGTTCCATCTGCATGAACTGTTATTGATTATTATAATTAATTATTGTTAATTACAGGCTAATGTTTTAATTGCTAGACTCTAGCAAGTTCTAAAACGACATTACACATTATTATTCTTACGTAGATTATACCGCTTGACATTTAACATTACAACTAGCTAAGATTACGCAAAAAAAAAAAATTATATAGTTATTTTTTATTTTACTTTTCTTACTTTTATTTATATATATATTTTTAGGGGCAAATAACAACGCAAGATAAAAACAAACAAAATGTAAAAGACGGAAACCAAAAAGTGTTTAAAGAGCACAACTCGTTTGAACAAACACACACTGAACGATTCGCTGGGAAATATAATTATGCATATAAACATTAGATTTTTAAACTAAAACTTTTAATTGAGTTACACACTAGACCAACGCTTCCGCCTCTTAGAATAATTAAGAATACAAACAAAAATTGAGCTAAACAAAAGGTTTAAAAGTTTAAACTATACCATAATGTATAGGCCATAGAATTTCGCTAAAAAAAAATAATAAACAAATATTACAATCCCGTCCACCACCTTATAAACCCACACAACACCCCACCCGCCCCCATTTGTCGCTGGAACTTGCCCAAAAATTTGTTATTAATAATTCCCCCGCCCTCTTGCTCTCTCTGTCTCTCTTCTCTCACTCTTTCTCTGATAAGAACGCAGCGCCAAGGACGATGGCAAAGGCTTTGATAACAGGCCAGAGGAGCCGGAAAGCGAATTGCCTCTCTCTCTCTCTCTCAGGCACTCTGAGTATTAAAGTACAGTCAAACATCCCTAAGTCGAATTTACTGTTCACTAAAATATTCATGCTCGAATTCTTTTAAGTTTGAATATTCTTTAGTTTAAACTATTAAATATACGTAGAATTTTTTGAGAAGAATTGATTTTAAATCAGAATATTTATTCAGAAGAATCATTTTTAGATTAAAATAATTAGAACATTTTATTTAGAAGAATTTCTGTTTGGTCACAATACTCATGCTTTTCTGTAGAATAATTACTTGCTGGTAAAAACATGTTTAATTTTGTTCAGTTACTTTTTTAAAGAGTTGTTTTTAGAAGAATAACTTCTTGATGAAAATAATTACAAAAATATTTTGAAAGAAATGTTTGTAATTATTTAGCATGTGTTTTTAGAACAACGATTAAAATATTCGACTTGGAAGATTTGTAACTGTATTGGAGTCCATGCTCCCTATCTCGCTCGCTCCGACCGCGATCTGAGTTCGAGCGAGGCGGCGCTATACGCATACATACAACTATATGCATACATGTATGTATGTGTAGGAAGGAAAGGCGAGCGTTTGTTTAATTTCTATCGATTGCAAATCCGTTTAACTGTTAATGAGTCGCGTATTTAGCGTGTTCTAGACCTAAGACGAAATAAATATACAAATACGTGTTTGTTAGTTTTCTTTTTGTTTGTTTTGTACTCTCTTTACACTGGTGTGTGTGTGTGTGTGTGGGGGAGGGAGGGGAGGGGGAGTGGGGTTACAATTTCAACTAAAACCCAAAGCTGAGCACTGATCTAAATATTCACAGACACACACGATAGCATTCACACACATATTTACACATTAAACGTAATTACATAACGAAGATTATTGTTTATGGAACGACTTCGACAGCACAGCACACACCGAACGAGCGAACGATCGATCGGATCGGATCGGATCGGGTGATATGGTTGATATATATAATCTCGAATGAACCCCACATTGATCACAGGATAGCCAGCCGGAAATTGTTTACCAAAGCTGTATCGTATCGCAGAAGGGCTTGCATAAGCTGTTGAAAGATCGAGCTTGAACTAATCGTGATCGCGTAATTATTACAGTCATAATCATCTTCAAATAAATGCGACTTGTTCCTCTTTACTATCTCTCTCTTTGATCTCGTCTTAGTTTTTTACTCTATAAGAAAAACCATCGAGACAGTTAAGAGTTGGGGAAATAAGTTGTTGGTGAAAACAGATGGGAGTTGTTGTTGAAAGGAGTTGTTGTTGAAAGAAGTTGTTGTTAAAAGGAGTTGTTGATGACTGAAGTTGGTAAAAACGGAAAATTGTTGTAATTTGAAGTAATTGTTGGTAAAATCTGAACATTGTTGTTATTAAAAGGAGTTTTGTTGTTGAAAGGACCTGTTGATAAAAGGAATTTGTTGATGAAATCAGTTGTTGGTTAAAAAAGAAACAAATTGGTAAAATTAGAAGAGTTGTTGGTGAAAATAATTCCCTGAATATCTGGGATCTTTTCTAGTAACTATGTTACGAAGTCCGTATTTTAAGCTAAGATTAATTATTGTTCCAATCTTATTTCTGGGCTATCTTGATTATATCACCAATCTCTCTCTTTAATCACTATGTGTGCCTGTGCTGTTGATGTGCGTTGCCATAGTTCCACACCCATTTTAGAAGGCATACCAAGTGCCATCGGCACGTCATCGCAGCGTGCTGGTCAGGGATCGCTGTAGGACACTGGGACGCTGGGAATGGATCGCTGGCTGCGGCGGTGGAGGCGTATTGCTATTCGGATCGGGGGTATCGGGCGCCTCGCAGGCGCTCAGGCTGCTGGCCGGTGACAAAATGCAGGAGGCCGTTTCCGCCTCGCTGAGGCAGCTGCTCAATTGCCGGATTACGCTTTGCGAGGCTCCGCGTTGTTGCTGCTGCTGCTGCTGTTCCCGTTCCCGATCCCGATCCCGCTGATTCTGCTGCTCCTGTTGAAACTTTCTGGCGGCCGTCACATTTACCACACTCACCGACTTAGAAATGGAGTTCTTTACCAACGACGGGGCCGGCGGCACCAGGGCCAAGGCAGGCGTCGGCGAGGGCGCCAGTTCCTCCAGCGTCAATGTATTGGCCGGTGAACTATAACCATCGTCCATTAGCGTATCGAGAGACTGGACGCCCGCCGCCTCGCCCGACGAAGACTCGACGCTCTTTTGCAGATTCTCAATCAAGTAGAGGACAATCCTCTCCAGCTGCTGCGGCGCCTGGGAGGCGGGCAAGTCGGGACTGCTGCTCTGTGTGGGCATCTCGGCCTTGATTATGGTCGAGAATTTCTCTTTCATTTCGAGAACCTTCCGCCGGCCAGCCTCGTCGTCCAGCAGCGTGTTGACGCAGAGAAAGGAGTGCACCTTGTTGCTACCCGGGTCAATTTCGAGGAAACCCTTGGTGTGCAGGTAGATGAAGCGACCGTTCCGGGACAGCAGCCGGTAGCAGCTCTCGCCATAGTCGCTGTTGCAGTCGTACATCTGGCGCAGGGCCACGATTACCCAGCGAACGTCGTCCAGGTGCATGAAGCAGAAGGGACTCAGATTTCGCACCTAGGAGATGAGGGAAAAGCATGATTAATGATGAGGATAGCATAAGGGAAATGTCTACCAACCTCATCCTTCATGTAGCCGGCCACTAGGCCGATTCGCTGATCACAGTCAATGATGCTGCCGTCGATTAGATGCCTTGTCTTGTACTCCAATTGGTAGGGCTCTGGCTGCCGGTAGAAGGTCATGCCATTCACCTCAGCCGCCTCCACCACGGATGGTTCTTCGCGCAGCACCCGGGCCATGGCCACCAGGACGATGTCATTGCCGCTAATTCCATGCAATGCCGCCTGCGCGATGGCATCGTGCTGCGGCGGCGGAACTGTCGCCGCTTCGGCCGCCGCCGCAGCAGCAGCGGCAGCCAGCATATTGTTGTTCCTCGATCGCCGGATCAGCTGGGAAACAATGGGATAGTTGGCAGCTGCGCCGCCGGTCAGCGAAGAGTCGCTGCGTCGAAAGCAGCCATCAATCTTCACCAGTTCGTAGTGGCGCGTGGCCTCCGCCCGGGTGGAGGCGCGGGCCAGGCGCACGGTGAAGCAGCGGCGATCGGAACGCAGGCGTTCATCGATGGCCGCCAGATGGGCTATGCTGCGCGGACTGGGCGTGCGTCGGTTGTAGGGATCCTCGCCTAGCCTGTCGTCGTCCTCATCCTCCTGCTGGTGCTGCCGCTGCTGCTGCTGCTGCTGCTGGTGTTCTTCCTCCCGCTCCATGTCCTCCTCCTCCAGATCGCTGCCCGAGGCAGAGGCCGAGGTGGAAGTGGAGTGCTGCTGCGGGGTGTGCTGCTGCTGCTGCGAGTGATGCTGCTGGTGTTGTTGCTGCTGCTGCTGGTAGAACAGCGTCTCGATGTCCCGGGGAATGAGCTGCTGCCGCAACAGGGCCTGGTCGTCGGGATGGGTGATCTGCAGCAGATTCTGGCCATACAGATCGGACTGACAGTGGCCCAGCAGCTGCTCAACGCTCGAGGAGACCAGCACGATCTGCCCGCTGCAGGTGAGTGTGATGAAGCAGCTGTCCAGCAGCTGCAGCAGCGTGTCCGTGAGATGCAGGCTGGGATTCTGGATAGTGGGCAGCTCCGTGGCGGATGCAGAGGCGTTCGGGGAGGAGGTGGAGCAACCCTTAAGGCCAAGTTTCCGACGCCGACGGGATGCGGACTTGCCAAAGACATACTGCAAACGCAGTCCGTGCGTGGCGAACCGAAGGACGGCGGTCTTGTCCAGGCGCCGTGAAGATTCCGCCGCATGCGGGACCATGGTGGCCAGCTCCTGGATGCTGGCGTTCAGCTTGTCGCGTCGCTGCTTCTCGGCCAGATTGCGGGCTTCCCGGCCGTTGGCCGCCTCCGCTGAGGAGGAGCCCGTTCCGGAGCCCCCCACCACGTCCACGGGGGCCGTCTCGGCGGCTGCCATTGCTCGGGGCTGGCTGGCGCTTGGCGTCTCTCCTTCGCTGGCGTAATCCTCGCCAGCAACTCGCTCTCTGGCTCTCGCTCTCTTCGTGGAAATCAATTGGCGCCTTGCGGTAAATGGAAGTCGTCACTCTCCATAACAGAGGTTACTCCCCCCGCGCCAGTGATCCGTTCGCTTTTATCGCTTCTCTTCGCCGCTTAATATTTTATTAAAAATATATTTTGATGTGTGTTTTTTTGTCGGTTGTTTGTTGTTGTTGTTTTTGCTGCTTTTAAAGTTTTCAAGGTCTTTGCTTATGCTCCTCGCCCCCTCTCGCTCACGCACGCAAGCACACACAAACACACACTGGGGGCAGCGCACACTCACACATACGTCACTCTCACGCAACGTACATATGTTTTCTCTTTTTCGCCTTCGTACTTTTCCACTTGCTCCTCGCTTTATTACTACTATTATTACTCTTTTTTCTGTTATTTATTTATGCGCTTCGCCTTGTATGTTTTCTTTGCCGTTTTTTCTGTTGTCTTTTTTTTTTGATTGCGTTGCGAATCTCAATCTCCTTTGCGTTGTGGTTGGTTTTTCGTGTTGTTGTTGTTGTTGTTGCTGTTATTATGATTGTTTTTGTTGGTGGCTGAGCTCTGCTGTACTGTTGTTGTTGTTGTTGTTATTATTGCTGTTGTTGTGTGTTTTTCTGGTAATGCGGATAACTCTCATCCCACTGATTGGCAACGACGACAGCTGCTTAACACCGCACTCACTATTTGCACTGGTTTTTGTTTATATTAAGTGATTAATTGTTTATTAAACAATTATGTAGCTCTATGGCCATGGTAGTGCTGGAAAATGCGGCGCCACCGTTGCAGTGCTGAAAGAGGTCGTGCCAGTGTTGGCAAGTGGCGACCAATCTCAGCTTTGCATTATTCTCGCGAAGCACTATTTTCACACCTTATTTTTCGATTCAAATTCCAGGCGGTGCAGCTCTATAATATATATTTAATTAAATTTAAGGAATAAATATTAACACTAAAAAGGATTCTATAAATTAAGATTTCAATATTTTCCTATTATTAACCTATATATTGAGGGCATAAAACTAACAAAAAATATTACTATTTTTGTGATGGCACAGACTTTTCGATCAAAATCCCAAATTTTCAAGATTTTTTCTTGTTCAATCTCGATGTGCTTTCGATAACTCGCAACAAATCGATCACATCGCGTGCGTGATCATCTGTTTGTGGCATTTGGCCAACAGTGTGACCAGCCAAGCAGGGAAGAATTTTCCCGAGAGGAGCAGGAATCTGCCAGCTGTGCACGTGAAGTCGAAAGCTGCGAAACAGGGTAATTCTGTGATCGAATCCGGTGGGTTTACAGGGTATATATGCGTCCATTCCACACGGTATAACATCTAAGTTACTTCTCCCTCAGAAATGTCCAAGGCCAAGGGTAAGAAGAAGGAGCGCTTCGACGACAACGAAGATGACGAGCAGTTGGAGAAAGTGGTGACGCAGGAGAAGAAGGCGCCGAACAAGAAGGGTGGTGGAAAGAAGGGCAAGCGAGGCGGCGGCGGCGACTCCAGTGATGATGATTTTGCACCGTCCAAGGGCCGGGATGCCGACGACCTGGAGAGCATTGCCTCCTCCACGCAGAGCAAGCAACAGCAGGCGAAGAAACAACCCAAGAAGGGCAAGAAGGGCAGGAAAAACGATGACTGGAGCGACGAGGATGAGAAGCCAGTTAAGGCTCTGGCCGTCGACAAGGATGAGGACGAGGAAGAGCCACCACAGGCCAAGCCGGCTGGTAAAAAGCAGCCGCCGCCGCCCAGCAAGAAAAACAAGAAGAACAAAAAGAAGAACGACGATTTCTCCGATGAGGACGAGCCGGAGTTGGATCTTGGGGAGCCCGATGAGGACGAGGAGGAACTGCCGGCAGTGATAGCTGCCAAGCCCGCCTCCAAGAAGTCCAAGAAGAAGCAGGCGCAGCAGCAGAAGAACAAATTCGCCATGAGCGACGATGACGATGAGGAGCTTGACCTCGAAGAGGACCAGGATGACGCCGAGGAGGAGCAGCTGCCCGTTAAGCCTGCTGCCAAGAAATCCAACAAGAAGCAGCAGCAGAAGCAGAAATTCGCGGCCAGCGAGGATGAGAATGAGCCCGAGCCAGAGGACGATGAGCAGCCCGAGAAGGAAGTGGAAGAGCAAAAGGTAGAGGAAGCTCTCAGCGAGCAGGTGGCCGCTGTGACGCTCAAGGAGAAGTCTCCGCCAGTTCCTGCCCCGAAAGAAGAAGTAGCCCAGCCCGAGGAGGAACCGGAAGCCGAGCTCGAGCCCGAAGACGATCCCAAGTCCGAGGAGTCCAGCAAGGAGGCCAAGGAGAAGAAGCTCACCCACAAGGAAAAGAAGAAGCAAAAGAAGCAGCAGGAGTACGAGCGTCAAATGGAGTTGATGACCAAGAAGGGCGGTGCCGGGCACTCCGATCTGGACAATAACTTCACCATGTCGCAGGTGCAGAAGAGCGCCGGCCAACAGGCTGCCCTGGAGCATGCCGTAGACATCAAGATTGAGAATTTTACCATCTCGGCCAAGGGTGAGTCATGCTCAGGCACTTTTCTCGTTGCTTTTGTTGCTCACACATTCCCCTCCTCCAGGTAACGATTTGTTTGTGAACGCCAACCTACTGATTGCCCACGGCCGTCGCTATGGCCTGGTTGGACCCAACGGACATGGCAAGACCACCCTGCTCCGTCACATTGCCACCCGTGCCTTCGCCATACCGCCCAACATCGATGTGCTGCTCTGCGAACAGGAAGTGGTGGCCACCGACAAGACGGCCATTGAAACGATCCTCGAGGCGGATGTGCGTCGCACCAATATGCTGAAGAAGGCCGATGATCTGGAGAAGCAGTTCGCTGCCGGCGACCTGACCGTCCAGGAGGAGCTAAACGACACGTTTGCGGAGCTGAAGGCTATTGGCGCCTACTCGGCGGAGGCCCGGGCTAGGAGAATCCTTGCCGGTCTCGGTTTTAGCAAGGAGATGCAGGACAGGCCCACCAACAAGTTCTCCGGCGGCTGGCGCATGCGTGTCTCCCTGGCCAGGGCCCTGTATCTGGAGCCCACGCTCCTCATGCTCGACGAACCGACGAATCATCTCGACCTGAACGCCGTCATCTGGCTGGATAACTACCTGCAGGGCTGGAAGAAGACCCTGCTGATCGTGTCCCACGACCAGAGTTTCCTCGACAACGTCTGCAACGAGATCATCCATCTCGACCAGAAGAAGCTGCAGTACTACAAGGGCAACTACTCCATGTTCAAGAAGATGTACGTGCAGAAGCGTCGCGAGATGATCAAGGAGTACGAGAAGCAGGAGAAGCGTCTGCGCGAGCTCAAGGCCCACGGTCAGTCGAAGAAGGCGGCGGAGAAGAAGCAGAAGGAGTCCCTCACCCGAAAGCAGGAGAAGAACAAGTCCAAGCAGCAGAAGCAGGACGAGGACGAGGGCCCCCAGGAGCTGCTCGCCCGGCCCAAGGAGTATATCGTCAAGTTCCGTTTCCCGGAGCCATCGCAACTCCAGCCGCCCATTTTGGGTGTCCACAACGTTACCTTCGCCTTTCCCGGCCAAAAGCCTCTCTTCATCAAGGCCGACTTCGGCATTGACCTCACCAGTCGCGTGGCCATCGTGGGGCCCAACGGTGTGGGCAAATCCACGTTCCTCAAGCTCCTGCTCGGCGAACTGGAGCCGCAGGAGGGCGAGCAGCGCAAGAACCATCGCCTGCATGTGGGTCGCTTCGATCAGCACTCCGGCGAGCATCTGACGGCCGAAGAATCGGCGGCGGAGTATCTGCAGCGTCTGTTCAATCTGCCGCACGAGAAGGCGCGCAAGGCCTTGGGCTCCTTTGGTCTAGTCAGTCACGCGCACACCATCAAGATGAAGGATCTGTCCGGTGGCCAGAAGGCACGCGTTGCCCTTGCCGAACTCTGCCTGAGTGCGCCCGATGTGCTCATCCTGGATGAGCCCACCAACAACCTGGATATCGAGAGCATTGACGCCCTGGCGGAGGCCATCAATGAGTACGAGGGCGGCGTCATCATTGTCTCCCACGACGAACGCCTGATCCGTGAAACGGGCTGCACCCTATACGTCATCGAGGACCAGACGATCAATGAGATTGACGGAGAGTTCGATGACTACAGGAAGGAGGTGCTGGACTCGCTGGGCGAGGTGGTCAACAATCCCAGCGTGGTGGCCAATGCGGCGGTGCTGCAATAGCCCCGGAACCTGGGAGTCCCAGCATTAACCGCTCCAACATCTCGTCAGCCGGCTAGCCCTCTGTTAATTGTTCAACTGTTTGATGGTTTATAGTTAGTTAGCCTTTTTATACCAACCAATCTATATATATTATATACAGCAACAAATTGTGAGAGTAACAAATTAAAAAAAAGAAATCTGCTAAAGTAATTCGTTAATTTGGATTTTATGGGGAGTTTCTGGTTAAAGTCTACATTTATTAGCATTGTAATGAGTAAAACAATATTGATTTCTGTTATTTAGAGTTTATTTCAGTTCGCAGACCGATTTTATGAGAAGCAAATCAAAAAATAGTGGAAAAATAATTAGCTTACAACAATAGCCTAGTTCCTAAGCCTAAAGTATAGAAGTTGCTCCTCTAGCCACTGCGATAGAAGGCCTTCACATTGTTGATTAAGTGGGCCATCCCGTTGTAGCCTTCCGTATCGAAATCAATGTTTTCGCCGCCAAACTCGATGACCTGCAAGTTGAGGATAAAAGAAAGTAAATCTAGAAGAAGACTTGAACCTTAATCAAGCAGCTACTTTACCTCTTTGGCCCTGAGGGAGTCGGCGCCATGCGGCACTCCGATCACCTCCACCCAGGCTCCCTCGGCGGCGCCCAGCTCGCCCGGCAGATTGATGCGCAGCTTGTGCTTGTCCGTGGAATTGGCCAGCAAAGTGGTCCCGGCCACGCTCTCCACGCACACCATTATGCTCACCGTCTGGCCGGAAAACTGCTTCAACATGCCGCCGTTGATGATTGAGCGGGGGTCAAAGGGTTCCATCATCTTGGTACAGTAATTTAAGAGGATTTTCGGCGAAGAGTCTGCGAAAGTTTGCTGTTTCGGCAGAAGATGAAATGCAGTAAACAAGAAAGACCGCCAAACAGTGTGACCGCAGCAGGCAGATAGAGAGGGAACAGAATCGATTGCGCGCACTGCAAAAACTGTCAGATGCATGCGATACTTTTCCAGTCCATGCTAATGTATCGGCAATCGGTTATCGGCAGTGGTAATCGTGCGCACGGGAACAATGACGAGCAGAGCAGCAGCTGTTGCCTGCTAATTGGAAAATTAAACAAATCCCGCACACACAACGACGGACGGGCAGACACAGGCCGCGTCGCGATTTTGTGAGTTTCGTGTGAAGTTGGGGAAATTGAAAAGCGTCGCAGGAGCCCTCCGCCTCGGCACAACACACGCAACACCGGAGCGAATCGAACTGAACCACAACCCAAGAAGCAACAATAGCAGTTTTCGTAATACCAAAGTTTATAGTTTTGTTTTCGTAATACAATATCTCGGTGCGGTAGTGAAACAGAGCGAGAGCGAGGGCGAAACGATACCCATACCGATACCGAGTCCCCCGGACACCGAAATTCAGTTCTCAATTCCTCAAAATTCAAAAGTCAATTCCAACTCGATTCGATTCGCTCGTAGTTTGTTTTTGGCCAAAAGCGATACGCGCACGCATGCAGCAGCGGTTGCAGGATGTCGGCGAGTGAACTGGGAGCGAAGATGGCCCCGAAGATGGTGCGCCTGCCCATTGTGGGCATGACCTGTCAGTCCTGTGTGCGCAACATCCAGGAGCACATTGGCCAGAAGCCCGGTGTGCTGGGCGTCCGTGTCCTGCTGGAGGAGCAGGCGGGCTACTTTGACTACGATCCACAACAGACCGATCCCGCCCGGATAGCCAGCGATATCGACGACATGGGCTTCGAGTGCAGCTATTCCGAGGAGCAAACAGTACAGGATAAGGCGACGAACGGCGGCACTGGTGGCGCTGGTGGCTTGTGGACCAACATCCGGGTGGTGGGCATGACCTGCCAGTCGTGCGTGCGCAACATCGAGGGCAATATTGGCACTAAGCCCGGCATCCTCGCCATCGAGGTGCAGCTGGCCGCCAAGAACGCCCGCGTCCAGTACGATCCCGCCCAGTTAACACCCGACCAGATAGCCGAGCTCATCGACGACATGGGCTTTGAGGCGTCGGTGCAAACAACAACAGCAACAACAACCTCAACGACACAATCATCCAGCCCAAGTCCTAGGTCGCCGCCTAGCAGAAGATCCCCACGAAAGAGTCCAGATCCCGTCCAGCAGAATGGCAACGCCGTTGCCATACCCGTGGAACAGGAGATGCTGACCAAGTGCTTTCTGCACATTCGTGGCATGACTTGTGCCAGCTGTGTGGCCGCCATTGAGAAGCATTGCAAGAAGATCTATGGCCTGGACAGCATACTGGTCGCCCTGCTGGCCGCCAAGGCGGAGGTCAAGTACAATGCCAATGTCCTCACGGCGGAGAACATTGCCAAATCCATCACCGAGCTGGGCTTTCCCACGGAGCTCATCGACGAGCCGGACAACGGCGAGGCGGAGGTGGAGCTGGAGATTATGGGCATGACCTGTGCCTCCTGCGTCAACAAGATCGAGAGTCATGTTCTGAAGATCAAGGGCGTGACCTCAGCCTCCGTTACATTGCTGACAAAGAGGGGTGAGTTTTAAAGATTTTTTTTTTTTTTGTTTTGTGTTTTCCAATCCAGAATAACATACATTCCAATGCATTACACACTTTACACAATGTGGAAACCAAACCCAAATTGCATTCCACAAGTGCCCGGTGGGAATTCCTGGACTATGGGAACTTATTTCGCATATCATTCCAAAGCATTCCACAAGTGTGACAAGTGTTACGCAATAATGCAAACTTGAACTCCGCATAAATGGCGAGCGCACCTGGGAATGGATTCGTTTATCACCTAGTGCCATTGCACCTGTTGCGTTTATTTATTTTTTTTTTTGCACCCAGCAACGCCCACAACTGGCAGAACTCGATGAAAAATTCTGCTTAATAAAATTCGATTTTTTTTGTATACCCTTGAACAGGGTTTCAGTTGACACACTTTAGAGCCTATAATTCTTGTTAGTTAATCTGAAAAGTTAATAAACATTTATGTTAGAACTACAATTCCGCGAAAAAAAAACTTTCCAGGCGAAATGGAATGATTAGCAAGGAAACCCTTTGGAAAGAGTACTTCCAGCTGTCCCACTTTCTTTTGTGTGTTTAAAAATATTAAGTAAATATATTCGGGAATAGCAACAGCTGTTGCGGCTTCAGCTTTTAGGGGGCGGCGGAGCATCGACAGGCTGGAATCGGTGCAAATGTTTTCCCTGTTGTTCGTTCACAATTGACAATTTGGCCCCGCCAATTGTTTATTGTAACTGATATACTCGCTTTATGTTGTGCTCTCTGGAACGGGATGGGCTGGAATCTGGAATGGGGATGTGGAATGGTGATGGGGAGGCAGTCGCTGACGACGATAAGAAAGTACTATACACACACATACACTGCACTATGTTCGGAGCAAACAATGGCGACTAGATTAAAGTGCTTTGATCCGAGTTGGTGTGCGTGGGCACTAAAGTTATCTGGAACAGCCGGGGAGCTAAGTCGCAAAAGGGCAAAGGCAATGTGTGGGAGGACAGTGATTATGCATATTTGCACTAGGGAAAAGTAAGAAGGAAAATTCCAGTCATTAATATCCAAGTTCTTTGGATTCCTTTTCTTTAGTTAAGTAGAGAAGGTTAAGGGTTTATTCATCTCCAAACAATGGGAATTGGGAATTGTACGAACAAAATATTTTGATTTTAGAAGGCTTACCGAATTAACAAAGACTCGTTTTTTCAATGAAAATATATATATTAATCTCGATTCAGGAAGACCAAAAAACGATTACAGGACAAAGAACAAAAGCCAAAGATACAAACTGTGTGCATGTGTGTGGTGTGTCTTTGTGCCTAACAATTATTAATTATTTTATTGACGGGCACATTTCCCATTTACCTTTAGCAACTCGCACTTAAAGCCTTGAAATTGAAAGTCCGCCTAGCAAAATCAAAGCAAAACAAAAGTGAAAGAGATCGAGCTCACATCCAAAATAACAATACAAACTGATGTATATAAGTATGTACATATATACATTCATATACATATATATATTCACGCTCGAATACAGCAGCTTCGAAATTAATCTGGCTTTTGTCTGGAAAGGCTGCTCTCCACTCCAGTCCGCTCTCTTTTTTTCCTGAGTTTGCGGGACTTGTTGCTCTCCCTGCTTCGCATGCGTGACCACGAACTCCAAAGAGACTTCCACTTATTACACTGAAAAATAATATAAAAATATTAATAATAATCAGAGAAAAAAAAAACAAATAATTAAAAATACAAATTACAGAACAATAAATTATATATATTTATTATATCCTAAAACCTTTTAAAAATCTCTAATTTACTGAAATCTATTTTATATTAAAATGTCTTAATAAAATAAATAAATAAAATTCTAAGTTCATAGTATTATAATTTTTTCTATTTAGTGAACCATAATTGGTTCCTCATTTTTCGCAGTGCACTTCCAGTTTCATTCACCTTCACTTTGATTTAGAGTTGTGCTCTTTTTTTCTTGTCTCGCAGATCTCCATTTGAAATGAGTGGCCAGATTATGCAATATAAAATTCGCTCAACTAATGTTTGATCACACATCGACTTTAAGTTCTGGTTGAACCAAGGAAATCAGTTTGCATACCTTTATAATTATTCCATTATTTATACATGAATTTACCCCCCGTTACTGCCCACGTTTCACCTTTTGAATTGAAACTTTTGACCGGCGTACGTGCGCCGTTTCAAATAGCAAAAAAAAAAAAAAGAGTTTCATGCATAAAGTAGAGCTTAATAATTATGACTGCAATGAAACTGGTTTCGACTTCGGTTTCGCGTCTGACACGGATAAGCACTCGATGGAGAAAATCGTCAGCGAAAAATGTGTAAATGGAAACCGCTTTGATACACTGGAGACACTGGAAGTGCAATTACAAACAAGCAATCGACTCAGTTTGCTATCGTCTATAGAAATTATCTAAACAATAATAAATAAATATTTACAGATTTCAGGCCCAGTTAGGGTTTTTGCGATTACTCAGAGTGTGATATTCCTTCCCCCGCTTGCATGGCTAATTCCTCCAGTGCTAATCTTTCGCTGCACTTGGCCATTAGCTTACACCTTACACTTACACTTAAATGATGTCAGTTAGGCTCCGCTTAAATAGTTAGTTAAGTTGGGAAACTAACTTGTTATTTCGACTTGTTGTTCGCTTGCTTGTTTTCTTGGCTCCACTTCATCGGTAGTCGGAATTGGGCGTGTAAACTGTTGGGCAAAACATATGTTTCCCCCGGTTCTTATCGGCCGGCGATAAGTGCACGACAAGAGCAACAAATACGAATTGAAATTGTTCTAAAATTGTAACAACGAATCGCCCCAGCGATAAGGGGTATAGCCAGTGAGCGAGTCAAGAAATAAAAGGAAAGCTAGACTATATTAATTAGGCATCTCTCAAATCGAATCGTTATCAGCATTCAAAATAATTTCTATCCCTAAAAGGTTTTGAAACCAATAATGAGAATTGCATTGGGAGTGGGTTAGCTTTATTTATTTGACTCGGATTTTAATTATAAATTCAAGTTCATGAACTTCCGAACAAAAGATGGCTTTTATCAGTCTTTTATTTGTTTTTTGTTCATCTCTGGCAGCTTGATTCATAGCAATTGGAATGTAAACAAGCACACGGCCCACAAAAAAAACTCCCATCATTTATCGAAGATCGATCGATGCGCGGAGGAGTACCATCGATAATTAGCGGCAATTGTCACCCAGGGCAATCGCAGCGATATCTGTCTGTGTGTGATCACGGCATTATGCTGCCTAATCCTGGCCCGATTTTGCACACGACCCTATAGTAGATGGTATTGTCCAATGGTGTCCACTTGCTGACCCGCTAATTGAACGATAAACAATGATATCATGTGTTCGGTTGGCCCTTTCGTATCTATCTGGGAACTCGTTCAATTTCCTTATATAGTAACTCGTTGATCTTCATTTAGATTGCTGCATATGAGTGCTAAAATAAATTACTTAATAAAAAGAGAAAGAATGAGAGAAAGAGGGGATTTCTTATGCATTTCCTCGGGGATTTTACTTGCTTTCGGTGAAGCATCTTGTTTTCTTAGGTTCTTTTTTGCGATGACTAAGCTCTGATGATCTTGGGAGGTACTTTTGAAAGGTTTTTTTTTTGATATAATACAATCATATACAATATATATTTTTCGCATGCCTGATTAATACAGTTTATTGATAACTATAGGAAAAATATAAGTTGCAATTTCTAGAAAGCTGTCAATTATTGATTGAATCGGCAAATAATATGCATTTGACGGCTTGCTCATTTAGTATAGAATGTTTTTCCAGTAATTCTGAATTAATTTGTTAGGAATACTTTAAATATTATGTTTTATGTTATTTTAAGATTGAATTTTTTATTGGATTTACTTAGTTTTTGGCTTAGTTGCTATCCAGCACATGCACTTTATTTCCTGTAACTATAAATATATATTCTAAGCCTCACTTGGCTACCATTTGATATGATAAATGCACTCGCCTTTTAAAGCTCTCATTATAATAATAACGCACACATGCGATTTCATCGAGTCATTCCCGGCGATTACTACTCGCGCTTATCAGGGACGTGGGGGCCTTCCCTTGCTTTCCTTCTTTCCCTGTTTCCCTGCTTGAAACCCGAATAATGAAAAATGTCTCATTCGCTCTTCTGGGTTATTGGGAAAAGCAATAACATGAGAGAGACCGAGACTGAGGCCTTCGAGGTAGAAACATGCTCAACAGATGGCAGCAAGTTCGGTGGGTTGGTTAACAAGCTAATAATCAGCGGCAATAACTGCCGGTACATGCGAATCTAACACACACACACACACACATTCGAGGAAAGTTGAAAAGTTTAGCTATGCTATCTTATCGGGAGCGATGAACCCACCAACGGGGTCCCCAAAGACTTCCCAGGCCCCGGAGCTCAAAAGCTACGCGGATATTTATTTAATTCACAACATGCCAGCATGCTTTAGTTTTTGGCCACATGCTTGACTTGTCTATTATATATTAGAGTGGACCGGACTGGGATACTGTTTTTTATAATAAAATAAAGATTATATAGTAAATAGATATAGCTAGATTCTATAGTATAGCATGATGAGAGCTGGAATAGGTTCTCCAACGATGTTTTCCTACTTCTTAACCCTGCTGCGTCTATAGAAATATGTAGTTAAGCTGGATTTTCCTTGGATATGTTATTAAATGTATTGTACAAATTATATATACCAGTCACAGTAGTAGTTTATATAAATATTACCATATTAATCTTAGAAAGTACGTTAACATAACCTTAAAAAGGAATGTTGTCCGCTCAAGAGAGAGAGCTGTCCGTTCATAAAGTACTTTTATGCTTTATATATTTATACAAATTTCCTGGCTTTATTAAATTAGATATACTAAATATATAGAGAAGTAGCTGTCTATTAACTTTAGGTTCACTTAATGACCTGCAAACTGAATATATAAGTATGTACATTAGATTCTCCATTACTTTGGGGTAAATTACGAGTACCCACTCTCTCCTCTGGCCAATCGATTTTGCAATTTGAAATCCGTCGAATCCGGTTTAACGCTCCAATTTCAATACCAGAACCCAGACGGCATTAGCTTGCAACCTCTAGAACTTCCCGTCCCGTCCAGTCACTCGTTTTCTCTCCGAGGGGATTTGAAGCAAACACACACAGGAGTGGCCATAAAAGTGATAAGTTAACGGAACGACCAGAAATTGTGATGAAATTGCCAACGGAATCAAGATATAGTTGTTTCATGAGTAGATATGTCTTGGCTACATTGCGGAAAATTCCCTTCAAAGCCTCTTTTGGTTATTAGAATTAGGGTTTGTTTCAATATAAATGCAAAGATGATTCCAAATTACTAATATTAATTTTATTTTTGAATGAAAACACACACTATTTAAGAGCATCTAAAGTGGACTTTCTCTAGGAACTTCATATCTGGACATAACTGGCTCTAATTTAATGGCCGACGCTGTAGACTTGTCTGTAATTGTAATTGAAACCTGGCAACAGCAGCAGCAGCTTTCTCGATTTTTCTACGACTGGTTCTGTCATCGAACATGTCTCGTTTTTAGCTTTAAACATTGCAGATTAACTGGAATATAGAAAAATGCACTTCTCTGACATAAATAAAGCCCCAAATCGAACTACATTTTGTTAATTTTTGCTAATATGCCTTTAATGTTATTAATTATATGCTTATTATAGGATAGGTTTGATTTTTCTATGCTTTTTGGAATAATAAAACTCCTATGATATTTCCGAAAATATTGATATATGAATGTTGCATCAATATTTAATGTGAGAGCGGATAAAAAACCTAAAATTATCCCAACCTTAATTTAAATAACCTTAAAAAAGTCGTTATAAAAATTTCGTTTTAATTTATTATTTTCTGAAAAACATGTAAAGTTAAAAGAGGAATAAATTAAATAATATTTTCGGTTTCATTGATGTTTTTACTTCGATATATCTGATTCCGATAGAAATAAATTAGATTTACATTTCCGATATGTGCGCGATACATCGATTTTGTATGATATATTAGAACTATATCGAAAAATATATAAATAAACATTTTCGTACATTTCTCGATAAAATTCGATATTATTCGATATTTAAAAATGCTGAATACTTTATTTTTTACTTGAATTAAATAAGAATCACATTTTTCAATTAATAAATAATTTTATATTTTAAGCTAAGCCCCATAAATTCTCTTATTAATTTAATAATTTGTAATTGTTTCTTTGTAGGAAAATTCCGGTACAGCACAGAGGACACGGGACCTCGGAGCATATGCGAGGCCATCGAGAAACTGGGCTTCGAGGCCAAGCTGATGACCGGCCGGGACAAGATGGCGCACAACTATCTGGAGCACAAGGAGGAGATCCGAAAGTGGCGGAATGCCTTCCTCGTCTCCCTGATCTTCGGCGGACCGTGCATGGTGGCCATGATCTACTTCATGCTGGAGATGAGCGACAAGGGCCATGCGAACATGTGCTGCATCGTGCCGGGCCTGTCGATGGAGAACCTGGTGATGTTCCTGCTCTCCACGCCGGTGCAGTTCTTCGGCGGCTTCCACTTCTACGTGCAGTCGTATCGGGCCATTAAGCACGGCACCACCAACATGGATGTGCTCATCTCGATGGTCACCACCATCTCGTACGTGTACTCCGTGGCCGTGGTTATAGCGGCGATCCTGCTGGAGCAGAACAGTTCCCCGCTGACCTTCTTCGATACGCCGCCCATGCTGCTGATCTTCATTTCGTTGGGCCGCTGGCTGGAGCATATCGCCAAGGGCAAGACCTCCGAGGCGTTGTCCAAGCTGCTCTCCCTCAAGGCGGCCGACGCCCTGCTGGTGGAGATCTCGCCAGACTTTGACATCATCAGCGAGAAGGTTATATCCGTGGACTATGTACAGCGTGGCGATATCCTGAAGGTTATACCCGGCGCCAAGGTGCCCGTCGACGGCAAGGTCCTTTATGGCCACTCCACTTGCGATGAATCGCTGATAACAGGCGAATCCATGCCGGTGGCAAAGCGCAAGGGATCCGTGGTCATTGGCGGTTCGATCAATCAGAACGGTGTCCTCCTCGTGGAGGCCACGCATACGGGTGAGAACACGACGCTGGCCCAGATCGTGCGCCTGGTGGAGGAGGCCCAGACCAGCAAGGCACCAATCCAGCAACTCGCCGATCGCATTGCCGGCTACTTTGTGCCCTTCGTGGTCGTCGTATCGAGCATTACGCTGATCGGCTGGATCATCATCGGCTTCGCCAATCCCAATCTCGTGCCCGTTGCCATGGAGCACAAGATGCACATGGATCAGAACACGATTATCGTCAGCTATGCCTTCAAGTGTGCCCTCAGTGTCCTGGCCATTGCCTGTCCCTGTGCCCTCGGTCTGGCCACGCCCACCGCCGTCATGGTGGCCACCGGAACGGGTGCGATTAACGGAGTGCTGGTAAAGGGTGCCACGGCCCTGGAAAATGCCCATAAGGTGAGTAGCAGGTCTCTGAACTTGAGACAAGGAATGACATTGTATCGATATGTAGGCTACTGTATCGATATTTGACGCAAAAGTCGATATATTAATCGAAATTTAAACATTACGATCTATATTCTGTTTGATATATCACAACATAACCGGAAAATTTCAAATAATAATAAAATTTTTGTATACTTCTCAATAGTTTAATATTTTAACTATAAATTTACTATTTTTCGATATAATAATCAGAGTTTTCAATATTTTCGATATCATATTTCGTATATTTTTAGATAGTATCGATATCTTATCGCCAATTTTGATATTTTTCTATATTTAACAAAGCGGATATATCAAACTTTAGCTTATATTTTATGATATTTCTTTAATTAAACTCTTGCAAGCTATAATAATAATATAATCTTGATCAGCATTAACAGCCGAGTCGATCTAGACATGTTAACCTAGTAAAAACCAGCATAAAAGAGCTTTCCGCATTGAAATTCATGCATTTATTTTATTTATTATTGAGTTATTGATATTTTAAAGTTAAATAATATTTTAATCAATATTTTTTCGCATTTTGAAAATGCTATACATCAAATTGCATCATATTTTCAATGATAATTCAAAGAATTTTTCGAATATCAATATTTTTAAGTTAAATGAAATATTTTTCAATATTTTAAGCTTCACAAAAATATTAAATCCTCCATTTCCTTCTCCCTCCACAGGTCAAGACAGTGGTCTTTGACAAGACCGGCACCATAACGCACGGCACTCCGATGACCAGCAAGGTGACCCTCTTCGTGCCCGCCAAAGTGTGCAGCCTGGCCCGCGCCCTGACCATCGTGGGAGCTGCGGAGCAGAACAGCGAGCACCCGATCGCCTCGGCCATCGTCCATTTCGCCAAGGAGATGCTCAATGTGGGCGCCAGTCCCCAGGGCGGCAGCTTTGGCAAGAGCAGCAATTTCCAGGCGGTGCCCGGCTGCGGCATCCGCGTCACCGTCTCCAACTACGAACAGACTCTGCGGCAGGCCTGCAACGCGGAGGGGATCATCAACTACGAGAACCTGCATCGCAACCAGCCGCACCGACCGGTGCCCGTGGACAATGGAGCCAGCATTGAGTACTTGCTGGCCCAGAGCAGCAGCGTACGCAAGTCCATGGAGCTGACGAACCAGCAGCTGCTGTCCGACCTGGAATTGGAGCAGGAGCAGCAGCTGCTCGCTACAGAGGACAGCCTGCAGCCGAAGATCATTGATGGTCCGGAGATCAAGGTGCTGATCGGCAATCGGGAGTGGATGCAGCGCAATGCCATCGATGTGCCGCTGGCGATTAGCGACTGCATGGAGCATGAGGAGCGCAAGGGACACACCGCCGTGCTGTGCGCCCTCAACGGGCAGCTGGTGTGCATGTTCGCCGTCTCCGATATGGTCAAGCCGGAGGCCCATCTTGCCGTCTACACGCTCAAGCGCATGGGCATCGATGTGGTCCTGCTCACAGGCGACAACAAGAACACAGCCGCTAGCATTGCCCGAGAGGTGGGCATCCGAACCGTGTACGCCGAGGTGCTGCCATCGCACAAGGTGGCCAAGATCCAGAGGATCCAGCAGAACGGCATTCGGGTGGCCATGGTCGGCGATGGTGTCAACGACAGTCCAGCGCTGGCGCAGGCGGACGTGGGCATCACCATAGCCGCCGGCACGGATGTGGCCGCCGAGGCCTCGGACATTGTCCTCATGCGCAACGATCTGCTGGATGTGGTGGCCTGCCTGGATCTCTCCCGTTGTACGGTGCGTCGCATCCGTTACAACTTCTTCTTTGCCAGCATGTACAACCTGCTGGGCATTCCGTTGGCCAGCGGTCTCTTCGCGCCCTACGGCTTCACGCTGCTGCCCTGGATGGCGTCCGTCGCAATGGCCGCCAGTTCGGTGAGCGTGGTGTGCTCCTCGCTGCTCCTGAAAATGTACCGCAAGCCCACCGCCAAGACGCTGCGAACGGCGGAGTATGAGGCACAGTTGGCGGCGGAAAGGGCCGGCGGCTCGGAGTACGAACTGGACAATCTATCGCTGCATCGGGGCCTGGACGATCTGCCCGAGAAGACGGCCAGGACGGCCTTCAAGCGATCCAGCCAATCGCTCATCTCGCGCATCTTCATGCACGGCAACGGCAGCAGTGGCGGCGGCGGCCTGTCCTCGGCGGATGGCAAGCACCATGAGGAGGGTCTGCTGGATCCCGAGGAGCAGTACGATGCTCGCACCAAGATCATCAAGAGCCGCTACCATACCAGTGACCGGGACCTCACCGAGCTGCAAAAGCTGTAGTGTGGGGCGAGGGCCCCCAAATCCCACCCAGGACGATACAAAATCGACACAAAATTTGCAGTGAAATTGTGAAAATTCTTTAGCGGGCATTAAATGGAACTAGAAACTATGCATAGAGAGATAGCGGGAGAGAGAGAGAGAGCGGGAATTACTAGTACCTTGTACATATAATGCAGGCTATTCCTTACCTAAGTCTAGTTCGTGTGGGGTCCCCCCTGTTCCACACACACACACAAAAGGGGAGAGTTTGAGGATGTTTTTGGGTATCTCTTCAGTGTGTATATATTGCTCAAAGACCAGAAATTAATTTATATTTTAGGTATACATACATTTGTTAGCCTGCTGGGAGATGTCTGCCCAGGAATATCCTCCGCTTTCCCTGGTATTTAATTGGGGGCTTATCGGACCTAGGACAACATTGATATTGTTTAGGGAATCCCAAGAGGAGGAAAGATGACCCTGGCAAGTTTTCTATTTTTCTACAACCGCATCCTTACCCGTCCCCTTAAATATTGTTATTTCTATTCTTACTTTTTGTATGAGAAACTTGAAAGCTATATAAGTTACTGTTTTTTTCTTTGTCATACTTATTATTATTCATTCTTTTTTCTTTTTTTTTTTTGTGTTATCATCGTAAGCTAAATACTATTATTAAGTTTAACTGAACAAAGGCACAAGGCGACATCAACCAGAACCATCACTGACCTATTGTTACTTATTGTTAATAATAAAATCAAAACAAAAACCAAGAAATAATTCATGAAAGACGAGAATCGAACAATCCCCGAGAGAGAGACATCCCTGACCCCATATCGGCCTTAAAAACAAAACACTTGTAAGACAATTTGGGCACAAGTCTAACAGAAATATAAAAAATAAAAATCAAAAACAAAAAAATTAAACATACATACACAACGAGAAACATTCTTTATATGTGACTTTTACTTTTATATACAACAAAACCAGAGAGAAAAGCAAAACGCAATGCATTGTTATTGTAAATACAAATAAAACGACCGAGAGATATGCTGAGACGAGAGATAAATCCCCATACTGGCAGAAAATGGCATTGTTATTTGCGTTTTCTTTACTTTACAGGAACTTCTGTCGCAAAGAGAGCAATGAGAAACTAAAGAGAGTCTCTCTCACGCTTTTGCTGTGTCTTTTTCGGCTCAAGAGAGCAGTGAACTCTCGCACTAAAAATGGAAAAGAGATAAAGAGCTAAGACGTTCCTTTCATTTCGTTTAAAGTCTTCTCCGCAAGAATCCTCCTGGCAAGCTCTCTACTTAGTAGCGAACGAGAGAGAGAGAAAGAACTTTTAGCTGCGCTCTGAGAGAGTTCTATTAGCTGCATTTTCTTTATTTTACAGGGAATGAAATGATGCCGATCGTTTTGATAATTAAACTTCTATCGCAAGGAGAGCAATAAAAACTGAAGAGAGTCTCTTGCACTCTTTTGTTATGTCTTTATCGCCTCAAGAGAGCAGTCTGCTCTCTCACTTTACTTGACTGAAAGTGGAAAAGAGATAAAAAGCTGAGACGTTTCTTTTAATTCGTTTTCAGTCTTCTCCGCAAGAATCCTCCTGGCAAGCGCTCTACTTAGTAGCGAACGAGAGAGAGAAAGAGTTTTTAGCTGCACTCGGAGAGGGTTCTTTTAGCTGCATTCTGTGAGAGCTTTACGGTTTCCTCTCCGATTAGAACTGAATCACGAAGAAGTAGGTTCTCCTGATTCAGGAACCTGTGCTTTATAACAAGAAAGAACACAAAATGATCCCGATCACATCAGCCTTGACTCCGATTTGTCATGTTTGTCAACTACCTAAGCTCGACGAGCCCCCTCAGAGCTCAGTCTCATCGAACACCTGAATCCGGCAACATCATATAAATAAAATTATAAAATATATAGAAACCATTTAAAATTTTCGGTCAACAAATTTCTAAACTTTTTTCAAGTTTGATTTTAAATAGTGCTTAAGTTGAATTTTTAGATTAAGTTTAGATATAAGTTTTGCACATTTAGGCTTAAGCACAAAGTTTTGACCAAAGCGCAATGCACTCGTTGGCACACAGGTAAGAAAGAGTCCTGCCTAAAGGAAGTCCTTCGTCATCCTCCTGCTCAGCACACAGGAAAGACGCGACAAATCGAGAAAGCACAAAGCACACGTATGCAGTATGACCGTTTGGGGAATTTTTGTAACAAGAGTGAAGAAACTGAGGTCAGCGAGGGATGGCCTTTTCACTATCACCGAGATGAGTGGGCATCAGCCTTGACGGAATGCAGCGAGAAAATCAAATACAAAACGTAACGAAATATAAAAAGCCACAGACAGACGATTGAATCGAAATTCAACTATCAAAATCATCCCGAAGGCACCAGTCACTCCTGAAAGATCCAGTCCGAGGGAACTTTCAGAAAATGTGAGTAAATTATGGGTAATGGCGCAGATAATCCTTATGCTGGGATCCTTCCCTCAACAGGAAATGGAGAGTTCCATGCCCTTCGTGCTGTCCCAGCTGCAGGAGGGACGGCTGGCAACCTTTGCAGTGGGCCCGAGATCCTGGCTGGCGCTTTCCCCAACAATCTTTTTTTTTTACCATTTGGCAAACAAAAATACACCTAAAAACAAAAAAATCCCCTGACTTGCTATTTATTCTGAGGTCATGGGTTTTTTAGGAGGAAAATACATCGATAAGATGGTTTTATTTCAGAGGCATTTTCAAGTTGCTCTACGTTTCTAACGCTCTGTTTTATTTAATACTTTTAACAAACTTTGTTCCAAAATAATGCTTTAAGATCTGTTTTTGTGCCGAAATCAATACAGTAAACTTCCGAGATCCTCCATCCCAAGGAGACATGGTGCAAGTACTTTCAATTTTGATTTTTATTAGTGTAGTAAATCAGTACGAAAGACAAATACATACAAACATACCGAGTTTGAGACTCCGGATTGCAGAGCAAAATGCATTTCATTGTCAGTTGCCGTGTGGGTGACGTGTTTCGTGTGTGGTGTGTGTCAGGTGTGTGTGTGTGTGTGTGTTTGTTGTGCAAAAACAAAGAATTAAAACATGCCGACCTGAAATGATGAGTACTCGCCGACTTGGTCAGCGAGCCCGCTTTGTGTGGTGTTTCTTTACGCTGACATTTTGGGGGAAATAAAATCTTCTAGCTTTGGCTAATTGAACGGAACGTCGTGGGGTTGGAGTTGGTTATATGGCGGGTCAGATGAAGCTCACGCGCTGCCCAGGGCGTCCTCGATGCGAGCAATACGCGCCTGGTCGTCCTCCTCCTCCGCCAGTTGACTCTTTCGCTTGGGATACACCTCGAGGCTCTTTTTGAACTCGCTAATGTCCATTATGGCATCCGGCTGATCGACGACATTGGGCAGGAAAACGATATTCAGCTTGTTCTGCAAGGCGGCAAACAGAGCTTCCTCATCATCGTCGTCGGCGTCGGCGTCCTCTTCCCCATCTTCGTCCTCGTTCTCGTCCATGTCAGCATCGCTATCGCCTTGGTCATCTGCCTTGTCGCCTCCACTGCCCTTGGCGTCACAGGCTGCCTTATCCATATCATCCATATCATCGTCACCATCAGCTGCATTGCAGGCCAGGTGGGAGCCCGGCAGTGGCTCCGGCATGTCCGCCGGCCGATGGCCAATCACCTGAACGGACAGCTTACGCAGATTGTTGGTATCTGCCTCAAGGAGGAAATCAATGATCTCTGACTTCTGCAGCGTGCGCAGCACCTCAACCTGACGGCGACGCCGATCGAAGAGGTAATCCTCGTTGATGATCTCGTCCCAGTTGCGTGCCACTTCGGTGCTGAGTGCCATATCGGCGACGAGCTTCAGCTTGATCAGCGAGTCCCTGGTGTGATCGTAGTCTTCCTGCGGCATTTGGCGTAGAATCTGCAACATTTTCGTGCGGAACGCCTCGATGCGACTCTCGGCATAGTGGGCCGTCGTTTTGGTCTCCTGCGAGTTGACCATTATGGAATAGCCGGCAATGCCGTAGTTAATGCGCACCGTGGCGCCCACATGGTAGCCCAGCTGCTCCTTGGTGCGCAGCTGGTCGAACAGGGGTTCGTCGACGAACATCATCATCAGATCGAGGATGCTCTCCACGCGCACCGTATTCGGACCGATCTGATAGAAGTTCGTGATCACCGTGTTCGTGTCCTGTTCGTTGAGGGCATGGCACCGGATAACGTTGGTGCCCAGCGGCAATTGCACAGTTCGATCCTCCACAAAGCGTCGCTCCTTGATCGCCTGACAGTTGAGGCGACTCAGCACCGTGTTGAGGACGTTGTGTGCGGATTCCTCGGTGTAATTGCCTTGGATGAGGGCCTGGATGTACAGCTCCTTGGGGAACTGGCGGGCAAAGTCGCGCAGCTCCTCCAGGGTGATCTCATTGAGGCACTTGTACTTGTCAATCATCAGCCAGCGGATCTGCTCCAGCACACAGAGGCGAACGTCCCTAAAACAGCAGACAGAAAGAGAGTTATAGCTTAGCCCCAAAGGAACAGAGACGGAGAAGCAGCAGAGAGAGATGGACAGAGACACCTTACCTGTTCAGGTGCTTCGGCTTGATCAGCGTGTTGAAGTAGATCTTGCGCTGATTAGTCCGGAAGGCGTCCAGCATCTTGTCGTCCAGGGTCTCGGCCACATGCAACATGCCCTCGGCAATGGCCTCCACGATCAGGTGCAGCTTCTCATTGTAGCCGCTCACCTTCAGCAGCAGGCCCTTCTCAATGGCGTAGAAGCTGTAGTTGAGGCCGGCACTGAGGGCCGGATACAGTTCCTCGCACACATGGAACTTGACCAGCTCCTGGTAAAGGGTGCACATGGCGTCGCTAAAAAGGGAAAGATAAAGGAATTAAAACTTAAGATAGGAAATAGCAAAGCTTAGCACTAGCACGTTGAAAACTATTCAAGAAATTATCGAAAATCTATTATAAATATCGCATTGATCTCTCAAAAAATTAAAATGTTATCGAAAATATCGCAAACTGTGATATATGGCATTTTTAACTATAAAAAAAATATCGCATTTAACGTTAAAGCATTGATATTATCAACAAATTATTGAAAGGTTATAAACGTATCATAAACTTTGATGAAAACACATCTTAAAGGATTGGAAAATATTAAATGTTACCATAAAAGTATTGATATTATCGATAAAAATCTAAAAAGTTATCGAAAATATTGTAACCATCGATTTATCGCTATTTTGTAACCTTAATAGTTTGATTTAAATATCGACTTTCGCGATATTTAAATACTTTCTACCCAATTAAGCACAACTCACTTCTTGGCACTCTGTCGCTGCAGCGGCGAGATGAAGTAGAAGGCCATGTGAGCCTCCGGGAGCTCGAATTTGTCGTCCTGCCGGAACCACAGCTCGCTGGTGTCCGTTTTAAGAAGCTTCTTGGGTGCCGCCGGCAGTTCCGGCTTGCCAAGGGAGCTCCAGAAGAGCGTAAAGTCGTTGGTAACGAAACGATTTGGTTCGGGCAAAAATAATTCCTCCAGCGGCTTCGATTCCTCCCAGAGCTTGCGCCACTTATCCGGCATCGGCATGGTGGCGTACTCGGTGCCGAACCACTGCTCCTGCTTGTCGTAGGCTGCCACGCCCTCGTACTTGTCGCGCGACGTGACCATCAGGTTGAACTTGAACTCATTGAGATGACCGATCAGCTCCTTGAGATGCTCCTCGTTGTACTCGTAGTAGAGCTCCTTGCCAGTCAGAATATCCTTGGGCGGAAAGTATTTAGTGTTGAAAACCAGATCCTGCACATTATCGAAGGCCGGACGCTGCGCCTGGAACCGGAAACCGGTCTCCTCGATGCGCTGCTGCTCCTCGTACACGGCCTGCATGGAGCCGCAATTGGAGAATAGCTTCACGTAGGCAAAGGTGGCCGCTAGAACCTCGTCCAGGTGGCGGAAACCCTCCTCGGTGAGGTAGATGCAAACGTTGAACAAAGCGAACATCGAGTTCTTGTCAAAGCCATTCTCATCGATGCCGGCAATCAGATGCAGGGCCCACAGGCGTCGCCGCAGGTAGGCACACAGGCTGCCACGCCCCTCGTAGCCGAGGAGGTAGGAGAGAAACTGATCCGGCTTGCTGCGGTAATACTGCTGCACCTCCGGCAGCACCCATGTCAGCTCCAGCTTGCACTCGTTCTCCACCGGCTTGACGAAGTACACCTGCTCGTGGAACTCGGGCCGGAAGGCCTTGCGGTAGTCGAACCTGCTCAGATCCGGGGCCCGGATCTCGTTGTGCGGTATCTCGGCAAAGTGGCGAACCACCAGCGATTCGAGCTCCTCGATGGGCAGGCGGGCCTGCATGCACACGTACATTCGATTGGCGCCATAGTGCTCGCGTCGGATTTCGTGGAGCAGCTTGTGCAGCTCCCCATCGTCGACGTTCTCCTTCAGCGACTTCATGTTGCCCCAGGCGAAGGTGCCGTGGGGGAAGCCCTCGGTGGCCAGGCTGGCCAGCAGCTGGTCACGCCGCGTCTCATCGTCCTGCTGTATCTGCTGGAACTCCGAGTCGACGGCGCTGCGTTCGCGCTGCATGGCCTCCTGCTTCATCAGCGGCGCCTTCATCAAGGCTGTGAAGTAATCCAAACTGGAGTCGAGGTGCTTCTCGGCCACCTCGAAGTAGAAGACGGTGTCCTCGCAGTCGGTGCTTGCGTTGCTGAAGCCGCCGCATTTCTTGATGTGCGCATCGAAGATGTTCTCCTCGGGATACTTCTCCGAGCCCATGAAGATCATGTGCTCGAGGAAGTGAGCCAGTCCCTGGTACTTGCTTGGCTCCGCAAACGAGCCATAGTCGATCATCAGAGCACAGGCGGCCAGCTTCTCGTCGCCCTCCTCGCTGTCCGAGTCCGAGCTGCCGGCACTGTTCGTGGAACTCGACGAGGAGGAGGTCGAATCGCTGCTGCTGGCATTCGAACTTGAGCTGGATTCCTCACCGTCGCCCTCGCCCTCGGCCGACTTGTCCTCTGCCGACGATTCGGAGCTGGTGAAGCCGTCATGTGGCATGGGGCTGGGATCGGAGATGATTAAAGCGTGCAGGCCATTGGCCAAGCGCAGAGTCCTATTATGTTATGAGAAAGAGAGAGAGAAAATTGACCATTAACCTGCTTTTTTCGTCCATCAGCGTCCATCAACGCATACTCACTTGTAGACCTTCTTGTCCGTCTCCGACTTGTCGGGTATGTCCAAGTAGGTGACCTGCTCCGTCGTCATCTTGCGGCCGCTGCGTGTGATGATTGTGCGAGAGCTATGGAAATCGGTTATGCAGCCGCTTCGGCGTTGATTTGTTGGAAATTTAGAGCTTGTCGCTGCGAACAATTGCCTGACAAGGTGTCTGCTGTGACGCTGCCAGCACATGCGGCAAACTGGAAAACGGACAGCCTACTCGGGACCGGGGGAATCGCTAGCGTCTCGCCTAGTCTCGTCTCGTGGATGCAGTTGATGTGGCCAGATATGGGGGGTTTTCTAGGGTTGTCACATCTTTTTCTTAAATATATCGTATCGAGGATATTTCTTATTATAAAAATATGATATTTAAAATATAACTTAATTTTTATAATAAAAATTTGTTCCCAACAATATTCATAGTTTTAAATTATTTCCAATATTCATATAAAAAACTATCCCAATTTCGAAAAATATCGATATATTGACATTTTGATATCAACAACCCTAATGATAACCGCTAAACGGTCACACCGCCGAGTTCACTGTCATACGCGCGTGTGTGTGTGCGTGCGTGTTAGTGGCATATGAATTCAGAGGCAACCGAAAATAAATAAATAAATGCACATTACGACCCAAGCGACGGTGCGCGCAGCCAGATGATGCAGTTGGATGGTGAGCCATCGAGCATATATAGACAAGTGACCGCCTCATAGCGCAGCCACCGGCAGCAGGAATAATAAAAACAAGAGCATCAGCGATCATTCGCTCGCACACACACACACCCGCCCGCCCGCAGAGCCGCACACACACACACACTCAAACAGAGGCGAAGGTAATCCGAACGAACGGTGAGTTCCACTGATAAACTTATCATTTGCAACGCAACGATAATTCTAATTTGGTTTTTGGTTACCATTAACCAATGCGATGGCCAGCCCCACATACCCTTGATTATGCTGTTGTGTTTCCCTTTTGTGCAATTTTAATCACTCACCTCCACTACCTTCTTTGTTTTTTATTCCCCTCTTTATTTGTTTTGATAGACGGCCCACATAACGGTACCACACAGTGGCAGTGAGAGGCAGAGAGACAGAGAGAGAGCGAGCAGAGACAGGAAGTAACGAATAATTGAATATTCCAGCGGCGTACAGCAGCGGTCGCGAGAATAGGAATCGCCAGAGTATGGCAACAGGCGGCAGCGGCGCCGGCGGTGGGGCCGGGGGAGCCGGAAATGACCACTATAGGCGCAACACCTTCACCAGCTATGTGGCACCGCTGCCAGGCGACATGCGCGCCACCGCCGACACCAACGAATGGTGTCTGCCCAGCGATCTGCGCGACGTCCACATGGCCCTTCCACGCCTGTTGCCGGGCGAGCAGATAGTGGCCTCGGCGCCGGCCTACATGTACTCGCCCATCGATCCCATGGACAGCGGCAGCGGCGGCCCCAGCAGCAGTAGCAGCAGCGGCGGCGCCGGCGGCGGCAGCATCAGTCACAACAGCCACAGCAACGGCAACAACGGCCACATGTCCTCCTCCGTCAATGATGGCGGCTCCCACAAGGAGGCCACCTTCGGCCTGCTGAGCGTGACCAACTTTAAGCTGGCCTTTGTCCCGCTCCATGCCAGCAAGCGCAATCCCGAGGCCGGTGCCGCCACAGCCCCGCTGTGCGATCTGTATCAGGAGAACACCTATCTGGGACGCAACGAAATAACGCTGAACAACATGGATCAGATCTACACCATCGCGGAGCTGGGACGGGCGGCCAGTGCGCTGCAGGCGGCGCGCATGGCCATCCACGTGATCCGGCGCAAGAAGCTGGAGCCCTTCAAGCAGCACAACATCAGCGGCAGGATCGCCGCCCTGCACATTGTGTGCAAAAACTTCCGCCTCCTAAAGTTCGCCTTCCAGCAGCAGGACTCGAAGCTGAGCGGAGCCAGTGATCATGGCAAGCTAATAGCCTCCGCCCTCGTCCGCTTCGCCTATCCGATGCGGCATGACCTGAGCTTTGCCTACGCCTACCGCGAGCCCTACTACTCCACGCTGGGCCCCGCCTCCGGGACGAGCATGTATGCCAGCAAGAACGACTGGGCCCGCGAGCTGATACGCTGCGGGGCCAGCGAGTGGCAGGTGGTGAGCAGTGCCAGTGTCCCGCTGCTGCAGAATCCCCTGCACGCGGGCAAGTACACGGTGCCGCCGCATTTTGTTATACCGAAGAGCTGCACTGTGGATCGATTCCTGGACTTGTCGCGTGCCTTTTGCGATTCACGAGCTGCCTTCTGGGTGTACAGCTATGGGGCCAGTGCCGCCTCCTTGGTGCGTTTGGCCGAGCTGCAGCCGGCGGCGCAGCAGGACACAAAGCTGGAGAATGTGATGCTGGAGCTGGTGCGTAAATGCGACGAGCGGCGACAGCTGAAGCTGCTGCAGCTGACGGACAGGCTGCCGAGCATCCAGGATGTGCGGCGCTCCTACCAGAAGCTGAGGCGTCTCTGCACACCCGAAACGCCCGAGAAGTTCATGCTGCAGGATGACAAGTACCTGGGATTAATCGAGAAGACCAACTGGCTGTTCTACGTGTCGCTGTGCCTGCGGTATTCGAGCGAAGCAGCCGCCACGCTGCGCTCGGGTGTGACCTGTGTCCTCCAAGAGTCCAATGGCCGGGATCTGTGCTGTGCTATCAGCAGTCTGACGCAGCTGCTGCTCGATCCCCACTTCCGGACGATCGATGGCTTCCAGTCGCTGGTGCAGAAGGAGTGGGTGGCCCTCGAGCATCCCTTCCAGCGTCGCCTGGGCCACGTTTATCCGGCGCAGAGCTCCGGTAGCGGCGGCAGCGGTGGCGGCAGCAATGGCAGCGGTGGCGGCAGCAATGCCAGTGAACTGCTGGAATGTGAACAGAGCCCGGTGTTCCTGCTCTTCCTCGACTGCGTCTGGCAGCTGCTGCAGCAATTTCCGGATGAGTTCGAGTTCACGCAGACGTACCTCACCTCGCTGTGGGACGCCTGCTTCATGCCCATCTTCGACACCTTTCAGTTCGACACGCAGGCGCAACGCTCCAAGGCGGTGACGGACTCGCAGCTCGTCCTCCGTCCTGTGTGGGACTGGGGCGAGCAGTTCTCCGACAAGGACAAGATGTTCTTCAGCAATCCGTTGTACCAGCGCCAGAAGGGCGACCTGGGTGCCCAGTCATCGGCAGGAGGAGCTGCAGCTCATCGCCGATCTCTGGCCGTGGGCCATAGGGGTGGAACTACTGGACCTGGAGGTGGAGCTGGCGCTGGCGCAGTCCCAGGATCGACGCCGTCTAGGAACACCATTAATCCGCAGCTATTCGCAACGGTGTCGTCAGTGCCGCAGGATCGCTTCCTGCAGCCGGCCCATCGCATCTGCGACCTGTCCGTGTGGGATCAGTGCTACTACCGATGGCTGCCCGTCCTCGACATACGCGGCGGTGGCCAGCCGCAGGTCGACCTCTTCCACCGCCTGCTGCTGAGCAACATAGCCAAGGTGCAGCGTTGCCTGGAGCTCCAGAGTTACGAGGAGCTGCCCGATGCGTACTTCGAGGCCACCGGTGAGTCGCGGGCCAGCTTTCAAAGGGAAGAGATACCGGACAAGGCGGACGATGAGACGGAGTATGTGGATGGGGTGGAGAGGCGACGCAAGACAACGACCAAGGCGGGCACGCCCACCAATGGCTTCAGCCCGGTGAGTGGGAACCTGCAGCTATCGAGCCTGTCTTCCTTCTTCCCCTTCGGCAGTCCCATTGCCGGCGATGCGCCGCACCAGCTGTACGACATCCTTAACAGCAGCAGCGAGCTGCTGCAGGACACCACCTCCATACTGGACAAGTCCTCCATTTTGTGATCCGATCGCTCCACTCGTTCCACTCCTGTTCGCTTTCAACGCTGAACTTTCGAAGTATTAAACAAAGGCAAAAGCAGAAACATAAAACATAAAGCAAACCACTAAGGCCTGGGGGAGGAGGACAAGACAACCTTTTCACGCATCTGGCATATCGCTTTTAACACTTTTGATTATTATTGTTAACTAATAAGCAAGTTAGCGCCTAAGTTTTTTTTATTTCGTTCGTACTACCAATTATATTTTGCACTAAACCCACACACACAGACATCAGCCTAAAACAACAAACGACAAGCAATTAAAAAATAAACTAAAAACTAAACTAAAAAAAAGCCGAAACGGAAACGGAAACAAAATCAGAACGAAAGAGTAAACACCAACTAAATCAATATGTATTATATTGTATGTAACTAAATTTATGTGAAATATATCGATATGTATATTTAAAATAAATCAAAACTTGTGAATCAACATCTAAGGGTTCAACTATTGTAAAAATTAAAAGGTTAATTCAGTTCTTTTTTTGTTAAATAATAACGAACAGGTTCTGATTTCATATCACATTTTTTTGACAGCGGATTATAGCATTTGATGAATGCTTTATTTAAACGGGAAAATTATTGTGGTAAAGGGGTAGGAAGATATCATATATTATTATAAACTATTATATTATATTTAAAGTCAATTATGTTAATCGCAATAACATAGAAAATGATCAATGATCAAGCATATTTAGTAAAAAAGAGTTATCGGTGCAAAATAAATAGAAAAGTATCAACAAATTTCCTATTTCACTGATAGACATATTAAAAATATGTTCTATTTTATTAAAAAATGTTTTAAATAGGTATGTTTTTCTCTAATACGTTTCAAAAACATATTAAATTAGTATAGTATATAAAGAAGGCAAAAGCGGATTTAATATATATATAATTTTTTTTAAAACTTATTTTTACTACTTTAAAGATTTAAAAAACATTTTTTTAAAAAAGTTACGTCCACAGAAGGGTTAAATTTATCAAACAGCTGATAACTTGCGATTATCTATCGATAATCGCAATTGGCAATTGGCGGTGCTTTTGTCGGTTATATTTTCACCTGCATTGAATTCTTGATAAATATTTCGATTTCTTTTTTTTTAAATGCTAAAAGTACAAATTTATGGAACACCAAGCACGAGCCAAGTTTATTAACGAAATGTCCCAGGATTTGATGCCTCCTGAGCAGCAGCAGCATGATGATGTTTCAGGATACCAACAATAATCCTCAAGAAAAGAGCAAAAATCAGCAGGAGGAACCGATAATTGAAGCGAAAGCAACACCAGAGACTTTAAATAAAGAGCAACCGAGTGAAATTCCGGCAACTAAAGCTCCAGATCAGGAGCACCTGCTCCAAGAGCATTCAAGTGGACAGCAGGCTGCCTCTCAGTCTCAGTCTCAATCTCTGCCGCCGATGCCCTCAGATGATATGATGCGCCACTCCATAGCCGACAGCCTGATGGAGATGCTGATGAATATGACCCATTCCCCGTACCTCCACGAATGCCTGGAGCTCTTGGAGGCAAGCGATCCTCTGCAGGCACGCGGCCAAATCCTGAACATGCTGCAGCGCATCGATGAGGAGCGCTCCACGCAGCAGCCATAATAAAGAGCACCATTTACGCATCCATTACGAGTTAAACATTTAATAATAAAAACGTTGTGTTGCTAACATTTAGGTTTTAATCTTTGGGAGTCTACTTGGAGCCCTCCTCCTTCGGCTTGGCCTGCTCCGCCTTCAGCAGCTCGGAGACGATGCCCACTTTCTTGAGTTCCTCGATCAGGTCGCCGCTCTGATGCATCTGCAGCAGAATATCACAGCCGCCGACAAACTCGCCGTCGATGAAGACCTGTGGAATGGTGGGCCAGTCGGTGTAGTCCTTCACGCCTGCCACAAAATGAATATTAGTCATAATTATATAAAAGTATCTACAGTTTCCGTACCCTGTCGCAGAGCCTCGTTCTGGAGGACGTCGTGGGCATCGTACTGGACGCCATGCATCCGCAGGATTTGCACAACCGCATTGCTGAAGCCGCAGCGCGGCGCCTGTGGGTTGCCCTTCATGAAGATGACCACCTTGTTGGTGCGCACCAGCTTGTCCAGCGTCGCCTTGTCCACGGCGGCGGCAGCGGCATTGTTGTCATTCGCTCCCGCGGCATAGAAGCGGCTGAGGATGAGCGGTGTGGCGTTGGAGGGAGCAGGAGGCACTCCTCCGGACAACTGAGACTGGGCCACTCCTACGGCGGAGCGCACGTAGCTTTGACGCAGCAGAGTCTGGCAAATTCGGTTCATTTTCGCACCGGTCGCTCGTCGATCGCTCTTCCTCGTTTAATTATCTAATTTAACGTTGTTGTTGTTGTTGTTTTTGTTGTTCGCCTCAAAAGTCAGGTGGCGGCTATCGATAGTTTGACGGTATGCAATAGTTATCGGGCAATCGGAAATGGGAAAAGGACTTGCTCGAATTTTAAAAACTTTTGTTTTGTTTAGAAAGCTCAGGAAATATGTTTTCAAATGACAGAAAAGTCATTATTTTCTTTTGATTTTATGTTAACATAATTAATCAATTAAAATAATAAATCTAATCTTGAAATATGTTCACGTTTTTGAAGTTTCTTCAAAACATTACAAAAATTAATCGAAATAATTTGAAATATATGTTTGATAGACTATTTTTTATTTTATTTATATAAATTTGTAGGTATATTTAGCGTAAATATAAATACTATTTGATTATTTTACAATTAGTTTTCTGTTTAAAAACATAGCTATAGTTACAGTTTTTACAACAAACTGTAAGATCTGGATTCTAGAACTAGTGCAGCGTCGTATAGGATCGTTGGAGCTCTCCCGGATTGCTGGCCTGTGGCGGGGCCTGTGAGGTGCTGGCCTCTGTCCGGGATGTTCCCGCAGCAGGACCTATCATGTTCTCCATCCGTTGGCTAGTTTCGCGCATAACACCACTGAAATCGGGCAGATCCGGCAGGTCCATGGCAAGATGGGCGGAGAAGCGCTTGTAAACCGAAGACTTGGTGCTCTCCTTCTTGACTTTCTTGCGATTTTCCTCGTATTTCAACTGTTGCTTCAGGAAAATCGATGCCTTTATCATTTCCTGTATATTATTGAACACACTCTCCGACTTTTCAATGGTGCGCAGGGCTCTAAGGGACAAAGCAATGTGTATTAGTAAGCCTATAAAAGCTTGTATAAAGTCAATAACTTACTGAATTCCGTATTCCATGTCGTAGCAGTGTCCCTGGAGATTGTTCTGCAGTTGGAAAACCTCATCGCGCTTCTCGAATATCGCCGGAGACACCTTGCGCACATGCTCCTGGACACGGAAAAAGGCCAGCGATGGATCGTTGGCGAAAATGTGTATGTTTTCGGAAATCTTTTCGGAGGTTTTCTTAGTTTTAAACACCAATTCTCCGCCCCGAGACATTTTTCTTCTCTTTTGTTTACATCAGTGTTCCAACTTATCGATAGTCAGAATGGAATTTAAGTTTGGTATTTTTTTTGTAACAAAATAAAAATCGATGTGCTGGTATTGATATTAATTTATTAAATTACTTAAACATTGTCAATAAAATTTCACTTCCAAGGAATTGTACACAATCCAACCATCAAAATTCCAATAACGTAGTTATTTTTAAATGTTTCTCTAGAACTACCATGTTAGTATTATTTATACACCCTCTTCCTCTGGACGCACCACATCTGCGGTTTTTCTAGCGTCCCGCAATACGGTCAGTTGAAAATTTGGTATTTTCCCGTTTAGTTGTGGGCGAGTTTCTGGTGCGGTAAATTTCGGCAATATTTGCGTTTTAATTAAAAAACAAGAATCAATTAATTGAGCAAACTTAAAATCAATCAATCTGGTGCGCGTTCAAATCGCCTTTTTATTTGCCATTTTTTACTGTGCTTATTTTTGTTTCTGTGCGCTGTGAGTGAGGCAAAGCGAAACAACAAACTACTTGCTGCAGCCTGTGGATGCTGCTCTCGAAGATTTTTCCGGCGCGGTTCTATTGATATATATATATATGTGTGCTTTTTTTTATTGTTATTTTCTGTGTTATCCGATGCCGGTGGCCAGTGGAGCGTTGCAAGAGAGTCGTCGTTGCGACTGATGAATTAAAAAACGTTAAATAGTTGAGCAAGAAGGCAACTCCCAATTGGTACAGCAACAACAAAGCGGCAATAACAAACTTTGTTTACCTCAAACTTCGGCGGCAACCCCAATCAGAAAAACCGAAATAGAATCTCAGTTCCAGTCCCCAGCTAAGGGTTAATTTCGAGTGTGTGTATGCGTGTGCGTTTGCATTTCTTACGGTTCTTTTTTTGTTTTTGTTTACTGTTGTTTTTGTTGTTACCTTTGCGCTATATTCGCTCGATAGAACGAAAAGCAAAGTGATGAGCTCATTGATAAGACAGCAGCAGCGCTCCTCTCTCACTCTCGCTCTCTCTTCCACTCCTCACGCACCCTCGCTACGCTCTTCTTCTCTATTTCGCCCTGCTGCTTACGTCATCCCGCCCCACCCCTAGCCATCATGCTCTACATACTTCTCGCAATTTATTTTTGCTTCATTATTTTTTTCTTCTTATTTGAACTTTGATAAAAATAATGCCCGAACAAGGGGGAAAAAGCACCGGTCGCTTGCACTGCAATCACAGTAATAAAAGGGAATCACCGTCCAAGTTTACATTATCAAGTGGCCGTTCTTTATGATTTTATTCCCTGCTTCGAGTTGGCCCCTCAAGTGTCCATAAACTCAGCCCAATAATTCTATGCGCCCACATTCCTCTTTCGATCGGTTTTAATATACTTGAGTACGTACGCACGTTTCTACATATAGTGAAGCTACACGCAGAGAAAAATATTCATGTACACATTGATTCCCATAAAATGAAAGGAAAGTAATTAAAGTTTTAGATCAGTTTAAAGGTAAATTTCATTATTTCTCTTTATTTTTTATTTTAATGTTTTCCCCTGGACAGGTTGTTGTTCTTTAAAATATATTTTTGAAAAAAAATATATAAACGATTTTTTAGTAAGGTTTCAAGGACTTTATACTTTTAAAACACTAAAAGTCTAAAAAAGTAGGCAATAAAATATTTTAAAATAAAAATTGAGTATTTTTATTGCCAGTTTTATTTATAAGCATACTTTCCAGGCACATTTTTAAAGGATAACTAAAAAATATAAATAAAATATGACGATATTTGATAATTTCTATATAATTCAAAAATAGCTGGTTAATCAATTAAATTCCAATACTATCGGTATTTTTTCTCAGTGCTTTAGAATATATGGCATGTGTATATGATTCAACTTATATGCAGAACAAGTTGCCGCCGTTGTTGTTATTTATATTTAATTGCTGTTGTTGTTGTTGCTGCGGTTCCCTAGAGACTGCAAAGAGCTTTGAATAAAAAACCATATTAAAAAACAAAAACAAATCGAATAAAAACACACAAAACCAACACCAAAAACAAGGCGCGCGTGTTCGATGCTAATCTAAAAAATAAATTCGTAACATACTCTCGGGCAGGGCTCGAAATATCGAGGCCACAGGCCATTAAAAGCTTCCGTCTATTCAATTTGTTAGGCCACAGAGAGAAAAAAGAACTTAGTTTTAAATTAAAATTAAGTTTAACATTTAATTGCAAATTTTCACATATCTTGGTTATAATTTATTGATTAATTTTTTTTCGTTGCCAAAGTCAGTAAAAGTTCTACAATCTTTTCGATATACATAGTAAATTTCTCTGTGGCTTTAACGCCTCTATAATTAACATCACTGCCTAATGGATGACACAATCGATAATAATATTAGTAATAATTCAATCGCTGAAATTATTTTCTCTGTGTGCTAATTAAAATATCCCCGTGTGTGTGTCTGTGCGCGCTTCTGTTTGTTTTTCTGCGGCAGAACTTTTTCGAGCGAAGCTTTCGGCCAAACAGGAAAGGAGTAACCGAAACATAACGAAATAAACAAGTAAATAAAGGACGAAGAAGACAGGACACAAGCGAGCAGAAGGAGCTGAGAACCTCAACCATGGGCAACATTCACACGACCGGTCCCAATGAGGCGTTAATTGTTTCAGGTGAGCATTCGTAAAGGGTTATTTTCAGCATTTATGTATGAAGGATCGGGAACCCAACTCCAATCCAGCCAGGCTTAAGTTTTCCTCACTCCCCCTCTCCCCCCTTACCCTTTTCTGGGAAACGCCTGTTGACTGATTTTGAAATGCTGCAATTAGGCAACCGCATTGTTGACAGGACATTGCGAATTCAGCCAGGGTTGCGATATAGTCGCAACATTTCCCTGACTTCCCTTTGATCTGTGAATGCGACACATTCAACATAATCACGACACTGAACGAAATAAAATATCTATGAACAATTTATTTGACTAAAATATATACTTTTTTGTTCATATATTTATTTCTAGTGCTAGAAGTTTAAATCTTATGTTCATTGTTCTAGTCAAAACCTTTTTCTTTTAGATTGTATTGTTTTATAAATTTAGTTATATGTTGAATATTCAAAACAATATTAAATCAAAACCCGTATATTTTATATATTCACTTGATATATTTTGGGTTTATTAGATTTCTTTATCGACTGGGATAAAGTTGACTTGATATAATCATTACTTATTTATATCCCCCACAAAGCAACTTTATTTGTAAGATATTAAATTTAAAAGGTCATCAAACCTTTTTTAAACCAAAAACATGTTTGAAAATATTTTTGTGATTTTATATTACGTGGTAGTAATATTATTATATTATACACTTGCAGGGTATAATAATATCAGTCATAAGCCTGCAACGAAGTGAAGGAGTCGTTTCTGACCCTATAAAAAAATTTCGTTTTTTGTAATGCTGATTTTTTAATCTATTAAAAACTGGCATAGAAAACCTTTCCAAATTGAAAATAATGCATTTTTGGTTAAGTTATAATCAATTTTTATGCAAGAATATATAAACTTTGGCTTTCCGAAGTTAGCTTTCATTCTTGTTGTTAATAAATATCGTATAAATTTTTAAAATAATTATGATTGGGTTTATAGTAGTTTTCTCTAAAATATTTCTGGCTAATTAACTGTTTTTAAACCCAAATATATTATTTAAAAATATTTTTGAGCTTGGTAATAAATTTACTATATTTTGTAAAGCTTCACTTCTTAAATCCTTTTCTTATATTTATATTTTCTTCTATAATTATTTCCCTGTGCAACCTTTGTGCTATCCATTGCGTATCCCTGGGGCCGGCTGAATGACAGCTTCCTCCGGCGACACCCAGAACGCAAAACACGGAAAAGAGGAACGCACACAGAAAACTCCCTGATGCATATTGAATTTTCCTTAGCTAAGGGGGAAGGGGTAGGGGTAGGGGTAGGGGTACGCGGATGCGGACAGTGATAACCACTTGTATGCAGCAGCCACCCATACACCCACCTCGGTTCTCCCTCCTCCATCCAACCCCCAGCATCCTGGCAAACCACCCCCTGCTGTGTGTCCTCTGTAGCTTGTTGCCATTTTGCCTACGTCTCTAGTTGGGTTTTTCTGTGTGTTCTCTGTGTGCCTTGGGCCTTGGGCTTGGGCTTGGGCCAAACTTCAGTTTTCAACCCTCGCGTCGTGCGGTTGTGCGGGCATGGGTTAATGCACTCTGGCCAACCCCTAGGGGTGCCCCCATTCCTGCTCCAGCCCCATCCCCTAATAGCCCAGCCCACTGGTCGTCACCACCAAACCCAAACCCACACCGAAATCCAAATCCAAACCCAGGCCTAAGCCCAATTTTGAGCCCGAAATGCAACTTGCACGAGTCGTTAAGGTAATTTCATTTAATTAACTCGCCAAGTCAAACAATAGAAGAGTTTGCTCTTCACTTTTCCTGCCATTTCCATCAAAAGTTACTTGTAAACGATTTAATGAAATAATAGATTTACATGAAAAATCGATAATCCTTGATCCTTGGAGATTATAAGAAATTAATGCAGTATACCGTTAAGATAAGCCCAGAAGGGACTGGGAAATGTACAGGGAATATTTATAATCCTTTCGTATACGAGGTATAGGGAAATTGATTAAAATTTCGATAAATATCGATACTTTTTTTTTATCAATAATGCTTTAAATATAATCATTTTGAGATACATTTACGATTATCTTTTAGCCCGCAATCTTTTGTGGAATTGACACAGAATATGAATTTATCGGGGAATTCATCGAAATAGCTCTACACAGAAAATAGATAACTCTTTAGCCATTAAGTTAAGGGAAATTTAAACAGTCTATCGATATCAGAATATCAGGGATATTTATCGGAATGGAATTAAATACATAATATATATATTTATTTTTGAATCGTTTCTAATTATCCTAAAAAAAAGAAAGATAAAATACAATCGCTAATTAAAATTGCATACTTAAAAAAACCTGCAATAAAAGGGTTGTAAATATATATACTATATGAAAAGATTTTATCAAGAACATATTAAGTTCCCTCAAGGCGTGCGTAATGTCTCAATTAAATCTCCTTAATTAACAAATGCCGAATCAAGAATTAAATTATTATTCTACTCGCTTTTTATTGACTAATTAAAATGGGCTTTGCTCCGAAAATCAACTCCATTCGGATCGTATCATGTCCGACGCCTTCTCCCCGATCATGAAGGCCGCCGCATTGGTGTGGGCGGTGGGTGGCACTGGGATGATGCTGGTGTCCACCACACGAAGCCTCCTCATGCCATGGACCTTTAGCTGGTGATTAACCACGGCGGTGGGATCATTTTCCGGCCCCATGCGACATGTCCCCACCTGGTGGTGCAGCGTATAGGATAACGTCCGGATGGAGCATCGCCAGTAATCATCCGAGGCGAACTCGTGGCCCTCGCAGCCCGGCGTCGGTCTCCGGAGCAGCCTAGCTCCGATCCTCTGCAGCGCCGGCATCTGCATGATCCGCAGACTGGCCTTGATGCCATCCAACAGATACTCCACATCCTCCTCGGCCACAAAGTACTTGGGATCGATCTTGGGCCAGCCCAGCGGATTCCGATCCCTAAGCCAAAGCCGGCCCACGGACTCTGGGTGGAACTGCATGACCAGCAGGGTAAAGTGATCCTGCCGGGCCTGAGCCAGCTCCCTGTACATCCTATCGTAGATTTCGTCCTTGAAATTGGCGCCCAACTTGAGGCCGGTGCCCTCGTCACTGGCCAGGCTCCCAGCGACCATAATCAGCTCGATATCTGGCCAATCCTTGGGCAAACTGGAACGCGGCGTCTTGAGAAAGGCCAGTGCCTCCACTCCACCGATGGAGCTCAGCCTGGTGGCGGGACTGCCGGCCAGCAGATAGGACAGAACCTCGGCGGCCGTGACCCTGGAGGTGAATGTCGTCTGGCCCGTGGTATTCGTCACAAAGGTGGGTCCAAAGTGGCACATGTGATCGTAGAGCCGGCGACCCACGGGCAGCTCCTTGACTATGGGCACCCCGATGGCCTTTAGGTTATCCTCTGGCCCAATGCCCGACAGGATCAACAGTTGCGGCGAGTTGAAAGCCCCTGCCGAGAGGATGACCTCCTTGCGAGCCCTGAAGCTGTAGGGTTTGTTCTTGTAGTGAAACTCCACACCATAGGCGGACTTGGTGGCGTCGTCAATGAGGATGCGGGTCACCCGGGCATAGGTGAAGATGTGCAGGTTGGACCGCAGGTCCCGCACCGGCTTTATGTAGGCCGAATAGGCCGAGTGCCGTCGCCCATTGAGGGTCGTGGCCTGGACATACGACACACCGAACTGGGATTCCCCATTGTAGTCGGTAAGCGGCAGTCCAGACTCCACAGAAGCCTCCACAAAGGCGTCCACCAGCTGGGACCGGAAGCGTACATACTCCACGCTCAGAGGACCGCTGTGATTATGATACGGCGAGTTCTCCAAACCCTGGAGCTGGGCATTTTCGCTGCGCAGGAAATAGGGCAGGACCTCGTTGTAGCTCCAGCCAGGATTACCGGCCGCCGACCAGCCATCAAAGTCTCGACGATTGCCACGATTGTAGATCATATAATTGATGGAACTGGTGCCTCCTAGCACCTTTCCCCTGGGCAGGGCACACTCCTGATTGTTCATGCCCAGGCAGGAGAGCTTCTGCGGCACGGACTTGTAGCCCCAGTTGGAGGATGTCTCCTGAAGATATCCTGCCAGGACTGGTGTCAAATGGGCTATATTCTCCACGCCCCCAGCCTCTAACAAAGCCACCTTCCATTGGGGATTCTCCGAGAGACGGGCAGCCAAGGAGCAGCCAGCGGCTCCGGCACCAACCACAACGAAGTCATAGTTGGCCAGATCCTTGGGCACTGCAACAAGTCCGAATATCTGCTAAATCTGACTGTATTTTATTTTATTTTTGGAGTGCTCACCATTGGGTCGCGTTGCCTGATCCAGAAGATTGACCAGTCCCACCTGGTTGAGCTGGTCCAGCAGCAGGCGGTTGACATCTGCCCGTGCTCCACTAAGGATTAGAAGCAACACAAGCGGCAGGAGCTGGCTCATTGAGATCTGGGAGGAAGTGGCCTGCATCTGCACCTGCTAAAGCTGGGCAAATGAGAGACCCTCGGCTGGGGGAGTTGCTTTTAAGCCATGGCTTGGCTTAGCTCCTGGACAGAACTGGACTGGAGACGGGATGACTCAGGTGGCGGGCCATAATGCCATAATGCCATAATACCTCACACTCAACACAGATACATTTGCACCTGGACAGCGAGCTCCAAACACGGTGCTGGGCCTTTTGTTGTTGCTTCTGTGGCTGTTAATCCACCGGCACCGCCACCGCCGCCGCCCAAAACCACCATATAAACCACATACCCTGCAATTCTTCCAAGGGAGTTATGGATTCGGTTTAGAGTTCGATTTTGGTTTGCCGAAATTCAATAGAAAATAAACTAAAAACAAAAACAAACAGAGAAAATATCGATATATAAAATCGATACCATTCCTAGATGTTTATTGAGGTTTAAAAGAACCACTTGATATATCCTCAATACTATGTCTATCGTTATTATGTTGAATATATTGTTTCTGAATACAAAAGCATTTCTGCTTTATTTTAGTTTAATTTGATTGTCATATCGATATTATAGTTCCTAAATATATACAACATTAAAAAAATCAGTATGTTTTATTCGTTTCTACATCTATTTAATATCGATATCAAAATAATTATAATAAATTTTATTTTAATATCGATAAATATCGAAAATATAAAGATTGGGAAATATACAACAGTTTTATATCGAAAATAATATCGATAAATATCGAAAACATATTTGTCTGCATCTATTTAATATCGATATCAAAATAATTCTGATTAATTTCGTTTTAATATCGATAAATATCAAAAATATAAATATTGGGAAATATATAACAGTTTTATATATAATATCGATACATATCGAAAACATATTTATCTGCATTGATAAATGAACTATTTGTTAAATCCACAATAATATCATTATCTTTATTTTGATATCGATAAAATATCGAATTATTTAGAATTAAAATAATTATAAAGTATGTTAGGTAGGGAATATCATGGAGACCTCGAAATGATCATAACGCATCCAATAATATAGCTTTATGAATGAATTGAAATGTCAGCTCCCGCGGTCCCCAGGAAGAAATAAAGCAATGAATGAAATTAAGCGCCGACACGGAAAATCGTAAAACTTTATAACCAACTGAAGACCCGAGAACCAAATGGACTGGCAAATAGGAGAATGAAATGGGCCATTAAGCAAGGCAAAAAGCAAAACAAACAACAACAAAAACCTGAGGAAAATCAACAAACTAACGGCTAGAAGAATTAAGAAACTAAGAACTTCAAACCGGTTAAAGAACTAAAAACAATTTTATCTGAAATTAGCACCAATTAGCAGTTAAACAAACAAAAAATAGTGAAAATGGGAGCATAGAAGAGGCGCCTGAAATCATTAGTTTTTGTTCTAAATTCCAACCACTATATCTTTGATATATACTCTATATATAGAGTAATAACAACTTTATATAGAAGTATCATCTCCCTCAGAAATATCGATAAATAAATAATAACAACACTCCTTGAAAACAATTAATAAATTCATCCGTAATCATCTCCTCTTAATGTGAACAAAATACCAATTAGCTGATATAATTATCCGATTTCGATCTTGTTAAATGCATTTAATTAATTTGAAAATGTCGTAGCTACAGGGTATCGAGGCAATGCTAAGGCCACATTTCCTGGTTTGTCCAAATGTGAAGGGAGAATGACAAGATTCTCACTTTTTGTTAAGTGTCTCAGACGCCATTTGTGCGAGTTCGTTTAACTTTGGCGCGTGCTCCGCGTCCACTGGGAGTGCACTCGGATTTCGATCCGTACAGGTATTACGTATACGTATACCTGTATCGTATATAAATAAATATATATAAACACTCCCAGCGCTCTATTAATTTCTGAGTGCCGAGCTGCTGCCCTCGGAGGCATTGAACTTGATCCAAACGTTGCTCGGTGGGAGGGAAACCCGTTTGCAGTGCCTCAGATTTTCAAACCGAACGGGTCGGTGCGAAGTTATTAAGCTAGGTCATGACGTGATCTGCTTCGGATTGACCCGTATTGTTCTGGAGACCTTCTAAGCCAAGGTACACTCAAAGAAAAGATAGCTAACTTCGGGAAGTAGTACTTTTATAATAATAATATAATACCCTATAATACGAAAATTCGATATAAAGTATTCTTGATAACTAAAATCTATAAAAACCACAAAACGATTTGGGAATTATAATAATTTAAAAAGCAAACCTGGCATTTAAAAAGCAACAGTTTTTGGCTTGGGAATTATAAGCACAGAATAAAAATTCAAATACATGTAACTCTTATTTTGTTTTTCTACGCTTTTTAAATACAAGTGATTATTATTGTTGTTATTATAATTCCCAAGTCTCTTTTTCGTAAACATAATAGAATTATTCTTGAAGGCTTTTAATATTCTTAGAATTCCCAACCAGTTTTATTCCTTCTCTATTTTCTTCCGTTTGGTTTATTTTTTGTTTATTATTTACAAATTTAAATTATTATTATTATTTTGCATATAATTTCCAAGAGTTTTTCCCTTTTTCTTTACTATAATAGAATTTCCCTCGAATTATTTTCATGCGTTTATAATTCTCAAACGGTTATTTTTATTTTTTTTATTATTTTATATTTATTAAAGTTCCAAACCTTTCAAAAATATTTAAAATAAATGCAATGAAATTTCTTTAAAAAAAAAACAACCCTTTTAAAATATTTTCACTCACCAAAAATAACAACATTTCTTAATATAAACATATATTCCTCTCTTAAATACATTGAGTTATTTATGAATATGTATTTTATTAAATGTATAAGCCTAGGAAAAAAAAAGAAATGGAGTTTTAGGTTAATTAAATCAATAACTAAATATATATCTCTCTGGCTCTCTGGCTTTTAGAAAACACTTCCGAACCAGTTCCAGAGTGGCGATAGCGTCTCCCAGGTGTTCCAGTGTACCCACTCGCTTGGCCCCAACTTTCGTTTTGCATTTTATTGACCCATTTACATGAATCACTCGAGTAAAAGCTCCATCCAAGCTGATCTCTGGTGGAGCATTCAGCTCCATTCGGATCGGATCATGTCCGCCGCCTTCTCCCCGATCATAATTGCCGCCGCATTGGTGTGTCCGGTGGATGGTCGAGGGATTATGCTGGTGTCCACCACTCGTAGCCTCCTCATGCCATGGACCTTTAGCTGGTGGTTCACCACGCTAGTGGGATCGCTCTCCGGCCCCATGCGACAGGTGGCCACCTGGTGGTGCAGCGTGTAGGATAACGTCCGGATGGAGCATCTCCAGTAATCATCTGAGGCGAACGTGTGGCTCTCACAGCCCGGCACTGGCTTGTCCAGGAGCCTGGTGCCGATGGCCTGCATGGCCGGCATTTTGGAGATCCTCAAAGCCTCCTTGATGCCATCCAGCAGGTGCTCAATGTCCGCCGGCACCGAGAAGTACTTGGGATCGATGCGTGGCCACTCCAGCGGATTGCGATTATGCAGCCAGAGGCGGCCCACGGAGGCGGGATTAAAGTCCATGATCAGGAAGCTAAAGTGATCCCTTTTCTGCAGCGCCAACTCCTTGTACATCTTCTCGTAGATCTCGGCCTTGAAGTTGGCTCCCTGGAGGAGGGCAGTGCCCTCGTCACTGGCCAAGCTGCCGGCCACTTGGATCAGCTCGATGTCGGGCAATCCCTTGGCCGTCTTGGCCGAGGGCACCTTGATGAAGGTGAGCGTTTCCACGCCGCCAATGCTCGAGAGGAAGGTATCGGGTCTGCCCAGCAGGAACTCGCTGACCACCGGCGGTCCTATGCTGGCGCTGAAGAGGCTCTGGCCGGTGGTGTTGGTCACAAAGGTGGGTCCAAAGTGGCACATGTGATCGTACATCCGTTTGCCCACGGGCAGAGCCTTAACTATGGGCACCCCGATGGCCTTCAGGTTATCCTCTGGCCCAATGCCCGACAGCATCAGCAGCTGGGGGGAATTGAAGGCTCCGGCCGAGAGGATCACCTCCTTGCGGGCCTTCACCCGAAAGACCCTGCCCTGATGGGTGAACTCCACACCGTAGGCGGTCTTGGTGGCTGCGTCGATGAGGATGCGGGTCACCCTGGCCAAGGTCACGATATGCAGATTCTTGCGGCTCGCCCTTATGGGCTGTATGTAGGCGCGGAAGGCACTGTGCCGCCTGCCCTTCTGGGTGGTGGCCTGGACATAGTTGACGCCCAGCTGCGTCTCGCCGTTGTAGTCCACCCGCGAGTGACCCGCCTCCTGGGCAGCCCTGATATAGGCATGGGCAATGCGGGACCTATGCCGCACATCCTCCACACTCAGCGGTCCGCTGTGGTTGTGGTACGGCGAGTGCTCGAAGCCCCTCAGCTGGGCATTCTCTGCGCGCAGGAAGTAGGGCAGGACTTCGTCGTAGCTCCAGCCGGGATTACCGGCTGTCGCCCAGCCATCGTACTCCCGCCGATTGCCACGATTGTAGATCATATAGTTGATGGAACTGGTGCCGCCAAGGACCTTGCCCTTGGGCAAGGCACACTTCCTCTCGTGCATTCCCCAGCAGGCATGGCGCTGCGGCGTCGATCGGTAATTCCAATTGGAGGCCGTGCTCTGGAGATGTGCCGCCAGCACGGGCACCTGGTGGATCCAGTTCTCCACACCGCCGGCCTCGATCAGCAGCACACTCCACTTGTGGTTCTCCGAGAGACGGGAGGCCAGAGTGCTGCCCGCGGAGCCAGCTCCGGCCACTATGAAATCATAATGCGATAGGGGTGCTGCCAAAAACAATACAAAATCAATATAAAAATTGACTATAATGATTGGAAAATCATTTAAAAGCCGCCTCACCATCGTTATACAAGGGCAGATTGACGATATTCCCAAGCCCAAGTTGTCTTAATAGATCCAGATTCTGCTTGTTGGCGCTGTCCAGTCGTATCCCAGGAATGGTCGGGACCAGCACCACCAGAAACAGAAGCCGGAAGAGCAGCAACACCTCCATGGTTTGGGTTGTGGAAGTTAACTGAACTCTGCGGCAACGCAGCTTCACACCAAGTTGGATCTCTGGCCGGGGCCAACGATGCCAGTGGACTGTGGAGCAGGTGGTGATGATATTACCAGGAATTCGGGTCATGATGCAATATTTATATATATATATATGAAGGGATACACTGGCTTAGGGATGTATATCGAAATGAGATAAATTAGAAAAATATACGTGCTTAATATCATATCGAAAATATTCTACATTTTAATATATCGAAATTTAGGTATCGAAAATCAACACATTATACGTTAAATTGAAGATATTATCGAAAAAATATTTAAAAACTTTTGAATTAATTGCTTTCAGAATTTATTGTTCCAATATATATCCTTGCAGGGTATTATAATGTCAGTCATAAGCCTCCAACAAAGTAAAGGAGTCGTTTCCGACCCTATAATGATCAGCATTAAAAGCCGAGTCGAAATGGCCATGTTTGGACGAAACAAAATTTTTCTAAATTTTTCAAAATTTTTTAACATCTTCAAAGTTGTAAAAAATTGCAAAAAAAAAATTTTAATTTTAAAATTTGTAATTTGTAATGCTAATTTGTTACCCTAATAAAAAATAGCATAGAAAAGTTTTCCGAACTGAAATGAATTTATTTTTGACTGATTTATGATCCATTTTCATGCAAGGGTTTATGAACATCTTCTTTCCCAAGTTAGCTTCCTTTCTTGTTCTTGTTCTTTCTTGCTCAATTTAAACTTATAACAAATTTATGCTAATTACATCAAATATAATAATAAATAAAAGAAATTATTAAAAATAACGATATAATATTATTTAATTTATTTAGCAAAGAAAAAAATGATTTATTTTATTTATAGTTTGTGGTTAATATAAATTTTTCAGCCCAAAGAAAAGTTTTTACTTTTTAACGAATTTTGTCAAACTGTGGATCATCTTAATGCCGGTTTGGTTCTCCCTGGCTGATCTTTCTTCCTATCCCTTTCTTTCTCTTTTCCCCCTTTCTCTTCTTTCTCTGCCTTTCTCTGTGCACTGACAAAAAAGTGCAGTTCCAATGAAATCAATATTAATAAAGAAAATAATAAGGGAGTTCTTGTTGAAGGGTTCACCATGTCATATATGATTTTATGGATCTTAAAATTCAAGACTAAAAACTTGTATTTAAATAATTTAAAATCGAAAATTCTCTTTTAAAAGGTTATACCAAAAGTAGGCTATGATATTTTATTACCGAATTTTACGTCGATTTTATAACAGAAATTTGAAATGCCCAGCATTGTTTTTTTTTTTTTTTAATCTTGTGCCTATACATTATATACAACTAATGATTTTTCCAATTACAAAATAATTAAATAACATAAGAAATTACTGCTGGTTGTTAACTACGATTTTTCTCTCCGTGTATTTGAATCCAATGAGTGGGATGACTTTGTGTGGCCGGGTTTTGTAGGGCTAAAACAGGCTGTGATTGCCTCAGAATTTTTATTGCCCCTTGCTAATTTTTTAGCTTTCTGCTTGTTCTGTATTCTCTCTCTCTCTCTTTCTCTTTCCTTCTCCCTGAAATCCCCCGTCTCTTTCTACAAGTATTCTGGCTTTATCTCTCTCTCTCTCTCTGTTACTGTCCCTGTCTCAGCCTGAGTCTTGGTTTTTGCATCTAAAATCCGAGCTTGGTTCAATGGCACTTGGATGGTTGGGCAACTTGTTTATTATTTTTTTTTGTATTTTTTTTTCTGGGGAATCTTTGGAGATTGAAGATTGAAGACTGAAGCACTAGAAGCGGGCACTTGAGGGTTAATATATACCAAGAGCAACCCCATAGTGCCCACAGTGAAGTAAAAAAAGGCGAGAACAAAACCAAAGCGGATTAAACGACTTTGCGTCCAGCTCCAAAAAAAAAAAGCAAAAACTGACAAGAGATGAGAAAATTAAGAAAGGATTGAGAGAAAAAAGGGGTGACCACCCATTATTGCAGCGGAATCAACCCCCCAAAGCATATGGATGCAGTTCGCAGGATTTCCCTTACAAATCCCGGAGCAACCGAATAAATGAGACTCATCCGAAGGATGGGTCATGTTTTGGTCATGGCAATTGCATTCACAATTTGTTTCCTTTTGTGTTTGTTCGCCTTTTTTTTTTAGCAACCGAAATCCGCCCCCTGGATTCATGAATATTTCAATTTGTGTTAATGAAAAGTCTGGCGAAAATAAAACCATGGTAACTTTGCCTCTTGTTATGAAAAAATGAAAGGGAAATGGTAAAGGGATGCGGTTTTGAAACCATGTTGTGTAAGAGATTAGGAGTTAAATTCTAAATCTTAATAATCTTTTGTTTTGGACTTGAAAAAAGCAGAAGATTTGATTTTATATAGAATCTTAGCAGATATAAATATAATAAATATTTCATAACTTTGAGCACAATAGCTTAGAAGACATGGGAGTTATGCTTATACTTGTGTGTGTATCGGGTGAATCAGTCCCATTTGATATATCGAATAATAGAATATAAAAATATCATAAAATATAATAAATTTTAAATATAAAAATATATATTATTATATATATTATTTATCTTACTATTATGAAATATCGTTTTGCATATCGACTTTTCTCTCAAATATCGATTGAGTGATAATTTATCGAGTTTCTTTATCATCTCTAGTTAGTGCTACACCTTTGCAACATTCGATATGTTGCCAGAAACATTGAGTGTTGCTCAGCATGTTGCCAAGCAACACTTGTGCATTTTAATGTGCTAAATGTAAGTTTTTTTTTACAATTTTAAAATTGATTAAAGCCTAATAAAAATAAGATTAAAAACTTTATCCAAGTCTTTAGATTTCTTTAATATCTTATATAGAATTATTTAAATAAGAATCTCCCAAAGAATGCCGGCCTGGAAACCGGTTAAAAGTATCTTGTTCTGAGCTTGAAGCCAAGCTTAAAGCTTTTTATACAAAAATCAATCGCATTTGGTCTATAGTCTACCCTTGGGCTGGCCTCACAGACGACTTGAGCGATCTCAGCTCTTCTACTCGGCAGTTATTCTCAATTTTGGACAGATTTATACCCAATCCACATACATAAATAATTCTAAGGTCAAATCGATGCAAATCGAAGCAACTTGAATGCAAAGACCAACGTAAAACCAGAGACTAGCAGACACTTGGCACAAGCTAAATATTCACACCGCCTTTAGATCGTTAAAAAAAAGACAAAAAAAAAAACGAGAGTAAGCCAAAAATCATTTCCGCAACAATAAAAAAATAGCCAAAAGAGGCAAGAGACAGACAAGAGTGGAAACAAAGGCGTCTAATAAATCAAAACAAAGCGAAAGAAACAAAAAAAAAATACAACAAAATCGTCAAACAAGCGGTCAACTTCATGGATTTCACGGATTTTTTGATTACGATGCCACAAATTGATTAGCATGAAAATTGCCAGAGCTGAAAGAGTCGATGAAATTCAATGTCAATGTCATGTTGATTAGATATTACAAATTAACTTTTGACTTCAAGTTGTACAGTTTTTGGAGTTTGCAACTAATTGTCCAAGGTTTGAGTTTAAATTAAAATCTAACCACTTGTTTATTAATGTAAATACAACTACTTATAGTTTGATTTATGGGAGATTTATAAAAAATACAAGGAATAAAATTGAGGAAAATAAATGTGAATCTGGAATCAACATTTTTGAAATCAAATATTTAAAATCTAGATACATACCTGTAATTATATGAATATCTTTGATTTTACCACTTTTTCGCAAGTTCTAAGCATTTGTTTTCATTCTCACTTTACATTTTTATAACAAAGTTCGACCCGAGAATCCCCCATTGAAAACCATTTGATGTACAATTTATATACGAAACTTATTGCGATTTATTATTACATATTATAGTCTTACGTTTCTAGACTTAATGTAGAATCAGTTCAGGCAAGAGAGAATTAGAGATTCATAAAAATACAAAAAAAAGACCAACAATTTGCGAATGCCGAGCACAGCAGCCTTAACCTAGCAACGTGGGCCCCATACTTATGGGTTTCCACACCTGACTTTGGACTGAGAGGAGGGATTATATATAGCTACTAGCTACGATTCGAACTCTACTGGATAAAGCCGTGATCCTGCTTGATCATATCCGCCGCCTTCTCGGCAATCATAAACACGGGCCCATTGGGATGTCCGGACATGATCTCGGGCATGATGCTGGCATCGGCCACCCGGAGATTCTTGATGCCATGGACCCTCAGGCGGGCATCCACCACCGCCGCCCGATCCGACTTGGGCCCCATCTTGGCGGTGCCCGAGTAGTGGTAGATGGTGAAGGTGAAGTGGCGGACGTAGCAGGCCCAGTAGGCCCAGCTCTTGTAGGGATGCTGCTTGCAGGTGGGGATCTTGCGCTCCCACAACTTGGCATTGATGGCCTCCATGCCGCGCTGGTTCATCAGGCTGATGGCCTTGAGGAGTCCTCGGACCGAGATGTCCACGTCATAGGGATGGGCAAAGTAGTTGGCGTGAATCAGGGGATACTTGAAGGGATCGCTGCTCTTCAGCATGATGCGACCGCGACTCTTGGGCCTCAGGATCATGGGGAAGATCATAAAGGCATTGAGGGACTTGTCCTCGATCTCGGCGAACAGCGAGTCGTAGATGGACTTCTTCAGACCGAAGGCACGCGATATAGCCGGATTGGAGGACATGGAGCCGCCCACCAGGAACAGCTCAATATCCGGCCAACCATCCTCGTCCCGCTCGTGATCCAAATCCCAGAAGGCAATTGCCTCACAGCCGCCAGGGGAGCCATAGGGACCCTCCATCCTATTGAATCTGTTGATCAAAGTGGGATCCGCAAAGTCCTCAAACTTCAGGGAAGTGGCATTCGTGGTGAAGGTAACCGCCGGCGCCGTATGATCCTGCAGATTATAGCCGACAGCGAGATCAGCAATGGGCTTAATGCCCACCTCCCTCAGATGCTTGGCCGGACCCACACCAGACAGCATCAGCAGCTGCGGGGTATTGATGGCTCCCGCGGAGACAATCACCTCCTTTCGCGCCAAAATCTTCTGCATGCGTCCATCGGTCTGAACCATAATGCCATAGGCCGTCTTGGTCTGAGGATCAATGAGGACCTTGGTGACCAGGGCATGCTTCTTCACATGCAGGTTGCTTCGCTTGCCCTTCAGGGGATACAAATAGGCCCGGTTGGAGCTCCATCTGGTGGAGTTCCTGGTGGTGGTATGCAGGAAGGCCACGCCGTTCTGTATCCTTCCATTATAGTCCCTGTACTTGAGGCCATCCTGCTGGGCGGCATCCACAAAGGCCTCGGCGATCTTGGAGCGCCAGTTCACATAGCTAACCTTTACGGGACCATTGCGACCCACATAGTCCTCCTCGGCATCGGGCACACTGCTGCCCTCGTACTTCTTGAAGTAGGGCAGGACATCCTTGAAGCTCCATCCCGGGTTGCCCAGCTCCTCCCAGCGATCGTAGTCCCGGCGATTGCCGCGGGTGTACATCATGTAGTTGAGCACGGAGCTGCCGCCAACCACCTTGCCGCGCGGCCAGTTGCAGCGGTTGTTGTTCATCGCCAGACAGGCATGGTCCGAGGGCTGCGTCCTGTACTTCCAGTTCATCTCGCCCAGCTGCAGGAAATGCGCCACAATGGGCACATCCATGACCAGACGCTCGGGTCCGCCGGCCTCCAGGAGGAGCACGCGCCACTGGGGATTCTCCGAGAGGCGTGCGGCTAGAGCACAGCCCGCCGTGCCGGCACCCACGACAATAAAGTCATACTCCGAGTCCATCACCAGATTGTTGTCATAGTTCTCCAGCTCGAGATCCGCCTGGCCGCGTCGCAGGAAGTTGATGGTCTCAAAGAGGACATTGTTCTCCTGGGCCAGGCTAGCGCAGGCCCAAAAGAGCAGGCACAGGGCCGCAATTAATACGGATTTTCGACGACTGGCCATCACTTCACTTGATTCACCAGAAAAAAAAGATATTTATTTTGTTACTCGATCGATTCGAGGTTCTAGGTTCGAGGTGTAACTTGGACGCGATCGCGTGCGTGTTGCCCAATCGGTTTCGGAACTAGAAATGCTGACAAATGCGGTGGCCAAGTTCAATTTAATATTAAATTCGGCGCCGATCGGCCAGCTTCGTTTTCGGTTAGCAGCTGATGCCGACGCTCTCGGCTTTCGGCTCCAAGAGACCGCTGCGATCCGAGCGATCCAAGAATCTTCAAATCCCCTCGAGACTCAGCATGACTGTGGACACGTTCGCAGCCCAACAGCGGAGAGACAGAGACAAAGACGAAGCCGAAGCCGAGTCAAGAAATAAAGAAACTGAAAGCTCTGCTATTTTGACATTGACTTGAGCCGATCGCTCCAATCGCTGGCTATATAGTTGTGTCTTGGCAACCTGCAGATGGCAAGATCGCAAGATCGCAAGATCGCAAGATCGCAGATCGCAGATGCGGAAGCAACCGATCCACAATTAAAAGGGCTTTCCCATGGCTACAAATAACCCATCAAACTGGACCGAGATCCTCCCCTCAATACTATAACACAATAATAATTAAGAATCATGGTTTATAGTCTGCGGTTCGCCGCAAGAATTTTGTCTTTTCGGGGCGGGGTCCTCGGAGAAACCAGTCGTAATCATAATAATATCTTAAATGCCAAAGCAGATGCCAGCTAATCGCTTTATTATGCTTATTATAAATGGGATTTGCCAAGAACGTTGTCTGGACTCTATATCTATACTATATATCTGCAACTTAAATAATTCATCAGTTTTCTCTGCATGTTAATATTAACTATATAAAATATTTGAGTGATATTAATTTTAATACTTTGGCGAGCTATTATTGTCGATTTCAGACTTTTGATAATATTTAAACGATAAATACATTATTTTTCGTTGAATTTTATTTTGATATATGAAAAGTTATGATGTTAACGATATAATATATTGTGCGGCATTTGTTTTCTATTATGGATATTCGATAATGTCGATATTTAGTGGTAAAATGCTACTTTTTTATTATTATTATTTTTAAAATTTTTATATACGAAAAGTAATGATATTTTCGATAAGAAATGAAGTACGATATCGATATGTTAACGTTAAATGCGATATTTTTCGATATATGTAATATGAAAATGAGTGCCATAGAGATTATTCCCGATTTCTGACTTCATCCCCAGATTGCACCCAAGATAAATTTAAAGTATGGAAAATATATTGAATATATATTTATTTATTTATATATTCCAAGGTATTTTTTCTTAAGGTGTTTTTCCCCTTAAAAATAACTTTGCACATTTAACAAGCTCAGCTTTTTTTCAATTGAAAATCCATTAGTGATCAGGAATAACTTTATGCTAAGATCTAGATGAAATAACACTAAATCAAAAGCCCATTTATGGTTTATTTAATACAAATCCCTGACAATCTACTTGGCGTCTAAGTTTTGATTGCGTTTAAACAATTTTCTATTTGTTTTAATTTCTTTGCAGTTTAAAGCTAGAAATAACATAATTGAATTTAATTTAAATGAACTTTGACAATCAGAATCTATTATAATTTAAGTGTTTTCCAATCGCAGGCTAACCACCATATAATTTTAACTGATTTCATCATTTTTATATACACATCAATTCACTAGAAAAGTCACTCGGGTTAAATATATAGTTGATTCCCACTTAAAGTCTAAGCTTTAAGATCTTCCTATAAATTAATAAATTAGGCAAAAAAAAAAAAAAACATAGACTTGAAATAATTCCTAGATCTGCGAGTAGTTGTGATCCTCCTTGATCATATCGGCCGCCTTCTCGGCTATCAGGAAGACGGGTCCATTGGGATGACCCGATACCAGATAAGGCATAATGCTGGCATCCACCACGCGGAGATTCCCGATGCCATGGACCCTCAGGCGGGCATCCACCACCGCCGAGGGATCCGACTTGGGTCCCATCTTGGCCGTCCCGGAGTAGTGGTAGATGGTGAAGGTGAAGTGGCGGGCATAGCAGGCCCAGTAGTCGCTGCTCCGCCACTCGTGCTGCTCGCAGCCCGGCAGACGCTTCTCCAGCAGCCTGGCTCCGATCTCCCGGAAGGCGGGCTTCTCCAGCAGCCGGACGGCCTGTTCGATGCCACGAACCGTGATGTTGAGATCATAGGGATCCGCAAAGTAGTTGGCATAGATCCGGGGATGCTCCGTGGGGTCGCGACTCCTCAGCTTGATGCGGCCGCGACTCTTGGCCCGCAGGATCATGGGGAAGATCATGAAGCCGTTGGCACTCTGACGCTCCAGCTCCCCGAACATGCTCTCGTAGATCTCCTCCCTGATGCCCAGGGCCAGGCGCAGGGCCATGTTCGTCTGCAGGCCGCCGCCCACCACGAAGATCTCCATGTCGGCCCAGCCATCGGGGTTTGTGGGATCGTCGAGGGCATAAAAGGAGATGGCCTCGACGCCGCCGGGTATTCGTAGGACTCCACGGCCCTTAAGGAACTCAGCAATGACCTCGATGCGGAACATCTCCTGGACCTGCAGCGAACTCACATTGCACAGGGCACTCACCGCCGGTGCTATGTGATCTTGGAGGTTATAGCCGACGGCCAGATCGGCCAGAGGCTTAATGCCCATCTCCCGGAGATGCTTGGCGGGACCCACGCCGGACAGCATCAGCAGCTGCGGCGTATTGATGGCTCCCGCCGAGAGAATCACTTCCTTTCTGGCCAGTATCTTTAGGGTCTTGCCATTGATCCTTACCATAATCCCATAGGCGGTCTTGGTCTTGGGATCAATCAGGATCTTGGTGACCAAGGCGTTCTTCTTCACATGCAGATTCCTGCGCCTGCCCTTGATGGGATACAGATAGGCGCGGTTGGAGCTCCATCTGGTCTCATTGTAGATATTCGCCTGCAAATAGGACACTTTTAGCTGTTGGGCTCCATTGTAATCTCCGCGCGGCAGTCCGGCATCCTCGGAGGCGGCCACGAAGGCGTCGGCAATGCGAGTCTTCGTCTTGGAGTAACTGATCTTCACCGGCCCCCCACGACCCACATAATCCTCCTCGGCATCGGGTATGGTGCTGCCTTCGTACTTTTTGAAGTACGGCAAAAGTTCCTGGAAGCTCCAGCCGGGATTACCCAGACTGGCCCAGCGATCGTAGTCCCTTCTGCTGCCCCGGGTGAACATCATGTAGTTCAGGGTGCTGCTCCCGCCCATCACCTTGCCCCGGGGCCAGTTGCATCTGTGGCCGTTCATGGCCAGACAGTACTTCTTCGAGGGCTCCGTCTGGTACTTCCAGTTGACGTCGCCCAGCTGCAGGAGATGGGCCACAATGGGTATGTCCATGACATAGTTCTCGGGTCCGCCGGCCTCCAGGAGCAGCACTCGCCACTGGGGATTCTCGGAGAGGCGGGCTGCCAGAGCACAGCCCGCTGTGCCGGCTCCGACAACTATGAAGTCGTACTTGGTGGCCAGTGACTGGCGCTCGTCCAGATTCTCCAGATCCAGCTGGGCCTGGCCGCGTCGCAGAATCTCGAGGGTGTCGAACAGCGAGTTGCCGAGGTAACTTTGACCCGTCGCCGGCGTGGCCAAGGTCAGCGCCAATCCCAGCCAGAAGAGGATCATCCTGAAGGGTGGCAAGCCTGCTGTAGTCCAAGTCCAAGTCATTGAAGCGTCATGGTTGTGGTGCAGCCGGACGCACTCGACTATCGCGATCGACTGACCGCCGAACTGAGAGTTTAGTCGAGGGAAGCTGCCTTTAAAAACTGCATCTAAAACTGCGCCATGTGGGCCCTGCACTGTTGACAATTACCAAATGATCGTGGTCCAAACAACACAGAAAGAAAACCCTCAAAGCAACCACAAAAAACCCCTTATTTTTAATGTATTTCACACTTTACACAGATGTAGGCATTAAATTAAAAATATATAATATTAAACTTGGACTTTGTCTGGAATATAAATTCTGGGAAAGCACCTTAACTTTATTTTAAGTCCAAGCTCCGACTAGAAAAATCTCCTATAAATCCCTTCAATTCTCTCCCAATAAGCAGCATTTAATGGGTTTTATTTTTTGTATTTCTAAAGTAAAAACTGAATTAAAGATATATATTCCGCAGTGCATCTGTTGACTTTAGTTCGTGGCTAACCAGTAGCTATCTTCTCTGTAATTAATCACAGTGCAATCGATGCAAGTTCATAAGCATTCAGCAAATGCAATCAGCTGCGAATTAAATTCATTTAAGAATGTGCAAATGACAGCTTCCTCCGCGTCATATACAGCCATTTTCGATTTAAATTATGGGTTGAATACAGAACAATTGCTTACTAATCAATGGGCTGGGTTAAATTAAGCACAAAAATGCAAAAAAAAAATCAAAGTATTGATCAATCGGATATCTCAATAGAATTTGATTTATATTTATATGATAAGGATACTGGAAGAATATGATTATTTTCATCAGGTGTTTTAGCTTAAGAAAAGTGTGGCCAATGTCGAGAATGATTCATATTAAACGAAGTTCTGTTTAATGCAAAAAATATTTATTAAAATTTAAAATTGTAGACTTTAAGCTAGAGGAATGATTAATATTATGTTTCATTAAAGAACAGCAGTGTGACCATTTAATTGAAAGATAGTGTGACCGAATTTGGGTATGATTCATCTCTACCGAAAATCTCTTTTATTCAACAAATATTCATATAATTTTAATATTTATAGCCTATAGTTTTGGGTTAAGTTAAAGCAAGGGTGTTCTTTCATTTAATTAATGCTTAAATAAAATAAAAAAATATATATAAAAATATATAATTACTCAAAATTTATATTTTATAAAACAGAATGACGCAAATTGTTTAAAATAGAGTTTCTGACAGCACATTGACAGCAGTATTTATTCATATATTCAATAGAATGAGTTCTTGTTAAAATTACACAACATTCATGAATAGTTTGCAGCTTCGAAAGTTCATTAAAATATATATAGAAATATAAATTCCGTTAACTTATTCAACTGTTTCAAAGTTCTTAAAAGGCGAAAGACCAACGATCGCCACTCGTAACTAGTGAATGGAGTTGTAATGTTTGTTTCTGTTTTTTTTTTCATTCTCTTATTTTTCCATCTGCCGGCTACATTGTTTACTGAATAATTTTATAATTATTTCCGCTTGCATGTGAACTCGTGAGCTTAGAATGGGACAGTCTTTATATATATAGAGAAAAAATTGCCAAGATCCCAAGCAGCCGAGCGCAACCGTATGACATACTAACTGAAAAACTGAAAAACAAAATGAAAATAAATTAAGAAGCCGCTTAATGGTTTTTTGATGTGTTCTCCGCCCCCAAATGACATTGTTGCAGCAAGAAAAAACTTATATATATACACAAATATATGTATATAAGTACGAATGTCTGTGTGCAGGACGATTCCAGGAGGAGTTTTTCGCTCTGGATCGAAGGAGGAATACCAATGAGCCATTCCCATAACGATAAGAACCTTTTGTGGCAGGGCTCCAAGGGCGGCCGGCATCCAGCCTCCGTCTCTCGGCGGCATCCAAGAACCGATGACATTCAGGTCCACGAATAGTTTGGAGTCAAGGCTGCCGAGAGGGTCTGCGGCTGCCAATTTCGCAATTTGCCGGCGCGATTCGCGATACGCGCGGGCTTCAAGTTCGTTGAGCTCCCATTCGCGGATGCACGGAGAGAAAATTGTGGGAAATATAGTTATATAAGTATTTGTTAGAATATTAAAAGAAAAGAGCACATTTCGGTAATATTTTCTCTTATTTTTCGAACTAGAAATTAGGAAATATGGATTATATTTATTTAATATCGATATCAATATTTATTCATTGCGATAAATTAATATTTTGTGACATATTATAGAAAAAGTATCAAAAATGTATTTTTGATTATTTCTCGATATAAATTATAATACAATAAACATTTTCCTATACTTTTTTGATAAAACTTATATTTTAAAATTATATTTATTATGTTTTTTAGGATTGAAAAATGGAAAATAGGTGAAACATTCAAGATATTTGTTAAAATTATATTTTTCATTATATATGATATTTTTCGATATTTTAAATTCGATATCCAATTTTTATGATATTTTCGTATTTCTTGTTAACATTACATACCATAAATATATCAAAATTTAAAGTTTCCAATATATGAGACTTTAGAATTTTATCGATATATTTTCTCGATAATATTGATATTTTAACATAAAGATGTTTTTCGATATATGAACTTATCCATATACCACGTTAAATAAATACCTTATTGTTATTGTTAAAAAACAAAAATTAATATACCAAACATAATGCTATTTTCGAAATTTTTTCAATAATATCAATATCTTATATTAAGTGCCATATTTTAAGATATTCCAAAAATTTCAGCATCAAAGTTTACTTCAAATACTTTTAAGAAATTTAAGTTTATTACTTTAACATTATTTTGTATATGCTTTTCCCTTATTCAAATTCTCCCCACGAGACCGCTTTTTCGCCGAGTGTAGTGGCTAACGGCAATTAAAGCTTCGGTCTTACTATCGATTGGTATTGTGCTGGCTGGTTGTCGCTATTTTTCTGTTCGCATAAAGTCAAGAATTTAGCAGACTCGTCGTCTTTGACCGACTTTTCATAGTTGGCAACGTCTGATTTTGGCCAAGTTGCTCTTTTGCACCGACTCTACCAACTATTTTTTTTTTTCTTATATATATTTTCTTTGCGGGCCTCGACCATGCCATGCCGTGTCTTTATTGCGTTTTTGACACTCGGTTTTGACATTCGACGCGGTTCGATTGCCCGCAAAGGATGAGTGGGCCTCGTTTGCAATTAAGAATTGGGAGCTATTTCCCAATCCCCACAAAACGAGCCCCGAGTGAAGGTTCTTAGCCAGAGACAGAGACTCGCTCTAAGCCAGGCCATTAATTGCATTGCGTTCGATCATCATGACAAAGCAATTCGATGGGCTCCACAACAAATTTGCATAGACAGTGTCTGGGATGGTGTGGTGGAGCTCTGATTTCGGATTTCTCGGTTCCTGATTAAAGCCAAAAACCAGTTGTTACCAAAATTACTAGTAAATATTTGCCAAAACTTGAGAGACTCCCCGAAGCTATAAGATTTACAACAGAAATTCAAGGCTGTGAAAGAACAAGCTGCTTACTGAGTGGGTTCTTGATGAGCTGATAAATATATATAAAGAGAATTTAGTTTCTAGATTTTTTTTTAATTATAAAATTAGAGGTTCCTCTCTTGGAAAATATAAATAAAAAGAGAATTTCATCTCTTGAAACATTTAATAATAAACAAATAATGTGTTAATTTTTTGGTTCCAAAATCTCTTAGCTAAAGTAGTCTTTGCTTTACCAGTTTCTTTCAGGCTTTAGTCTTTAAATGGAAAAATTGTATTGTAATAGTTAGATCCTCAAAATTCTAAATAATAATAAATAGAAAACAAAAATTATCTTATGGACTTGTCACTCGCTTTAAGGGAATGCCAGCCAATGATCAGCACTGATCAAGTGAATTCCTTAAAAGAGCTCGATAGATCCAAGTTTTGCCTGCGCTCACCCATTCCCATGGACTCGAATGATAATCTGGGACGAAAGCAGGTCAGGTGCAATTTCCTGTATAGAAATCAGTTTCATAGCAGCTTCAAGGAGGATAATTACGAGGTGGAAACCTCCATGAAGAAGGATACTGAGACTGAGGCCGAAGCCGATGCTATCACACTCACAACTTCCACCGCCAGCAGGCGGAATATACCAACAAAGGAGCAGAAGGAGCACCTGGAGAAGAAGGAGCACCTGGAGCAGAAGGAGCACCTGGAGCCGAAGGAACAGCAGCACCAAGAGAAGGAGCAGCAGGAGCTGATGGAGCAGCAGGAGCTAATGGAGCAAACGGAGCAACAGGATCTGCCGGAACAGCTACCATCGGGCTCCTTTGTCCGCCCAAAACCGGTGCCAGACAGCAAGTTCTCGGGTTTCCTAAGAGTCCTGGCCCGCAGTCTCGAGCACTGTTCGGGGAGGATTGCCGCCGGCTTTGGACTGAGCCGGCAACAGACCGCTTGGTACAAACACTGCTGGCACACTTCCGGCTCCCAGTCCCAGAGGATCCACGGACTGGGATGCCAACCAAAGTCATTGATCACAGTGCCCGCGCCCTCGTTCGAGCCTAAGAGAAGCCTGCCGAGCTCTACAACGTTGTGACAATTCCGACTCCTCATGTGCTTTAAAGCCTTCTCTTGATATCCAACCCTAAAAATCTTTATAAATCTTTTTTTTTGTAACCAAATGTATGAATGAAAAACTTACGGAACTTGTTGTTTTTAAAGTCTTCGGTGAAGCCAGAAATATGTTTAACTTTGTGCAACAAAACCCCGCAAATATTTACCTTTAGCCAAAAGCTGCGAGACGAGAGGTTCGTTATCGTTTGCCTGAGAATTCCACTCGATATTATTGCACTTTATTGTGATTTCCATTGATTTCCATGTTTCAATTACAAAACGAACCGACAAATCGACACAAAAAACAATCTGGTTGTAGGAAGTCGAAAAGCCATCAAAATGAATCAATTATTGAGACTGAATGAGACTTCCCCCGCGGGCTTTCGAGGGACCGCAGCAAATCGATTCATTTGCAGATGGCGATGATGATGATTGGACATGACAAAGCAGAACAGAAGTTGAATAACATTTGTGATCATTTATAATGATAATAACAATAATTGATATAAGCATATTCGGATGCCGATTCCAATTCCAATTCCGATTCCGTAGATTTCGTAGACACAAAGCCAACAGAGACACAGATCAAATCAAATATTTACTGCCACCAAGCAATCGACCACTAAATCCCATTAAAGTGTGCAATTATTTGAGCCGCGGTCCGATTGTCTTCTGTGCTGTGATCAATGGCCAATTGAGGAGTACGTGACGCCAACACACACACTCGATAAACTCGATGAACTGTGTTGGAAAAAGAGCTGTTAAAGTCAGGAAGTTGATCGGAAAGATTGCAGAAATATTTTATCTGGGGTTCACGGATCAAGATTAAGCAAATATGTGCTTAAAAATAGAACTAAGTGGGTATAAAGCACAGAGAATATAATTATTAATAATAGAAATGGTGGAAAATATTTATATATTGGTCGATTATACGACAATTCGATATTCTGTTTATCGGACTGTGCTCAAGTTAAAGTCCAAACCTAGGATGTCAGAAAATATCGATATATGGATACTGTACCGATGTTTACTGTGAAAGTCGTTATATATGTGCGATAAATCGATTAGGAAGGCAGAAAATACTGATATTTGATGCGTTATATCGATATGTGGGCGATAACCTGATATTTTGTTTGATATAATAACATTTTTATATATATTTTTTTTATAAATTCGATATTTTATTTATTTTATTTTCCATATTAAATTCAAATTAAATAATATTTTTTCGCTTATATATTTATTTAGTAATTTTACGATGTTTTCGATTTTATTTTATTAGGCATGATGTTTTTATCGATGTATCATATAAAATTTTGTTTCCCTTATACATTCCCAATATATACACTTCATAGACTAGCTAGCTTCTTCCGTTTTAGTTTTTCTAAAATCAAAAATGTACCAAAACGGCCTCCGCCTCTTCACTGAATAGTTCTTAATAATCAAAGCACAAAATTTCCCACTAATAAAAAACCTTTCCGTTGCTCCCCAAGGTCGCTCGCAGTGACTAAGAATTTCTTGAGCTTGAATTATATAAGCCGAGAGGTCTATGAGTTTGACTCTGAGGCCTGATTGGCACCTTTGTAACAACCAAATAACTGGCTGTTCAGGTTCAAAGTGGCACTCCACAGGTAGCATGTCTGCCTGTACGTGTATCTATATAGAAATATATATATATATATGGGTCACTAATCACGATCCACGGTCGTTGAGAGACGAAACCTGATCATTACACACTTCCGCTGTTGGAGTTAGATGTAAGAATGCTATGAACGTCATGAATAATAATGAATAATCCCCTGTTAATGTATTATTCTTAAGATTTACCATGATTTATGGCACTCTATTAATATTTCCACACATTTTTCCCCTCTTTTATTTACAGGTGAGTAACTGAGTGAGTGAGCGGCTTCTATGCAAATGTCGATGTCGATGCCGATGTCGATGTAGATGCCGATGCCGAGGCAGAGATCAAGTTCATTGGGTCTGGGTCAACTGCTGGAGCGGCTCCTCGGTTGTCTAACGGACTAACAGCAGGTTGACTGACCTCTAACTGGAACGGTAACACATGTCGGAGCCGGAAGTTATCTGCAGATGATCCGCAGATACTTCCGCTGGCCCTTGACCCGCTTTCCCATTTTCCTTTGTGCTTTTTGCAGATATCAAAATTTTTGCATATCGTATACACACATGTTTATTGCGCTTTTTGGCCAAGAAATACGAGATATCCGAGAGTCTAGGGCAAGTCCGTCAACTCTTGGTGAAATTTCTTATGTTATTTTAATTTATTTTTCAACGTGGTCACGTAGACGTTCAGTCTCCATCTGGCTGGTTTTGGGGTGGGCGTGGCTCATGTGGCTTATACGTAATGCGTGGACAATTAATTTAGCCAATAGATGTGTTTGAAGAAAAAATATCAGATCAAATTAATCGAAAAATATATCGCAATCAATATTATTTACGATTGGTATTTCGAACTATTAAATAATGCATTTTATGTTGAAATATTTATATTATTAATACATTAAATAATACATTCAAAGGTCGTAATCTCTAATATATCGAATTCTAACGTACTGAAAAATAAGACATTTGACGTTAAAATATCGACAATATCGAAAAATATCCAAAATAACAAAAAATATCAAATTTATTGTCAAAATATCAATGTTATCATCATATATTTAAAATAAGATTGAAATTCGGGCACATTTTTAAATATAAAAAATATTACCTGTTACATTAAAATATCGATATAACTAAATATATGAAAATGATTACCTTTCTGTCAAATATCGATAGTAAATTAATATAACAAGATTTTTTGATTTAATAATTATTTATTTTCTTGAAGCATGCTTTCTGAATCTATTTCTGGAGTTTTGTATTTTAATCTTTTTATAAATAATTTTCAAGAGCCAAACTTGAGACCTTTGAAAGTTCCCCCTGAATATAGTTCAAACTGCATTTAAACCCTAATATTTTTTTATATAAAATACCCTCCAAAAAAAATTATAATAATATCTCCTCCAGGTTACCTTGAACTTGCCTGAACCATAGCCGCCGTTGCCACAGCGATTAAGTCGTGTGATTTGTGCCCGTGCTCGTGTCCGTTGTAAATTGCTTGTTGTCTTGGACATTTTGCATTAATTAGGCATCAAATCTGGTTTTTGTGCTCATCTCATCGGCATGAGGTTTTGGTTCGTTAGAACAAAAAGTGGGACAGGGACAGGGACCACATACTTAGCACATCTTCACATTCAATATATATCGGAAATGGGTGATTTTTTTTAATTCGAGTTAATTTGATTAGACCAACTTGAGAGCTGGTGTTTCCTTCCGGCTTCCGATGCTTGCGCGCAACATGAAAATTGTTGACCAAGGCTGCAGCACCTGTCAGAATAGATGATTTATAGCACTTGGATTTGACCGAACTGAGCCAGTTTAGTGGTCATATATCTTGTATCTAACTGCCAAGGGGCGTTGCTAACACAACTATATGTATATATCTCCATAGTTTAGCTGTGAAAATGGTTGTCCGGCGTAATTAAATTCGTTGTCTTGCGTGCTGTGGTGTCTTTTTATGACCGCGCCCAAAAGTTAGGCTATAAGTTAGCACCAAAGTCCAGAGCAGAGTTGACAGCAGCATATAAAATTTATAAAGATTTAAAGATTAAGAGATAATGTAATAAATTTATATAAAATAATATAAAAAAGTAAAAAGAAAAACAGTGTATCAAGAATTTGAGAGGCTGTTTATGCTTTTTCTAAAAGCACAAAGCACATTCATTAAAAGCAACAAATTCCCAAAAAACCTTCAATTAAAACTTGCTTAAAATTACCTAGAAAATATTACAATACAATTTCTATAACGAAAAGAAAAAACCAATTAAGGGATAGTCCATAAATATATATATCTGAGACACGCAACTTGGTATCCATTCATTGCTGCTTTTGCTTCTCTGCTTCTGCTTCTGCTTTGGCAGCTTTTGCTTACCTCATGGGGGCATTGCCTGCTTTTGGGCTGTAAGCAAATAATCTCAAATAATGAAATTCCGTTAACGCTTTTTATGCTTCGTTTATGCAAATTTAATTTATTAAATAGAATGTCGTTTAAATAATGCGTGTGTGTGTGTGTATGGGAAGGGAGTTACCTATAAATAGTCAAACAATATGTATGTATAATAATGTTATATTAAACTAGAACTTGGCATAAATAATACGTAATATGTAACCAGCAAAAAAAAAGATTGACAACAATTATTAAGTATAGGTTTAAATCTAGGAATACAGTTTATAGTTGGAGAGTGTTAGCATTTGTTTATATATATATGGTATATATACAATATATATTTAATCTATGACTCGATTTATGTTATCTGTTTTCAGCTTTTTTCGTTTTGCATTGAATCCTTTTGTGAAGTTGTGTTGGGACTTTATAGAGATGAGATTTAAAAGATACTCTTTGAACTCTATAACTGATTTTGAATATGTTCACCCCAAAGACTATATAAAGAATAAGATGCATAACGCTATCTTGGCTCTCTTAAAAAATTAACAATAAACCAAAGAGAGAGAGAGTGACGTTCGCTCTCAGTTTTCAGATTTTTACGCTCTCGAATTGTATGCGCGTTATGCATCTTATTCTCTATACTGACTTTGGTTTGAATTTAAAGGTGGTTCCACCTTTACTGTCTTCATTTGCAAAAAGATAGAGTAGGTTGATCTGGTAAATAGAGCTTCTGGCCTCTTCCGTGAAGTTTTCCCCCCTCGACAAGTTACTTTTAGCAATGGCAAACATTGAGTGTTTAAAGCTAATGGACCCCTGAGCACAAAATCCGGAGCTGACTGCTCTCACTAACTATCCGCATATCTGCTGGCGACGACTGATGGGGATGTGGTGTTGCCTTTGAGATTACTAGAACTACTGCTGCTGCCCTCCAGGATGTCGATGAGATTCCTTGGGGTTGTGGTTGTGATGTTGCTGATGCTATCAGGGGGCAGGGTTACTCCTTGGACGACCACACCACTTGCCGCTGGCTCAGCATCCCGGACAGTGGCCTGACGCTTCACCTTGTACTCGGGATTCGTTAGCCAGTCCTCCTTGATGAGATCGGCACCCTTTTCGGCAATCATAATGACCGGAGCATTTGTGTTTCCACTGCTAATCGTTGGCATTATGCTGGCATCGATCACCCGCAGTCCCCGGACGCCGTAGACCCGCAGACGTGGATCCACCACTGCCTCGGGATCCCAGGCTGGTCCCATCTTGGCAGTGCCACACGGATGATAGATGGTCATCGATATGGTCCTCACATGGCACTCCAGATAGGCGTCCGAGAGGAACTTGTGCTGCTTGCAGTTCGGCAACGGCTTCCGCCACAGCCTCGAGCCGAATTGCTTGAAGACCTGGGCCTCGGCCACCCGGAGAGCTATCTTGGCGCCCTCGACGAGGGTCTTGGCATCCAGCGGATCGTCAAAGTAATTGGCATTAATCAGGGGATAATGGAAGGGATTGGCCGAGCGTAGCTTCACCGATCCCCGGGATCTGGGACGCAGAAGCAGCGGCATTATCGTCCAACTGTCCTTGTTGGCGATGGGATGATAGACCTCCTGGTAGACGGACTCCTTCAGGCCCAGCACCTTCTTCACCCGCGCCCCGTTGTCCGAGTTAATGGATGCGGGCGCCATGTGAAACTGTATATCCGGCCAGTCGAGACTCCGATTGGAGTACGGGGTATGGACAAAGGCCAGGCCCTCCACGCCGCCCAGCGTCGTCATCGGTCCGCGTTCCCTCAGCACATACTGAAAGGTGACGGCCGTGGGATTGAAGCGATCCTGGACAATGGCCACTGGCTTGTCCACCAGAAACGTTAGCCCGCCCATTCCCACATGATCCTGCATATTCTCACCCACCGGCAAATCCTGCAGGACGCGTATTCCATGCTTTTCCAGATGCTTCCGCGGACCCAGGCCCGACAGCATCATCAGTTGCGGCGTATTGATGGCACCCGCCGAAAGGATCACCTCCCGCCTGGCCGCTATCCGGTACACCTTTCCGTGCTTCACAAACTCCACGGCCTGGGCCCGCATCGTCCCCGGCTCCACGATGATCCTTGTCACATGCGAGTTCATCGAGAGATGAAAGTTCTTCCGCTGCCTGATGGGTCGCAGGAAAGCCTTGGCCGTCGAGCACCGTGATCCGCGTCGAATGGTTCCCTGGGCAATCATGAAGCCCGCCTGCTGGGCACCATTAATGTCCCGATTGTCGTAGCCCAGCTGAGTCCCCGCCTCCACGAAGGCGGCCACCAGGGGCGAGTGCCACGGCGATTCCTGAACGGTGAGGAGTCCTCCTCTGCTGTGATACGCATTGTTGGCCAGATAGGGATTGCGATTGTCCTCGGACTTTTTGAAATAGCGCAAAACGTGATCATAGTCCCAGCCAGGATTGCCCAGGGAAGCCCAATGATCGTAGTCATTGCGATTACCTCGCACATAGAGCATGTAATTCAGCACAGAGCTCCCTCCCAGGACTCGTCCTCGGGGCCAGTTGCAGCGATTGTTCTGCATGCCCAGGCAGGCCTTCGTCGAGGGCTCCGTCTTGTAGCCCCAGTCCAGCTTGCTCAGCTGCAGATATGCCGCCAGCGAGGGCACATCCGAGATCTCGTTCTCATCGGGACCGGCCTCTATCAGCAGGACCTTCCACTTCCTCACCTCGCTGAGCCGATTGGCCACCACAGCGCCCGCCGAGCCACTGCCCACCACTATGAAGTCGTACTCGGGATAGAGATTCAGCTGGTCCAGTGGCCGCGACTCGGGATCAACGGCATCGTAGCGATAGTACGTGATGGCGGCCAGCATCAGGGGTATAAGCCACAGGCCAGTGGTCACCACTCCAAAGGTCGACTTTATCACAGTGGTTATGAAGAGGAGATTGAGCACCATTTTAAAAGGGGCTTCTGGGGGATCTCTTGAGGGTTTAAACTGGCTTTGTAAGGGGTTTATATATATAGCCTTGTTGTTCTTTATCTTTATAATATTTGTTGTGTTGTTTTCTTCTCTCCAAATCTAGGACCTAGCGTTTCTTTCTTTTGTGCATGGCGGGGCTCCGTGTGTTGCTTTCGGCTTAAAGATGCTTTTTGCTTTAATGCTTTTGTGGAGAACTCTACTCTGCGTAGATTTTTATAGTTCAAATTTAAGGGGTTTATTTATACTTTTTCTCTCTAGGAGGAGAGAGAATTTTCTTGAGACTTCAGAAGTCCAATTTAAAAATGAGATAATTTTTCCCAAGTTCTGTGCTAGCTTGCTGGCTTTTTCCTTGCTTTTTGTAGCTTCCTCGTTGTTTCCTTGCTTTCTTGCTTTTTTCTTGCTTTTTTGTTGCTTTTTCCTTATCCTTCCTGATTATCCAGTAACTATTATCTTGTCATAGTTCCTTAAATCTTTTAAGTTTATGTGTGTTAAGTTTAATCCTGGTGCTCTCTTTGTGCTCGTCGTCAGCCAACTAAAAATAAATAAGGAAATGAGACCATAAGAACGTGCTTTGAGTTGTTACAAAATAATCAGACATTTAAGACACTTAAATTGCTTAACAAAAAAATCCTCAAAAACAATCTAAATTACCCAAAAGTACATTTAATTTGGAATTTATGCTAGGTTACTTAACCCAATATTGCACCGTAGATTGTGCATTCCCAAAGATGTTACCAAACTTTAGAGTGGAACTTGTGCCACTCTTCTTCTGGTGTCCAGCGAACCGAAGAAACATTATAATACCTTGCTCAATGCGTAGTTATAGCCCCAGTTATAGCCACGTTCTGAAGCATAATCAAGGGGATTATTCATTTGTGAGCTGATTTGCCCAACTCAACACTTGCCCAACTCGGCTGCATGGGGTTGCAACAACACCAGTCTACATTTCCTATCCAATTTCGGTTCATATATATATATGTTAACACCAACGACCTTGACGCTATAGCTGGCCACATTTCCCAAGGGGGGGGGGCTTGTTAGCGGCTTTTCAAAATGTAAGCCACGTAAATGCATTTAACCATCTTTCATTTGTTTGTCTTTCGAATTCGTCGGCCGTTTTTTCGTTTGGATTACAACAATAACATGTATATATATATATATATTAACTGACGTAACCCGGCGAGAGACCCTACAGTTTTATTTTTGCTTTTTTTTCGGGGCTATTCGTAATTGGCGTGCTATGAAATTTTTTGGGTTTCGATTCGATTCGATTGTATTACGAGCATTTTGTATCTAAGCTGAGAAATCTGAGAAAAAAGCCGAAAATATATATATATATATATATGTTGACACATGCTAGTTTTATTTTCAAATATATATAAACATTTTTTTCCATTTCTTGTTTGCTGTTTAGTTGTCATCGAGCGGCTGTTGAAATAGTATCTGTTGTGCGGCATTTCAAGGGGTTTTCAGCCGAAATAGTGGGTGTGAAAACCTAAAAAAAAAAACACAAAATTCACACACCTGACCTAATGAGTAAAAGTAACAGGTGATAGACAGAGAAATGATTAACGATATAGCAACCGCATTAAAGAAATTAAATAGAAGCGAATTCATTTTCCTCGCCCAATAAGTTCATTCACTTTTCGATAAATATAAATCAAGCTATAATTAAGGCTGATATCATTAATAAATTATGATTTTAGCTTTTAAAAAACTGAACATTTTAAAGGAGACTATGATTAGACTTTAAAAATTAATACATAAGTATAGTACTAATAAAAAGGCTTTAGAATCACAAAACTCTAGTAAAAGGGGATCAAAAGTATATGAAAATAAGGAAAAGTCTCAGCAGACAAAATTTAAAAACGCAGTTGTCTTTTTAAAAATATTCAGATCACACATTTAAAAGAATTAGGCAAACTTTTAAAGCAATGCAGATAAAATTTGTATATATTTTCGGGTTGAGTATACAAATGTTATAAAGTTTGAAATAGTTACTAAAACCTCATGAAATTCTGCCATCTTTCTGCAATTTCACCCAAAACTCGGCCACCGCTCTGACATAATCGATTTCAATGTCGATTTCTTATCACAAAAAAATATAAAAAAAACAACAACAAAATAAAAATAAAAATAAAAACCCGCTCTTTTTGTCGGTGGCCAAGTGAAAGGCCGGTGGACGAGACTGGGCCACCACCAGCAGCCACCAAAACAGGTGGCTATCGAAGCCATCAAGGCGAACCTTTCCATTCCAAAAAAAAAAAAAGAGATGGAAATGCAGATGCAGTTACGGCTTAAGATACAGATACAGTATCTGAGACCACATTTCTCGCGCGATTTCTTGGCTTTTCTTTTTAGGGTTTTTATTTTGTGTGTGTGTGTGTGTGTGTGTGATTTGTTTTGTGCGAAAAACCACAACAAAATCCGTTGTAAAAATGTCGAAAAAAATAAAGTTGCACGAAATTGGGTCAGCAGCAGCGGCAAAGCAGACAGCAAACGAGTTTAGTTTTGCGGCTCCGGGACCAGGTAAACCTGTTGGCCCGGCTCCGGTCCGGTCCGGCCTGGAGTTATTCCCCGATATCTCCCCCGATTTCCTATCGACATGCGTCATTTTACAATTGAGAAAAAAAACAGCGCGGAGCAAAAAACGGAATATCTGTAAGTGCGTTGTTGCTAACAGTTTTTAACGCTTGTCAACGAAAAATTAAGAGACTTGATGAAAAAAAAATAAATAAAATAAAAAATAGAAATAAAATTCTTCAAGACCAATGAATTCTAGGAAACTTTCATAATCATATTCATTAGTGTATGTAAATGAATATTTATTTACATTTAAATTAAAATATTTTTTTTTTTTTATAAAATTTTTGGTATTGCTAAAGAAGCCCCTTGTCTTCATCGGACTTTGTTTGCTTTTAAATAGATTAAAAAAAAAACGTAGAAACTCCTTACTTTCTTTTTATCTTCATTGTAAAATAATGTTTACATTTAATAAGAACTTTAATGATATTAGCGCTTGAATTGCACTAAAATTCCCAACAAGTTCTAGCAACGAAATGCATATATAAACACCGAATTTTCTAAGGCATTTTAAAATGTATAAAGCTCAAATTCTGTATTATATTAAAAGTCTAAATTTAATTTCCTTGAATTTGTTCAAACAATAAATTCCTGAGTCCTATTATTTTGTCCGCAGTTGTTAATATTTGATATGGCCAAAGCCAATTAGACTTCCTGTCCGGCTGAAGGCCACGATCACCGATCACTGATCACTGATCACTGACTTCCCCTCTTCTCATTATACTTTTTGTAGTTTTTTTTTCCTTTTCGCTTTGGTTAGCACCCACGCACACGTACACGCACTTGATCATGATGATTGAGACAATTAAAGTGATTTGCTTGGCGATTTTGTGCGCTAATTTGGGGAAGACAAACGCAGACATCACTCAGTCAGTCATTCACTCACTCATTCGGTTATTTTTTGTTTGATGAAGTCGTTTTGGGTTCACCATATTTCAGTGTCAGTCGGTGGTGTCATTTCGTGTCAGTCACCTTGATGCCAATGCTGTTGAGGGGAAGACAAACATATGTCATTGTGTCAATGACTCGATTTTGCCTACAAAACCACCACCAACAGCAGCAGCAGCAAATAGTAGTAACAGTATTCAAAAATGCTGCAATTAATTAATTACAATACTTAAGACCTAATTGCCTAGCGGCAAATTTCATTTAGCTGCAACAACACCTGGGAAAATGCCGGCAGCTAAAATGTTGCAAGCTGCAACTTGCAACTTACTTGCGGCTGTGCGATGCGTGCCAAATGTTAATTAAACTATGCACTGGCCATTAAGACAACAAATCAACAAAAAAGAAGTAATAACAAAAAAAGAAAACTAATAGAAAAGAAAAGATTTATCTACTACTTTATATAAAGTGTAATAATTCCTGAACAACTTACAATGGAAAAACGAGGAAGCTTGTCTTTTGGATAAATAATTATAGTTTTAATTTATTTATAAGTTGTTATCTAAAGCTTCAAGCCTTAGCAAAATGTAAATTATTATATTAATTTTAATTTTAATGCCTTGCCAGTATATAATATATCAAGATTTTCACTTATAATTCCCAAGTATGAATTCCGCTACAAAATGTTTTTAATAAATGCTTGAAAAATCATCAAAATGAGTAATAAAGAATAAAGAATAGTCTATATATATATAGATATAAGTATATACGAATGTACCCATTTAATACGAATATTTATATTGTTATATATTTTTTAAAATAAAAAATCCCAGAGTTACTTGTATTTTTTATGCTATTTAAAGGCTAATATTAAGGGTACTAGTGTCATATATTAAACAAAACCCATTGCTGTCAGTCTTAAGGCCCCCTCAAAGTGTGTGTTGTTATCAAAGATGGGCGTGGTCGCCTCCCTACTCCGCGCCTCATGTTTATTTTCCCTTTTGTCCATAATGCAAATGCAAATCTCTTTTTATGGCTGCCCAAGCATAATGTTTGAAAAAAAGAAACAATTGTTGTTGCTGCGGCGACTGATGTTGCTATTGTGAGGTTGCTGCTGATGCTGCTGCTGCTGCTGCAGCGGCAAAGACAAGTCTTTCTATTGTCTTTAGTGTTGCAAAAAGAAAAAATGAAAGAAATGAAAAGAAAAGAGTGTCCCCCACATGTTACAGCAACAGTAACATCTACAGCAGCAACATCGAGACAATGACAGTGCCCAACAACCGTTAGTGTTGATGCCGTAGCCTACTGATATTCAAAACACTGCAAGAAAATATGGTACTAAAAAATGGAAAAAAATAAAAGTATTTGGGAATAAACTAAGCTTTGATTTAATTGAAATACTCTTTAAAGTCTTTTGAACACAGTATAAAAGTAAATGAAGTTAAAGAATGAAATTCCAAATTGTTATAAATTTTATTTTAAGAATAAAATTAGACTTTGACTTTTCTGATGTCTATGAATACTTTTATTAAAAGTTTGTTTTATTAATTTATAAAAGTTTAAGCAAGATTCTGCGTGTCTTAGAGCCCTAGAGAGTATATCTGGGCGCATCGGTCACGGTCGCCATGTTTACAATAGCTTAAGCTGAAACAACTAAAAAAAAGACAAACGCATGATTTAATTCTTAAGCTGCCCACTTTAGTTAACTAAATATTTTAATTAATAACGAAAACTATAGCTAAAAAAATATCAAAAGAAAAATAGTAAAGTTTTTTCCTCAAAATTAGCTTGAGATTTTTCTTTCTCTGTAGCCTTTGCTTTTGTGTTTTGGCTTTGGCCAATGCTCCGTCAAATCTCGAATGTATCTCATAGTTTAATATGGTTTTTATACAGCTTTTTTTTTGTTGTTATTTCTTTTTTTATTATTATTTTTGTGGGCGGATTGCTTAAGTATTGTGCAAACATAAACCAAAACCTATGTAAGGTTTTTGTTGTTGCACTCGAGTGCATTTCATTTGCAACTCTTTTCACCCAACGGTAATAAGTGAAGTTTAATTTTAACTTGTTTTGTTTTTCGTTTTAACCACAACAACACCGGCAACAACAGGTGTCTGAAACCTTAACCCGCACAATTAACCCCTTTCCTTTTCTCTGTTATTTTTGTATATATATATATGTTTTTTTTGCACTTCACTTGTTTCTCTGGCTTACTTGCAATTCTTAGCCCACGTAGCCTGGCACTTTGGCACTACAAATTGATCACAAAAACGTCGTCCTTTGTCTCGAAAGGGTGTCTCCGACAATAAAAAAAAATTGAGTAAAAAAATGTATTTAGTTAATAATTTCTTTTTTGAACCGCTGACTGCGTCTGCGCGGCTGCGTTGCACGTAGTCAACTGAACGGCGGACTTGCCGCGAAATTGCGAAGAGCCACAGCGACTAGTTGGGCGGCTTGAGCCAAGCTCCAGCTCAGAGCTCAGAGCTCAGCTCAGCTCAGAGCTCAGCTCGGCGGAGCAGCTGTTTGTTGCATATTATTGGCACATCGAGCGTGTTCGCTGCCAACGTGTTTGAGCCTCTGATAACGGAACAACACACCGACGAAACACACACGCACACACACACACACACAACCCCCCCGAGAAGGTCAAATGGCGGTGAAAGAGGCGGTGTGTGTGCGCCGGTTAATTTAGGTTAATTGAAGCGATTACAGAGCGATAGATCGAAACAATCGATAGAAAGCTATTAAATATGTTATGCAGAGGAATTCGGATCACGATTTGGATTAGGAGAGCGAATTAAGGAGAGTGATTGATCGATTGAGTCAATGAATCAAATACTGTGATGCAAGGCAACCATTGAAATATCGTAAACTATCGATAAAATGTACTAGACTATAAATACTTTGTGTGTAATCAATAAACGACTCATGACTCATAGATCCTAATACTTCCGATTAAAAATTCTAACCTAGAGAGGAGTTAAGGTTTAGGAGAATGATTAACCAATCCACGAAATCGATAAATTTTGATATATAAATATGGAGTTATCGAATATTTTCGATAACAAATGTTAGCTTGGAGAGCAGTAGAGTAGAAGTTAGAATTTCCAGAACACGATACATTATTCATCATATTATCGAACACTTTCGATAAAAATTGGTAACGTAAAGGAACTATATGTTTTAAAAACTTCTTTAAAATTTGTGCTTCTTAACCAATGTTTGGTTACAAAAACCATTAATATAGTTTAAAAAAACGAAATAGGCAGTTTATAATTGGCGTGAGAAAGCACCTTTTCTCTTTAAACTCACTTAAACATATAGTTAAATATTTTATATAAATTATCATTATGATATTATAGAAATATCTCTTCCGCCTCTAAAGAGTTATTTAGGTGGGAAGTTCTCTTCGGCCGCATTCCGCGCATGCCAAAGGCGAATAAAAAAATGCTCAAATGAAGTTATTAACCCATAAACAAGGCTGAGAAAAATCTGTCTGTTTCTCTCCCTGTTTATTTATTTTTTTTTCTCTTCTCCCGAGATCTGTTGAATTTTTGCCAGGCATCTCTCTGTGGCAATTGCCTGGCACAGCACAGCCCGGCTTGCTGGCTGTGTGTTTTTTGTCAACGGGTATAATTTATGTAATCATGAGCCAAAAAAGCCAACAAAAAACAAAAACAGCACGTCGACGGTAAACAGCAACAACATGATTTAGGTAAGCTGTTGAAATATTTCATTTGCCGTCTCTTTCCCATTTCGCTTCGTTTCTCAGCGCTCCATGTTTCTCAGTGTTTGTTTTTTTTTCGGGGTGTTAAAGTGCAATTAGTGCTCAGGGAAGAGGGATCTCCATGTATCTCTATATTCGTATATATGCTATGTACCTCGACTTGTTCATATATATATCTCAAGAGAGGACGTTAAAAAGGGAGGTGCTCTGATTAAGATAAGATGCCGAAAGGGGAATGTACAAAAATTGTAAACATAATTGTAATAATAATACAAAATGCAATTCATGAAAGAAAGCGAACAGTAGTTTGCTCTTTGCCCAGAAAATCCTTGGCTGATTATTTATTTATTTTATTTTGAGTTTTAAAAAATTTTTAATTAAAAAAACAACTTAATAAAGTTAAAAACAAGAGAGAAAGCTAACTTACTTAGCCGAAGTTTATATACCCTTGTTTGAAAATCGATCATAACCAAGTATAAAAAGCATTAATTTCAATTCGAAAAGCTTTCCAATGCTAGTTTTTATTAGGCTTAAAAAATCAGTATTCAAAATTAAAAATTTAAAAAAATCAAATTTTTTTGTGATTTTTTTTCACAATTTTAACGATAAACATTTCGAAAAAAATTGAGAACTTTATTATGTCGCCCAAACATGGCTAGATCGACTCTGCTTTTAACGCTGATCAAGAATATATATGATTTATATGGTCAGAAACGACTCCTTCACAGCGTTGCAAACTTTTGACTAAAATTGTTAAATGAATTTGATGGTTAGATATCAAAATTTATCGGTTTCCTGGTTTTATCGTTCTCTTAAAGTTTGACTCCTCTCTAAGTTAGAATTTATATCGATAGTTTTCGATATTTATTTATCTTATTTTCTTTCCTTAAATTAAACTACCTTCCCCATTTATAAGAAGTATTCTTGATGATATCTTCTTTAAAAATGTATTGATGAAAACTATCTTTAATTAAATGTTTTAATGCTAAAATATTACCTTATTCAAGTTAAGAGTCTTTCCCCAGTGGTGGCTAGGAGCCCATGCCCTTTTTCATAAGGGTACTCCCACTTTCTCCAAGTCACAGACTCCTCAAGACTTAATTCAAGCTCTTTTTGGGTATCAGAATGAGAGAGCTATATAGAGCGAGGGAGAAGGAAAGATAAAGAGAGAGAGAGAGGGAAAGGCTCTGCCATATAACCGCTCGAATTAAAAGGGCGGCAAGTGGCTTTAACTCCGGATAACCCGGGCTCCCGGCTTGTTTGCGGTTTGATTTGGATTTTTTTTTTCTTTTTCGTGATTGCCTACGTGAGGCGCGGCACCTAACACCTTGCCATCTATGACATAAGCGGTGTATATACATATCTCTTATTTTTTTTTATTTTTTGTTTTTTTTTTTTTTGTAACAATGCTCTCATGCGTCCCGCTCTCCTCGAGATTCCCCGCCGAAAATGTTTCCAGTTTGCAATTGAAATTACATGCTTTGAACGATTTCGGCTTCAGATTCGGATTCGGGTTCGAGTTCGGGTTTGGCTTCAGTTTCGGTTTGGGTTTCGGTTGGGCTTCGTTGCAATTGCAACTTGGACTGCGACTGCGACTGCGGCTGAGGCACGGCATAATTGACCGAAATTAAACAGAGATTATTCAATTCCCCTTCGTAACTCCCCCAAAAAAATACAAAAACAAGAAAAGATTATAAAGTAAAGTAAAGTAAGGCCTGGACTTGTTGTCTTCTCTGTTAGCGTTTCATGTGCCATTTGTCGCGTGTGTTCGACATCACGTCCCTCTGTTTGCCTTGTTGCCCAAAAGAAGATGAAGCAAAGATGTGGGAGAGGAGAAGAAGTAGAGGAAAAATAGAGAAACTAAAAGGAAGTAAATAGACGAAGAAGTAGAGATGAAAATATAGGTAACGGGGTTGGGCCAGACAGATGCCAATCGAAGGAATGCAAATTCCTCTTCACATCTTGTATTATAATTAATTTCCATTTATGGAAAGATTACAGTTGAGTGACTCAAGTGGTCCATTTGAGTTAGTTTCCAGTGAATCAATAATTTAGTTATTTTATATTTAATTCAGAGGTAAGATAGTGCCTATAAATGTCTTTATTTATTTTTTATTAGTTTTCTGGCTGTTTTTCTGGTTATAATTGTTTATGAAGTTACATTTTCTTACTCAAATTTATTTGTTAATTTTTTTCCATTTGATATAGTATTTTATTTTTAATATTTTTATTTAAGTTTTATTCATTTTGTTAAGTTTTCTCATGCTGTTCATTTAGTTCATTTTGGTATTTTTTACTCAGATTCATTGTGTTCATTTTGTTCATTTTCTTTGCATTCTTAATTTTGTAGCTTGTGTTCATTTTGTTCACTTTGTTCACTCTGTTCATTTTGTTTGTTTTGCTTATGTTGTTCATTTCTTTCTTGTGTTTATTTTGATATGTTTATATTGCTAATTTTGTTTATTTTGTTTATCCTGTATATTTTATTCATTTTCTTTCTTGTGTTCATTTTGTTCATTCATAGTTAATCTTGCAAATCTTGTTTAATTTATTAATTTTGTTCATTCTGTTACGTTTTGCTTAATTTTAATAATTTCCAAAAGACTTTACTAAGAGCTTCTCCCACTTGAAACTGATATTCAGTTCCACAAAACCCCGCGGCACTTGGCACGGCACTTAACCAATTTCAAGATCATAAGCTATTATTTATCCATTTTCGGGGTATTCCAATGATTTCCCCATCATCACTTCAATCAAATGCTCATATCGTATGTATCTCCTACCGAATACACCGCATCCCCACCCACCACAGTATCCATAATTCCGCTATATGCATTTCCTATGTTACTTCATCCCATCATCTTCGATGTGAAGAGGCCTCATCGGACGAACGAACGAATGAACGAACGAACTCTCGGCGGTTTAATGACCCAATTTCGTGTCTCACTGACCACAGACACAGATATGTGCCTCACGTCGCGTCCGTCGTTGTCCCCCCGATCTTCCGATCTTTATAATATAGCGCGCCGGCCGTCCTATAATGTCGGAGTGTGTCATCATCGGGTCCCCTCTGCGGCATAACACTTTCCATTTGTATGCGGTCTTGGCGATATATGACTTGTCGTTTCGTTAAAATCAAATCAAATATTTGCCCGGGCTTTTGTTTGCATTTATTTATTAGTTATTTCAGTTCCCCTCCTGCCCTGCCCAGAAAAGGGGCCTTATGTAAGAAGTCTGGGCATATCGCCTTTGGTGGTTTATAGTCTCACTATCAGCTCTTTGTTATTATTTTTTTGGCAATACTAATACCACTTGCTGTGGGCTTCTTTTTTCGGGGTAGCATGCGAAATTCGCAATTGTCTGCTTTTAGCTGGCGGGCGATAATTGTCGACAGGCGACCGTTGCCGAAACTTTCTGGAAAAGTGACACCTACGAAATAAAACGTGCCAATTCGCCGCGGTATTTCTTGCCGGTAACCTTGGCACACTTGAACGCCTCAACGAAAGCCAAACAAAACACGGAAGCCACGCCTTCTCGCCACCAAAGAAATACTTGAAGAAATACAAAAAATAATAGAAGAAGTGGAGAAAACACGGAAACGACCGATCATAAATTCAGAGTTTTCGGGGCGAATTTTTGATTACACTCAAAGGCTAGCCGAGTGGGCGGTGACCAGGTTGACCAGAGAGCTGGCCAAAAGGGGCGGGGCACCCATAACGCCCAGCGTTTAAGGCGAAATTCAATAAAAAATCAAATTGAAAACGCGAATTTCGTGACTTCACTTTCACTGCGGTTTGGAGCTCGGGTTTTTGAGTAGCCCGAGTAACTGTAATTGGTGGCTGTATTGGCTAAATGTTTTACATGCAAAAAAATATATAAGCAAATTTTAATAATTTTTTTTTAGGAGAGGAAACTCCTCTGGACATTTGTAATAACAAAATAAATAATAATTATATTTCAATTTACATATCTTGGAAATTAAAAAAAAGTGTTGCCTAAGCAAAAGGCGCTGCGTAAAAATATTCGATTGAAATGTAAAAAAGCAAGTGAAATCTGCTTAATGAGCTGATATCTTTATAAATGTTAGTACAATATTAAAGATTTGAGCTTATACATGTATAGAAATACTAAAATTCCTGAAAAACATAATAAATCACTAAAGAAATTCATAATGCTGCAGGTTAAGGCTATAAATATTAAGTAGCCGACACGTGTCACGGATGTAAAATCCTCTAAAATAGCTAAAATATTTATAAATCGAAGCTAAATATTTAAGATTATAATTTTTGAGTAAATATATACAGAAAAAAAAACAAATATTCCAAGCTATACCATTAAAAAGAGGTAGTTCTTCTGCTAACAGTTCGATATATCAAGTAGCCGACACGTGCTTCGTGTAAAATCTTTTAAATTAGCGAAAATATTTGTAAATTAAATATATAAATGAAGCCCATATCATCTTGATATACATAAATACAACAATATTGACAGCAACGTGATAATTATCCCTGTTATTATTTATTTATAAAATATTAAGTAGCCGACAGGTATTACGAGGCTAAACTTGTAAATTAAGAGGCATACCACGATATTTTATGTCGACAAAAAAAATCGCACTTTATATCAAATTTCAAAAGTACCAAAAGCTTTGAAAAATCATACTTTTAAACATCGATCAAATCGATAAGTCTCAATATTATTCACAAACTTAGTTTGAAAATTATTTTATATACCTTGTTTTTTTTTGCGACTATATTAGTCCAATATTGTTTCAAAAATATCGTAAGCTTTAATATATGAAATGTTTAAGTACAGACAAATATCGATAAAATCGATAAATCTGAATTTTGTGCATTTTTTACCATTTATATTAGACTGAAATATCAAATAGAATATCGATTTATTGCACTCATATTCCAAAATTAACTATTTATTTAACAATTCGTGTCAAATTCAATGCAAATCGATACTCTTTCGATAAATTGACACATTCTGCCAATTGAAATCGAAGCTAAAACTGAAAAACAAACGCAAAGACCAAGGTTTTACATAAATACATAAATATTTAATAAAATGCTTGATAAAATAACAAAAAAAAAGTATGTAAAGTAAGAGTAAAAGTAACAGTAATAGTAAAAGTAAAAGTAACAGTAAATGTAACAATAATTAAGCTTAAATTTAGAATCAAAACAAAACAAGGAATTGAGGACACAACAAAACAAGAACTCATAGCAATAACATTACATCAGTTAATCCACACAATTGACTAGTTGAAACATATATTAACTGAGGACCGACTAAGACTGCCCCCTCCTGGCGCCCCAGTCCTCCTTGATCAGATCCGAGGCCTTCTCCCCGATGGCTATCACCGGTGCATTGGGATTCCCATTGACAATCGTTGGCATTATGCTGGCATCCACCACCCGGACACCTGAGACGCCATAGACCCTTAGCCGGGGATCCACGACGGCGGTGACATCCCAGCTGGGACCCATCCGGCACGTGCCCGCCGGATGGTAGATGGTGAAGGTGAACTCCTTGATGCAGCAGGCCCAGTACTCATCGGACTGGAAGGGTAGATGCCGGCAGCCCGGCAAAGGAATGTTATGCAGTCGCGATCCAAATCGCTGGAAGGCCTGGGTATTCGAGACATTGATGGCCAGCTTAATGCCCTCCACCAGCACATCGATGTCCTCCTGGTGGGCAAAGTAGTTGGGTATGATCTTCGGTGGCTGTTGCGGGTTCCTCGAGTTCAGGCGCACCCAACCCGAGCTCTTGGGCCGGAGCAGGAGGGGCAGTATGGACCAGGTCTCGCTGTGCTGCAGTGGCTTGTACACGGTGTTGTAGAAGCCATCCCGCAGATTCAGTATCTTGCGGATCTGCTCGCCACCGTCCGAGTTGATGGAACTGGGACAGAAGTGGAACTGGACGTCGGGCCAGTCGACGGAGGGATCCTGGTATTTGGTATTCAGGAAGGCCACACCCTCCACACCCGAGAAGGTCATGGGGCCACGTTCGCGCAGTATGTACTCCATGGACACGGGTATGGTCTGGAAGCGACTCCGGGTCACGGTCAGTGGTGCGTCCACCACAAAGGTGAGGCCGCCGAGTCCCACATGATCCTGCATATTGTTGCCCACCGGCAGATCCGATATCACCGGTATGTTGTGCTCCTGCAGATGCTCCGCCGGACCCACGCCCGACAGCATCAGCAGCTTGGGTGTATTCAAAGCCCCGGCGCTGGCGATCACCTCCCGGCGGACAAACACAAGCTGCTTCCGGCCACCGCGCTGGTACTCCACACCGATGGCACGCTTCTGCTTGTCGAAGAGTATCCTGGTGGCCTCCGCATGGAGGAGCACGTCCAGATTCTGGCGCGCCCTCACTGGCCGTATGAAGGCCTTGCCCGTGGAACACCGGGCGCCCCTCCGTATCGTGCTCTGGGTGAGCATGAAGCCCGTTTGCTGGGCCCCATTGATGTCCCGGTTCTCGTAGCCCATCTCCATGCCGGCCTGCAGGAAGGCAATGGAGAGGGGAGTCCGCCAAGGGGCTTCCTGGACGGTCAAGTAGCCGCCGGTCTCGTGGTAGGGCGTTTTGGCCAAATACGGATTGCGCACATCCTCCGACTTGAGAAAGTACTTGAGCATGCTGTCGTAGTCCCAGCCGGGATTGCCCAGCGATGCCCAGTGGTTGTAGTCGTTCTTCGAGCCGCGCACATACACCATGGCATTGAGGACGGAGCTGCCGCCAAGGACCTTGCCTCGTGGCCAGAAGCACCGATCCCCCTTCATCGCCTGACAGTATTGGCGCGTGGACGAGGGCGTCGTCTGGTACTTCCAGTCCAGCTCCGTTAGCTGCAGGTAACCCGCCAAAGCTGGCACATCGGAGATCTCCGTCTCGTCGCCGCCGGCCTCCAGCAGCAAGACGGTCCAGTTGCGGATCTCGCTAAGGCGATTGGCCACCACAGCGCCCGCGGAGCCGCCACCAATCACCACGAAGTCATACTGACGACGTATCTGCAAGATACAAAGAAGAAATCGTTACATTTTTTGGGAAATAACTCAAATTTGTCGAGCTTGACTCTTGACTTATTTCCTAGACTATCCTTAACTTTGCCCATACTTACGACGGTTGGCTCCTGGACCTTGTTCTCGGGATCGACGCTTTGATAGCGATAGAAATTCATGCCGATCGCCAGCAGCGGGATCATGCCAAGCAAAGACGTCATTGTGCCAAACGCCATGTTTCAGTAATTGTCAAATCCACGGATCCTCCGACGAATGCTTGCTTGCTCCTGCTCCGAATCCCGCTCCCGCTCCCGGTGCTCCAGACACACCCGATGATACTCCCGCTGCTGGGCGCTTGCCCGATCCTCCGTAACAATGGGCCGGGGCACTGGATGAGAGTCCGCCCGCTGTGGAGCTGCAGGTGGATATGGTAGAGTCGCCGCCGACGCCGCTGGTGGCGAGTATTTTGGGCGTATAGTTGCGAATGCCGCCGGGTCGGGCGGACTTGAAATGGGCCCTCGCCCGCTCGTCCTCCTCCAAGATGTCCAGATACGACTTGATGTACAGGTGATGGTGGAGGTAGTGCTTCTGCTTGTCCAGCGACCGATTGCTTGACTTGCTTGAGACCAGGGAGCTGGGACAGCCGCGGCTGGAGGAGGAGGTGCTGCTGCTGCTCCGGCTGCTGCTCGAAATGGACAGCGAGGACACCGAGCTGCAGTGGCAGGATGAGTTGTAGATGCCGCTGTCCGAGCTCTGGGAGCTGCTCCTCAGCAGATTCAACTTGGCGTAGTGGGAGTCCGAGTCCGATTGGCTCGCCGGGATGGGGATCTTGCTCCGCTCGTAGGTCTGTTTGCTCAGATTGTACTTGTGACGCAGTCGGTAGTTTTGATTGCTATTTATATTGTTATTATTATTGTTATTGCTACTGATATTGTTATTGTTCTTGCTGGTGGTGGAGGAGGAGCTGGTGGTGGAGCTGCTGGAGGTGGACAGGTGACTGCTGGGTGTGTAAATAGCCTGATTGGTGGTGCTGATGCCGCTGAAGCTTTTCCGCTGCTGTGGCTGTCGTTTGTGGGGTGATTGCTGTTGGTGCTGCTGGTGTGGTTGTTGCTGTTGCTGATTTTGCTGCTGCGATATCTCCTGGCCCATATTTTGACAGAAATATGAACAGAACTGCAAAAGAAATAATGGAAAGTTAATAAGAAAATTGTAAATGAATTTGATTTAACTTTGACTTATGTTATGTTCCTATTCAGCCCTCTCAAAAACCTTTCCTTAATTTTATTTAAATTGTAAAAAATATGCCTAATATAAGGTTTCACAATTTATCGATATTTCTTGGCCCAAGACTCGATTATTTATCGTTTAGTATTTGATGTTTGATGATAAATTTTTAACGAGATTACGATTTAATTATTTTTATAAGAAATTTCTTTTTACTGTTACCGATGAATTAGTTAAATTTTCCTATAGTTTTTCTAGGAAATTAATATGAAGAAATTGCGATGTTAACAAAGTTGTCGATATTTCATAGCCAAAGTCTTGTTTATTATCGATTACTACTTACAAAATGAATTATTCGGAAGATTCTTTGTTATACTTTGTCTTTTTTAATTGTTATTTAATTTGTAAAATACTAACTGTGTAGTAACTTAACCGAGATACAAATCGAAGCTATGTTACAGTATATAAAATAAAAAATCTATGAAAATCCTGGTTAGTTCTTAAAATGCAATTTAAAAACTTTGTTACTCAAGCTCAGCCTCACAGATTGCTGCACCACTCTCGTCTTACTTTAAATGAAAATCTCTACTTAGCGATTAACGAAAAACGATTGCCAAATGCGAGTCTCAGCTGTAAAACCAAATTAATTCGAGTGACCGCTTTTTGACCAGGCATTATATCGGTTTAATGTCAATATTATCTCTACATATATAAGACATTCATCGATGGAGCAACCGCACCACAAGTTGCAAGCAACTAAGCTACCGAATAATGATGATGACAATCGGGCTGCGTGGGAGCTGAATGAATATGAATGAGTGTAATAAATATGAATGAGTGTTATCATTGATGGGGATTCGTGGTTTCTTTCGCAGGCCATTGTTGCATGGCTTTATCTATTTTTATTTTCTTATTTTTGGGGTCCAACAAATCAGCGACATGCAAGCGGAAGCCTACGAATATTCCAGTGAATATCATCAATAAAAAAGGCAAAGAGCGGAGTGGAGAGAAGAAAACGCTGGCGTTTGGCAATTGTTGGCCAATCGTCGGGCAGCGAGCCAACAGATGGCGCTGTCACACGCGCTGCCAAACAAAAGACTTAGGCAACGAACTTGTTTGCACTTTTCGCAAGCGAAAAAACAAACGAAAAATAAAAATAAAGCGTTATCAAATCGCATAGAAATTGAATTGCTATAAAAATATTCAAATGATGTCAGCTGCATCTCATTATGAAGTTGTCTCTTTTTAGTCTTTCTCTATCGTGTTTTATATATAAATATATATATATATCTGTGCATATATATATCTTTATCTCTTTTTTCTCTCTCTTGCACTCTTGGCTAGTTTTTCAAGTTCAATGCCGTTTGGCAGGCGGAAAAAAGCAGAAAAAAAGCAAAGCTTTTTTTGTTTTTGTTTTTGTCTCATGTCTCATGTCTCAATGTCTCCTCCTGTAAAATGCAATTTCGTTATTTTGTTTGTCCATTCGGCCATCGGTGGCTTTAATTGCTGTCCAGCCAGCCGCCGCCGCTCCCGGCTGCTTTTTTCCTGCGGTTTTTCCAGTTTTTCACCCCTCCCCGCCATCATCTCTCTCTCGCTCCCGATTCGAGGCAGTGAAAGCCAAACGACATCGGGCTTCCTACATAAACCACATACACTATCCCCCCGAGTCTATGTTATATATATATAAAAATATATATGTTTTACTTCTCCCTTGTACCTTTCTCTGTCACAACAAGCACACACTGGCAAAAAATAAAATGTAACTGGAACTGCTCTCGATTAATTAACAGCGCACCGAAAATAGCTGTCTATTTTTAGCCTTTTGCTGTTAGCCAAATTGTTATATATAAAAGTGTATATATAGTTATTGTTTTTTGCCCGGCAATTTCGCTAAAGCGAAGCGATTTGAACGGCTCGACGGTTGCGATGTAACTGGAAAAACAAACATCAACCAGCGGCAAAAATTAAATCCAAATTCATTCACTCAAATCCCCGTTAACGGCAGACGCAACAGGTTAAAAAATAGAAATAGTGGGAATAAAAAAATGTAAGAAAAAAAAAAACAATCAACGCTGACCGCTAATTTATGCAACGCCCTTGGGCGGAGTGACAAAGGAAACCCTCGCAGGTATTTTTGCTTTTCCAAGCATTTTACATTTTGTGTGTTGTGTGTTTCTTTGACGCAATCCCCGAAAACAAATATATACTGGGCCAGGTTTTCTCGGGCATTTTTTGCCTTCTTCGTCTTCGTCTTTTTTTATTTTTACATCACAGAGATGTCGATTCATTCATCGTCATTATGCAATTCACACATTGTTAGCAACAAGCAGCAAGCAGTCGAAATCTCAGACGAAGCCTCTTTTTTAGTTTCGGCCTCAACTGCCTGTCAATTATGATTTGACAGCATTTAATTATGGCCAAGACTTTATGCCCCATAATTGATGACATTTACACGGATTTCCATGTGCTCGTTGGTTTTTTCTCTTTACTGTTTTTTCTTGAGTGAGTTAGTTTATTTTTTGGTTATTTGCTTAGCCCTTTGTGGGTCGCCTCGCACATAAATCCAAGTAACTCCAGCTACTTCACTGCGGCTCAACGCTTTCTCGACAATCGGCTGAGTCACGCTACCGTGACGCATTAAAGAAGCTCTAACATACAACAACAGGGAAAAACGAAACAACATAAACCATAAAACAACATAAAATAACATAAAAAATAGAATGAAAAAACAAAAAAAACTATTAGAAAATCCCCTGGCGCATTTCCGTACAAAGTGTACGAGTGCAGTTGCTGTTAAGTGACACTTGGAAATTAATTAATTAGCACTTTTATCTTACAGGAATTTTTGATTTGTTGTGACTTGTCAAAATATAAAGTTTAATTCTTATAAAAGCCCTTTGAATTTAATGATTTACTTTGTTAGCTTTAATATTTTTCGTTCCATTAACTAATCTAACTAACTACTATCTTATTAAATTGTTTACTATGAAGAAACTTGGGTTTTCCATCTCTATATGTTTTTCTTTTACATAAAATTATTTATGTGGGCTAAAGGATACCCATTACTTATGCTTTTGACTTTACTTGGATCTAGAATAAATTAAACTTAGTAATGTAAAATCTTCTTGTTTAAACTTCATATATTTAATAATATTTTAAAGCTAATTTTCGACATTTTATCTATATGCGATATATATCTCTTCCCTCAATTTATATCTTTAAAATGTTTGAATAATTTTTTATATATTTAAAAATATTAATTATTATTAATTTATAGTTATCGATCATTATTTTAATTCGATGCATAACCTAAAAATACTTTTAATTAATGTATTTTAATTAATGTATTTTATCGATATATAAGTAAAAATGTTTTCAAACGTTTTCTAATCGATTATAAGTACTCTCCCGATACATACTGTGGTAATGTTAAGTACTTTTGATATCAATAACTGATCAAATTCGATACATTCGATGCATAACATTCGATTACAAAACAAGATATCTTATCAAATTCGATATTTTCGATAAATTTAAAGATTTAGGTACAATTTCAGTGAGTTTAAAGATGCATTCCAGGGTACTCTGCCTTCGTAACCGCCCCTGCACTCGGAGTTTTTCTCCTGACCATCCATCTGAATGCTTTATGGTTACATAGCAGCACTTTCTTGGCTTGGCTTGGGGCTTGGCTTGGCTTTTAATTGCCGGACTCGTATGCATATGCAGTGCCGCAGTGCCTCCGGTGGCGATACACGCGCGCTCCATGATTGCCTCTTTATGGCCGCGACGTGCACAAATTGATAATAATTCGCACAGAGGTGTGAGGTGGTTCGGTGGCTTCGGTGGCTTCGGTGGCTACGGTGGATCTCTGTGCGATCTGGTGGAGCAGTGCCACCAGCATTTTCGGTAGAAAGTGTGAATCGTCCGAGGGTAAGGCGTGGCCAGACGGGAGGAGTCGCTTACATAAGAATCTGGCTCAATGTAAACGTCTCCTGATTTTGCATTTTTATTTCGTATGTTTTTTTGTTTTTGTATTTGAGCTTCTTTTTTTTTTGGCGCCCTCGTTTGGACCACGGGTCAAGCCAAGTTGTGTTACATAAAATTTAAAAAAGGGAAAATGAGCGCGAAAATATTTACGACAGCGCATGCAAATAGGTGTTAATGCTTTTGCTTGATAATTATAGTGATTTTAATGCAAACATACTCATTATAATGCATCGTTTGGCACAGCAGAGATTTCTAAATCCACAAATATTTGCTTTTTTTAATTAATAAGCAATGTTAGTTGACACTAAAGTTGTTCAGTGTCAAGCATCAATATTATTCCGGTTTTAATTACTGTTTGGCAAATGTTTAAGAGGCTAATGTTTGCTGGCTGTCAGCTTGCAGCAGGTTGTTTTATGGTAATATTTGGGGATTTATGGAATTTTTATTGAATTTTAATTACGTATTTTTGGAGTAAATAATAAGTCTTGATTGATTTTAAATCTTTGAAAGACAAAGGGAGATAGCTAAAGAGATGTTTATGTAGAAAGCAGGTTGTTTATTATTGATTTTGAAGATAAAATAAAAAGTTCCTTAAGATATATTAATATTTAAAATAATTTTTCTAAGAAATAACTGTCTTGCAGAATAGTTTCTTAAGGAATAATTAACTTTAGCCTCATTAAAAGCAAAGAATTTGAAATATATCTTTCGGTAACAATAGATTTTTTCGCTCTAAAAAAATCATAAAGTTTTACATCTTTTATTCAAGTTTATAAATATTTGATTTCCATTTTTATTTATATATTTTTTAAATATTTATTTATATATATTTTAAATATTTTCCCAAGTCTTAAGGGCTTTTTTCCAACATTTAAAGTTAACTTGTTGCACTTGCCTCCGGTTTTTGTTGTTTTATTTCGTTGCTGCTGCTCTCCAGTAGCCGCCGCTGCCTTGTGGTTATTGTAGAGACTTGCTTAATCTTTATTTATTTATTTATATTTTATTTTATTTCTTATTTTGCGGATTTTCGTGGTGTGGCGGCTTCAAACTGAACGCGACGGCCTGCCACTTTCCTTTGTCTCATGACTGCTGCTGCTCTCTTTCATCTCAGCAAACAAAAAAAAAAAAAACAATAATAATAACTAAAAAAAAAACAACACTGCGACAAAGTTGAATTTATGACTCGATCGGTAATTTCTTTGAGATATATTTTGCGCTTTATTATATTTTGATAAATAATTGTCACTGCGTTTTCGTTTCACTCTCGATATCTGTATCTGTACATATTTATTTATATATTTATTTATATATATATTTATATATATATTTCACCGCTCGCTGCGAAACGCACGCCACGAGCTCGACTTGTTCAATGAGCAATTCGCTTTTTGGCTTGGCTTTTGGCCACATTGGACGCTGGCCTGGCCAAGAAGCGAGCCAGCTTTTCGGACGGCCTTTGGAAGCTTTTCTCACTTGCGACCACCGCGATGATGATGATTATGATGATGATGATGATGATAACAACGCACACAAGCCAAGCTTCGGGAGAGAGAGAGAGAGTGAAAAATATATAGGGAGCAATATCGGTGGCTTATTGTTACACTCGAAATAAATTAAATGAATAGTCTTTAGAAAATAAGAAATATAACTTTTTTCTCGGTATAATTTTCCTAATATTTTTTTAATAATTATTGATATATTTTTGCATTTTATATATTCGATAATATAATTGACAATATTTTTATGCAATGACTTTTTGATGTTTTCATTCGATACTTTCGATATAAATATATATTTAAACGATTATTTTGTGCTCTCTCGATAACTGTGTAATTTTTACCATTACACTGTTTTTGTATAATGTTCCAAATGTGATCTCCATTTTGTTTTTAACGATTGTCTTCTCTTTCGATAACTTATTTTTATTTCTATTTGTTGTTTTTGATATATGCATTGATTAAAATATTATTCGTTTTTTTTTGTTTTTCCTTTATTACAAAGTACATTTTTCGATAACAATTATATTCTTTTAAAGGTATCGATTCTATCGATATATTGACCAAAATGTGTTCTCTATTAATATGTAGCTTTTGTAAAACAATTTTATTTTTCCTTTTCATAGCATGTAAAGGATATATTAGTAAACAAAATTATATCGAACTTCCAACACGATTACTTTGTACTTATTCAAAAACAATGACATTTTCCCCTCGATATTTTTGATTTAAACAGTTCAAATTATAATCTATATATAACATGGATATCATTTTCTATTCGATATTAAAAATATATCTCACTATAAATATCCATGTAACCCCCGTACTCTTTTCTACTTCACCCAATATTTTTTTCGAGTGCACACTTCCGAAGCGATCTGCACTTTCGATTTCGTTTCCATTTCTTTGAGACTGTCGCTCGGCCTGTCTTCGGGCCTCGTCACTGAGCTACGTGCTCGGTCCAACGTCTTTGAGCCATGGCTTAAACGCGAAAGCTCTTCACGGATTCATTCGCTGGCTCAGTGGCGGCAGAGACGAGGCGAGGCTCGAGAGGCTTTGGCCGGTTTGGAGGCTTTCTTTGGCTGAGCCAAAACTCTGCTACGATTTACAGGTCTGGCAATCGACTTACCGTTTTATTATTCATGATTATTCCCGAACTCCCAATACCAAAAATCGAGTCCCAATCTCCCGAAACTCAGAGCCAAAGCCAAAGCCAAGTCCAATGTTAAGCGTTTAAGCCATAAAGGTAAAGTATGGCTCATTGTAGAGTTTGGAATGGAAACCGAAATGAAAATGGAGTCAAAGATGGAGATGGAGATGAAGACGGAGATTTCCTGTTTGCTTACACTCGATTCCATTGGCGATCGAAGGGTAAAAGTGACCGATACTCAAAGTACTTGTGGGGAATAAGTCCAAATTGTGCGATAAAGTCAACAATTTCAAAAGGGGGACAACGAAAATTGAATTAAACTTTGATGTTTCGTCATTGATTATCGATAGTTTCTCTTTTGGGCGGCTACCTTTGATAGTTGGATCAAGTAAATTAAAGCTGGTAGTTTATTTTAAGCGATATAAAAGTGGTAATAGGTTCTTGAAATCTTGAATAAATATTTTATTAATATATTTATATAAGAAATTCTTAATTTTTTAGCTGAAAAAGATGCATAACGCACCCACATTTGCAAATTGCAAGCTTCTTAGATTGAATATTTCCCTTCTAAAATCTTAAAAAATTGTTAGAAATAGCTACTTCTCTTTGAAATAATAATAAACATCACAAATAACCATTTTCACCGCTAAACTATACCCAATTTATTGAGTCTGAACCTTGAAATGATGCTCCTTAACCACCTTAAAAATGCTCAAAACTGCTTGAAATAAATTCCCACAATTCACAATTCGAAATCCATTCATTCATTAGACGAGTCAAAGAGTTGAACAGCTCAACAGCACGAACTCTTTTTGCGAACTCTTCGGGCGGCATAATCAGGTGCAATTGACCCTCATTGAACTCGAGGCACAAGCTCCGTGCAGAGGCGGCAAACGAGATGAAATAAATGGCTGAACTTCGCCAGCAGAGCGCAGCTTGTTCCGTTGCGATCGCATAAACCAAACTCTATATATATATATTTTTTTTTTTATATATGTACATATATCTCTGCCGTTGCGCTGGCTTCCGACAATCAAGCCGAAAAAAAAGATGGGGCCAAAAAAGCCCACTTTCAGCGTGACACGGCACTGAGAAAAAATATTAAAGGAAGTGGAATAAAATATAATCTATTGTTGATTATTTTTTTGACACCAAAATGTATATATATTTGATGTGTTTACATGTATGTATTATTTATTTAAATTAAAATTTTTACACATATATAATTTTAAACCAATGAATACAACATTTATTTATTTTAAAATTATATCCGTTATTGCTGAAATTTGGTCTAGTTAAATATTATATTTAATTTTAGTTTATAACTTTAGATTGCATTTTTTAAGAAGGAAAACAAAATATGTGCACAAAGCAGATCCTTACAAGAAGAATTATTAGCATTTCGTTAATATTATATTTCATCTAAAAATGCAGCAATCTGTGCGGTTAAGCTTAAGTATAACTAAATAAATAAATAAATAAGCTTAAGCATAACTAAATAAATAAAGAAAAGAATAGTAAAAATATATTAATTAAATTATAATTTATTTGAAATCAAAACTATTGAAACTTATGAAAAGAACAATATTTACATTTGCATTTAATACTTATTACAACTTTAAATGAATATTAAATTAAAGTGCATTAGTAAAAAAATTTGTTTTTGAATTTACAAAATATAAAAACCTTTAATAAAGAGTAAGCTTTAAACTGAGAAAAATATAAGGAACTTGGTTTGGAGTAATCATATTTAAATTAAAAAATTATTATTTATTAATAATTATCAATTGAAAATTTGCCCTACTTTTTCTCCAAGTGTCCCCATTCAGCGGGAGAAGGCAATATGCAAAAGGAGTTCACTCACAAAGCGGGAGCGGGGGCAACTTTCGTTTTCATTCAGATGTCTGCAAATTAATTTGCTCTTTTTACTTGATTTTTATTTAGTTTTTTTTCTTGCACTTTTTTATTTCTTTGTGGACGGTCATTGCTTTTGCAGCATAAATATTTATGCGTTGCACTTGAGAGCGCTGAAGTTGAAATTGGAATCGGAATCGGACTTAACGCTGCAGATGGCTCAGATTTATGGCCGTCTTCCGCGACCCGAGGCTACAAGTCCAAGTCCAAAAAAATAAACAGAAAAACTATTAAAAAAACAAAAACAGTAACAAGTAACAAGTAACAGTAACAAAAGAAGCAAAAAAGTAAATAAAATTAGCAATTAGCCGCCTTGATTTGTTGTGCATTTTGTTAACAAATTAAATGCATTATTCAATGCGATTATTTATTATCCTCGGTCTACGCACCGTTAAGCGGCTTTAATGTGTACTTAATTGCAATCATCATCATCGGCTGGGCACTGCAATCGCAATCGTAATTCGTGGCTTCAATTGAAATTGAGACTGGAAAAGCGTAATTAATTTGCTCAAAGGGAAATTATCGGAATTATGGCATTGGCATTAGTATTACTTAGCATTTGGGGCTCACCAAACCGCATCGGATTAGTTAGATCCGCTGGAGTCCACTCTGAGGAGAAAATGAGGAACTTTCATTGGCTTAAATATACTTCCTTCATTAATTCGTTGAAATTATAGTAATAATGTGAATGTTTTGTAGGGATTAATGGGGAATTCAGAGCTATAAAACCCTTGGATTTGTGCTAATCCTTGATTAAATTTAAATAAGTTCAAAGTGTGTTGCTCTTAAACCTACATTTGCTAGTTTTATATATTTCTAAGATTTATTTAAAAGCATATTTAATTTTTTTACTAGGACTTATCAATTAATCAATGTTATTTCATCATTATTTTTCTTCTTTGATCTCTTCCCAGACTTTACACTCTTCAAATATTTAGTTTATTTACTTTTATTGTACTTAAAGCCCTATTTTGTGATTTTTCTAACTTTTAAGACCAATTATTTAAAATTTTAGTTTCAAAAATATATTTATAAATATTAGAACTTATTTTAAATAATAATTGAATACTTCCTAGAATGTAGACTCCTGCAGTATTTATTTTAGTTACTTTTGTTGTACTTACAACATCTATGTTTCTTTAAATATAATTTAAATATTTTTCTAGGTATCTTTAAATTTAAATTTCAGCATTAAACATATATTTATAAATATTTGTAATTAGTTTTAAGCTTTCATAAAGCTTAAATTCAAAATTCAGCCACCCAAGCTTCCATTTTAAGCTCAACTATTTGCTAAATAATTTTGTGTTTTTCTTTTCTTTCAGGTAAGCTTGGCCTTAGCTTTTTATAATGAATCCACAACCTTTGAAACTATCAAACTGTAAGCTGTAAGCGTGGCTTAAACTACAAAGCTTCAAACTGTAAGCTAACCAAATGTATTATTCAAGCTTTAAACCTTTTTTGAAAATGTGTAAAACCGTCTGTATGAATTTGTAAAAATTGAAATGGATTTTTGGAAAATATTTAAACATTTATTAGGATATTTTATGCTATTATAAATGTTGAGGAAAATGTTGACTATTTTCCTTATTTACTTACTTTATACCTTTAAATAAATAAATGCAGACTTATTTTTAAATATATTTATTCGATTCATTTAGTTTCGCTTACATTTCTTAAGAACTAATCAAACATTTACATTCGCAATCCTCGACTTACAAGCTAATTGAGGTACTCCCAGTGTACGCGGCGTCAAACAAACTATAAAAGTTAACACAAAAAAAAAATACACATTTAGATTAGATACACATTAAACAAACCTAAAAAAAAATAAGGAAATACATATGAATTAGCATAAATGACTCGATATTTACATGAAGCGCTTAATTGACTAATTTCATGGGCGGGGTGTCAGCAGGGGCAATTATTGGGGATCAGAGTGGACTTTTTTTCTATATTTTGTATATATATTTTTTTTTAGTAGTTTATACTTTTTTTTTAGAGGCTAGAGCGCAAAAGAGAGAAAAGTGTAAGCTTGAGGGAGAGCTTAATAAATTAAATTTGTTTAAAAAAAGAAGCCATTTTACAGTTGACAAGGATTAAGGGACGAGAAATCGATGAATTTCATAAACTTTATGATTTTCGGATATATCTTTCGGATATAATTATATATTTTAAGGCTCTGATTTTTCTCAGTAAAAAGAATGAATGTTTACCGATAGGATAAATATATCGATATATCGATCATTTCCGCCCCCTTAAGACCAAGTCAAAGCTGTAGTCTGGCGTAAGCTTGTGCTAAGGTATTTTGCGTCTCACTACACCCACCTACACCCCTGTGCCCCTGCCAAGTGACCCCCTTGTCGTTGACCCCTTTGACCTAACCGAAATCCCCCCCGCTGTCCCAACCCCCTCTCTTTATTGTAAAACCGCTATGACCTTGGCAAAGGCCACTGATGAACCGGCGCCTCACTGGAATTCAAGGAACGCTTGCTCCGCCATTGGGTTCGCGGCGGGGCCTGACCCTGACCCAAGTCCAAGTCCAAGCCTAGACCCAGGCCCTGACCCTGACCATAGGCCCCCGCTCCCTGCGTAGCCGTGGTGGGCGTGAGCCACAATTGCTTGATAAGATCGGCGCCCTTCTCGCCGATCATCACCACGGGGGCATGGATATTGCCATTGGTTATGGCCGGCATCACGCTGGCATCGATGACCCTCAGGCCCGGGATGCCATAGACCCGCAGCTGGGGATCCACGACGGCCCAGGGGTCGGTGGGTGGACCCATCTTGGCCGTGCCACTCATGTGGTAGATGGTCATCGTGTACTGCCGGATGAAGCAGTTCCAATAGTCATCCGTAAACAAGGTCAGGTGCCGGCAATTGGGCAGCGGCTTGCTCCAGAACCTCGCGCCGAATCTCTTCATGGCCTGCGTCTCGCCCATGGCCACCGCCGCCTTGACGCCCTCCCGCAGGACATTCACATCGTCCGGATGCGTCAGGTAGTTGTGATAGAGCAGCGGATACCTCAGCGGGTTCTTCGAGGCCAGCTTGATGTAGCCACGGCTCTTGGGGCGCAGCATCATGGGAAAGATGCCGAAGACATCGCGGTTGTTCACCTCCCCGAAGACCTCCTGGTAGAACTCATCGGTCAGGCCGTGGGCGGTCTTCACCTGCGACCCCCCGTCGGACATCACCGAGGCCGAGGTCATCATGAAGTTCATATCCGGCCAATCGTCGCTGGCATTGGCATATTTCGTATTTATGAAAGCCACCGCCTCCAGGCCAATGCTGGAGGTCAGGGGGCCATCCTCCGTGATGGCATACCTCAGGGCCGTGTTGATATTCACCATGCGCTTCATCACAATCGAAATGGGATAGTCGATGAGGAAGGCTATCCCCCCGACGGCAATGTGATCCTGCAGATTCTGTCCCACGCCCGGCAGATGCTGCACCAGGGGTATGCCCACGCGGCCCAGCTCCTCGCCATGACCAATGCCCGAGAGCATCATCAGATGCGGCGAGCCAATGGCTCCCGCCGACAAGATCACCTCTCGGGTGGCATAGACATTCTGAAGGCGTCCGTCCCGAATGAACTGCACTCCCGTGGCACGCTTCGTCTTGGGATCCGTGAGCACCTTGGTCACGTGCGAGAACAAGGCCACGTGGAGGTTAGGCCTTAGTCTGGCGGGTCTCAGGAAGGACTTGGCCGTGGAGCTGCGGGAACCTCGTCGCATATTGAACTGGTAGAACCCGAAGCCCGTCTGCTGTTCCCCATTCACGTCGACGATGTCGTAGCCCATCTCCTCGCCGGCCTGCAGGAAGGCGGGGCCAATGGGCGTGTTGTACGGCGAGTCCTGCACTGTCCACAGGCCACCTACGAAAAAAATATAAGAGATATAAGGATATATACAGATATAAATATATGTTTATATATAAATCCTTGACTTGCCCGTACCTGTTCCATGGTAGCGCTTGTTTTTGGCCAAATACGGATTCCTTTGATCCTCTGACTTTCGGAAATATGGTAGGATTTCCTCGTAGGACCATCCTGGATTCCCGAACTCCGCCCACTGATCAAAGTCTCGCTTATTTCCACGAATATATAGCATCGTGTTCAGCACCGAACTGCCGCCCAGGACCTTGCCTCGGGTCCAGCAGCAGCGCTTGTCCTTCATCGCCTGACAGGCTGTGGGCTGTGGTTGGGTTCTGGAAAGAAAATATATATACAAATATGCATTAAAAATAATATATACTACTTTTTAATATATAATATGGAAATTATTGTTATATCTTTAGTTTATATAAATTCATTCTATATTTATCAAGTTATTTTACTTGAAAAAAGATTTTACTTTATATTAGGAATTCATATTAAGGGGGAAAGTCCGATAACAAAAGCACTTCCTCTTCCTCTGTTAAATAATAACAATTTTTCATACTTAATAGAAAATGAGATTTAATTTGTTATGTAAAAATAATATATATACATTTTTTATAAGTAAAATATGTAAATTTTGTTTAACAATAAAAAAAAACATTTATATAAATATAAATAAATCGAACTTAAAACGTACAAAAAAAATATATAAAGGTATATATAAAAGTAAAGAAAAACTGAGAAAAAACAATTAGCGAATCTTGACTTGGCTCCGTAATTCACCGCAAAACGGACTGTAAAAAGAGATATCCAATAATTTTGCGGGCAGGTAAACAAAGCGACAATGAAAGCACATTAGTAAAAAATAAAATAAAGAAAAAAAAAAACAAAAAATGCCACGCCCACACCTCGAAAAGGCCAAATTGCCCAGTGGCCAAGTGAATTACAACACAGACTGAGAGCCAGCGCTGGTGTTAAGCGCTCATTAGGCCAAGCTCAGGAAAAAAAGCAGAAAAATAACTAAATAAAATAAAATCCATGAGGCAATGAACCACACGACCGACCTCCCCTGAGCACTTGTGCCCTTTAAACGCTTGTCCCTCGGCATCCACGAGATACTTGTATCTGTATCTGTATCTGCGAGTGGCACTTTAAGCGAAGCTTACTTGCAAAACGTATAATAAAATATATAAACCAGAAAAGGTGCCTCAACCCAGCAGGAAATCAAGTCAAATATAATTCTCTGGAACTAATAATTGCTGGCGGAAAATGGAAAGCACGAGGCGGAGAGTAAACTCAATTAAAAAAGCAGTTTTCCCGCTGCAATTTAACGGATATCGCAGCCCAGTAGCTACGCATTTGTTAAGATAATAATCTCCGCCTTCGCTTCTCTCAAATTCCACCGAAATTCCCAGCATTATTCCGTGAGTGCACTCAATATAAACCACCGACAAATTGGCCAAACAAAACGTTTTGACAACTCTCTGCAAGTTCACTTTTCGGAGCTGAATCCGATACCAAATCGGTTTCTTTTGGGTGCGCTAAACATATAGGAAGACGTTTTTTTGTCGTTAATTAAAACACAAATTACCAGTGACAGGCAACAATCAAGAGACAAGAGACAACAGACTATAAACTATAAACTAGAGACTAGAGACTAGAGAGACTTAACCACATTCAGCTGGGAAAGGCGCAATGAAAACAAAACGGAAATCAAATGTCAGTTGCGGAAAACTTGGTCAGCAATGACTTTACTTTTGCAAGCATGGCTTATAGGGGCGGGGGAAAAGCGTGTCAAAGCCAAGGGAGTGGGAAAGCCCTAATCCGTAGCTTGAGATACCCTATAATATAGTCATATATGTAAACCCTATCTGAGAACTTCAAGCCAGGGTTGTATGTTCTAAAAAGTCTTATATGATATATCGATATTTATATCGCTCTCAATCCAAAGTATTGATATCTTCTATATATCGAATTTTAAGAAATGTAAAAATAAAGTATCTATATAATTGAAAAATATTAGAAAAATGTATTTAAGTTATTTGTGTTTGTCATCGATTGTATTTTCAACATCTTTAAAACTAACTTTCTTATTAATTTTTTAGATGAATTAAATGTCAACAAGAAAAGTAAAAAATTCGGGTTTATTTTTAAATTGGAAATATTTTTACAATTTTAAATATTTAAAAATTATTATATTAAACTTCGATATTAATTACTTGCTTTAAAAAATATCGGTCCTTTTTTCGACAATATTGGTGCGAAATATCAAACCAAATATCGGTTTATCGTACATTTCTGCTACTAATCGGTATAACATTAATATTTAAGCGAATTTTATAAGATATTAATAAAAAATCGATAGAAAGATGGTTCTTTTTACCAATTGCTTAAATGTTTCTAATAAAAAATATAAAAATTTAAAAAATATAATAATTTTTAATAAATTGATATATTATATTCACTTCCTAAATCAAATCAAATCGTGGCATTCAACTTGAGATACTTTCAGGTAGCGCATAAACCCCAGTTGCGGGTTGATTCCAGCTGTTGGATCGGCGTGTCCAACAGACGCCTCTCCATGGCCCATCATTCGCTTGTCTCGGATGCATTTGCATCTGTCTTTTGCTTTTATCTTTAACGATATTCACCTGGCACCTCTGGCACCTCTCTGATTCCTCCTCCACCTGACATTTCGTGGCTTAACTAAGGGTTAGGGTTAGGGCTAGGGCTAAGGGTTTTCGGGTTAATCGTAATAGTAATTAGCATACGACATTTCTGTGATTTATGCTGCCCAGATCGGCGGCGGCCACACTGCATATATACATATATATATAATTTTTTTTTGTATGGCTCTAACACTTTGGACCGATGACGAGCCATTAATATCAATTCGCGCCACTGTAACCCCACCACTGTGGCACATTGTTTGGCATACTGACTTATTGGCTACGTGCGCCGGCAGAGACAGTCTCATAGTGAGGCAAAGAAACCAGTGAACAAAAAAAAAAATACACAAGTAAAAACTAAAACCAACTGAACTCAACTGGTGAAGAGAAAAAAATAGAGAAAAAACTTTCGCCCCACGACTCGGACTTCCATCTGACTCTGTGCGACGCCCAACTGACGCAATTTGTTTGCTTTTTATTAGCCATTTAACAGTTAACTCACATAAACGTAACCAATTATTATTAACTCATTTCGCTTAGTTTATTTGACGCTTTATTGTGTCTTATTTTTTGTGGGTAAATCTCTTTTCCCTTTTAGCAATTAACAAACTAAAGTTTAGGCGGAATTAAATCTAAAAATGCGGAAGTGCGTGCACTTAAATGTTTTTCATCAATTTAGTAGAATTAAAATAAGTTAAAAACTGCAACTAAAGTTTGCAAAATAAACTAAACAGTTAGTTAAAAATTAAATCAAAGTCTAACGAATATTAAGAGTTAGAAATAAATAAGATCAACAACATTAAAGAGATAACCAGACTTAGAATCATTAATAACAAAATTGAAACAAGTAAAATAGGTTTCCTACTTATAAACTTGGATTTAATTTAGTACAAAATTCTTAAACTTAGATTTCCTATAATGTAAGCCAAAAATAAATAAAATATAATACTTTCTCAAGTAAACAATTAAAAAAGAAACTCACAAGCTTCAAGTACATAAAGTAACTTCAAAAAGTAACTCTGCCATCTTATATGAAAAACTCATTACTGACATAATATTTAAAGATTTAAAGATAATGCTAAAAGCGATTTAGTTTTCGTGGATCTAGAAACACACGCATTAGGGACACTCACTAAGCCAGCGATCATAATTGCCGCGCTTATGAAATGAATATGCATGCCGAAAATTTGAGTTGATTGCAATATTTTCGTAATTGTTTAATGCTCGTTAACCGAAAGTTGGTTAAGGCCCCTCAGTCTTCGGTCTTCGGTCTTCAGAGTTCCCCAAACCATGGAACAAAATAAACAAAAAAAATGAGCAGGGAAACGCATTCGGATGGAACAGCTCTTGATTGCCATATAAAATCACTTAGCAGCCGCATTAAGCTGTAAAACGGGCAGCGATTTATTGATGGGATAGGTTCATCTATCAAAGGAGATATTTTTGGGTGGGAAACTTGTTGCTTGCCTTGACAGACAAAAATAAGGTAAAGAAAACTAACAAAAAAAAAATATTTTAGGCCATGGAAAAAATATTTTCCCCCAAAATTTCTGTCTCTCAAAAGATATTCAGAATATAAATACTTAAAAGATTGTATTTACTAATAAGTTCCATTATTAAACCTATTTCAATATGTATTTTATCGTAATACAATTACAGATAAATACTTGAAAAGGTTCCTTGCCATCGTTTCCTTGGGTAACACTTTCTTTTTCTTTGTCATTCATTCGTTTATTTAATGTTTCATTTCTTTAGTTTCGAATTCGAAAGAATTTCTTTCTTGAAACAAAAGAAAATTCAGAAAATGTTTCTATCGTCTCATTATATGTTATTCTCTGTTTCTTTCTTTTAAGCATAGTTTTCTTTGGGAAACATTAAAGATTTATTTTACCATCGTTCCCCTTAGAAAGCACTTAATGTTTATTGTTCTTTGTCAACGTTTCCTTTAGGAACTTAACCATTCAAAGATTCGTTTCCTTTGTTTCGAATGAATTTCTTTGTTAAAATAATGGAAATAGACGCATTTTACAGACTTTTCTATTCTATTCTCTTCTATTCTTATTTTGTAAATTGTTTCTTTAATGTAAACAAAAAAATAAATTTCTCTTAATCATATAGTATATATATTTTGATTTACCAATACTTAAGTAAAAAATACTTTTCCTTTTTGCATCATCTGAGGCCTCACTAATTCCCTGGTGTTAATTAGATTAACAGCATTTTGGCTGAAATCGGATGGAGTGTCATAACATTTTTCCATCCGATTGGGTAAAAACAACATTTATGAATAACGATATTTTTCACTTATTATCTCTATTGCTGGCGCTTCTTTTATATTATTATTATTTTCGTTATGCAGCTGATTTTGTTGTGTTATTTTTTGTGGGCAAGTGTCTCACTTTTATGGCCCGGTTGACACAATTCGGGGTATCGATACCTCGGTACTTGGTACACACGGACTCGACAGAGCAACAGAGCGACCGAGAGACCCACCGAAGCCTGTCCATTTAACCGGCTCGGCTCACGTTTGCTTTTGGCTTTGGCCGATGATTGGCAATCGTCGGATGAGGCCGGTCTTTTTGGTAATTCGGGTGCAATCGCCAAGTGTCGGAGCCGTTTCGTTTCCACTCGTTCCGCTCCGCTCCGTTCCGTGTCAATTCCCAAACAAAACCTGTAGACCGCCTAACCCACTTTATACTCGATACCATTCCGCCTTGGAGCACCGCGATCCGATCCGGTTTTCTCTTGGGAAATTACCATTACGCAGAGCCGGCGTAGGATATCCCGATAACTGAGAATGTGCACAGCCAGAAATGGAATGAAACTAATGGAATTTGGAACAGTGGAAACCGTGATTACGAAAAAGTTTAGAAATATATTGTTAAGAGTAGTAAATTTAAGGGATTTTCATGAAATTTTTCTGAATTTATATGAAGAATTAAATTGATTTTACATTGAATACATTGAAAATTAGGCATAAAATCAAAAATACTTCCAATACCCTACCTTTCTAAAATTTCTCTCAGTGCACTTAAGTTTGAAGTGATGTCCGCTTGCAGCTTGCATTTAACATGCGAACCCGAATCAGTCAGGGGCGTGTCTCCATCACCTTTTGGGATGCCAAAAAAAAAGTAAATATTCGTGGCCCAAGCTCGCGGGGGAATTTAATGATGCGGCCAACGGATAATGGGGGTCAGCTGTCAGCTGTTGCCCCGTTAAGGGAGTTACGTAAAAACGGGCAGAGCTGGAGGGTATTTACTCCACACAGAACTGTTTTCGGTTTTAGCTGGCGCCCACTGTGAATTTGAATACTTTTTGAATGGCTTTGCCGAAAATTGCACATGGCAAGGCTTATGAAATACTTGCCGGCAAAGTCGTAAAATTTATTGCTTTTATCCTGCAAACGAAGCTTGATTGTAAATTGTAACTTAAAGCCTATATGCTTCTTACTTTTTACTAACGAGAAAGGAGTAACGAGTTTTAATTGTCGTTTCATGTTTTTAAAATTTAAAAGAAGCTTTTATGCCCTTGGAGGGTATAATAATATTAGTTATAAGCCTGCAACGAAGTGAAAGAGTCGTTTCCGACCCTTTCTTTTTTTAAATGGTAAATTTAGTATGCAAATTTCTTAACCTAATAAAAACTAGCATAGAAAAGTTTTCCGAGTTGAAATTGATAGATTTTTACCTGAGTTATGATCGATTTACATTCAAGGGTACATAAACTTCGACTTTCCGACTTTTTATACCCTTGCAGGGTATTATAATTTCAGTCAGAAGTTTGCAACGCGGTGAAGGAGTCATCTCCGACCCTATAAAGTATATATATTCTTGATCAGCATCAACAGCCGAGTCGATCTAGCCATGTCCGTCTGTCCGTCCGTCTGTCCGTCCGTCTGTCCGTCTGTCCGTCTGTCCGATTATACGCGAACTAGTCCCTCAGTTTTGAAGCTATCTGAATGAAACTTTGCAGATAGTCTTCTATATACTCTCACTCGTACATAAGTCGGAACGGCCCAGATCGGACGACTATATCATATAGCTGCCATACAAACGATCTGTAAATTTGTTGAAAAAAAATTATAACTTCACTGTTTTTCAACATATCTTGATCAACTCTCGGTTATTAGCTTTTTATATTGTTTCTGATTTTTAGATTTAATTTTATAAAAATCGGACTACTATATCATATAGCTGTCATAGAAACGGTCGGAAAAGTTTTAGAAAAAAAATTAAAACTTTGTCAATTTTTAACATAATTTCTTCTACTTTGAGATACAAAAATTTCATATTTTTTCAGAATTTTGTTGTAAATTTCATAAGAATCGGACGACTATATCGTATAGCTGCCATACAAACGATCGGTAAATGTGGAGAAAAATTACATTTTATTTTACATGTAAAAATGTAAAAAATGTAAAAAAATGTAAAACTGTAAAAATTGTATGAATATGAAAGTAATTCATATTATATTATATTGGGATAGATTATAATTGATACAATTGAAATCTGCAAGGGTATACAAACTTCGGCGTGCCGAAGTTAGCTTCCTTTCTTGTTTGTATATCCAAAATATTGAAAATAACTGTTCATACTTGAAAATGTCCCTACTCATCGTTCCCATTTCCTTTCTATTCTTAGTTATTTAATATTTTATTTCCTTCGTTTCAAATTCTTATATAAATCGTTTTTTATTCAAATCAAACCCATATTTCAAACAGTTTTAAATTTATTTTAACTGTATGTCATTTCCTATTTAAAATAAACCAGAAAATCGTCTTTCCACGACCTTGAACCCCTGGAGACACGACGACGACGACAACAACGTGATTTTTGGCACTTTCTCAGACAGGGTGAAACTTTTTATTCGCGCCGGTCAATCAAGATTACCATTAAGGCCGGTGATTGACGTGAGAGTGATGGGTGGTTTATGTTATATTGTTGTTTTACAATTCAGTTTCAAACCCGCTGCAGTACCTGTTGACTTAATTTGCCACCGCAAAGCGGTTTTCGAGTGGCGATTTGTACACACTGTGCACCCAAAACAAACACTCTTGCACCTGGCACCGGACAATTCACTCACTCTTTTCATTTTTTCAACGTATTTCGTTGGCTTAGGCCAGCTGACTGGATACGCGGATACTCGGTTACTTGGATACACGGATACACGGATACATGGACAAGAAATGCAGATACAGATACGCGACTCTCGCGACTTTGCGAATGATGCAATGATTCAGAAATACACTCGATTATATTGCCACACTCAGTGCACGTATTTTTAGTTGCACGGAAAGAAACTGTAATATTTATAAAGATTATTTGGAAGGTTTATTAATCTCTAAAAAGGAACATTAAGGAATTATATTTATAGATTTGGTATTTGCTTTCAGAAATCTATGCTAAAGCTGATTAAATATTTAAAATTCATTTTAAATTAAAATTTAAGTCAGCTTTTATGAGCTGTATATATTTTATAGTTTCAATTTTATATATTTTTTTATCAATAATTCTTTTATAGTTGTATTAGATTTTATTTTTTTGCCGTGTTTCCTTTTATTTTGTTCCATTTTTTGTTTCGTTTCGCATGCGCTTTAAGCTGTTGATTGCATGCACTTACGCAAAGTGGAATGGAATGGCATAGAAACAATAATGAAAGGAAGTAGAAATGAAATGGGAGTGGGAATACTAATGAGTGTGGAATTCTGAAAGTGAAACTCCCAGCCAAAAAGGCAAAGAAGAAGACCCCAAAAAGAAAACCCGAAAAGACGATGATCGCCGCTAGGCCTAAAACCCAACCCAAAACCAAATCGAAAACCAATCCCCCCGTCACATTAAACAGTTAAATGGATTACGGTATTGGTAACACGCTCAAACAAAATTCCAAAAAAAAAAAAAAAAAAAAAAAAAAAACAGACAGAGAAGAGGGGGGGAAATGCCAATGCTCTCATGAATAATTAAGCAGTTCGGAGTCCACAGGTGGCGGCGGCCACCGGTGATCATCAGCTGTTATTAATGAAACGCTGCCGTGAGATAGAAAACGATCTGAATGAAACGCCAGTCCCGCCCTAAGAAAAAAACTACAACAAAATTGAAACCGAAAAAACAAAAATTAAACCGCAGGGCAGGCCTGTCTAACGGTAGCCCGTTCTAATTCGAATCAGTCAAAGAAGCATTAACCATTTTCCATTTGTTGTCTAATGGAGGCTTGAAACCCAAAGCACTTAATTGCCGCTCGAAAGCGACTCACGACAAAAAGGGGAAGATGAGCCATCGAGAAGATACTGGTTGTTAAATGGTAAATCGTTTGCGTTTGTCTTTAACTTTATCTTTATCTAATTGGAACATTCTGGCGGGAGCAGAGAGAGAGAGGGAGAGTTGGGCGGCAGGTAAGAAAGTCGTCTGCGGAAAAGTGAAAGATTCGAGAAATGGAAACTTTGAACAGAAGCCACAGAGTGCGGGGGATTATCATATAACAATTGTTCTTTAAACGTGCTTTGACGTAAAATATAAAAGGAAATTACAATTAAGATTTATTTGGGGACAATGAAAGGAGAACAAAAACATATTATCTCTTAGAAATGAAACAAAGATGAAATGTAACTTGATTAGAAAATGTTCAAGCGAAACAAATCAATACAATTTATGGCAAGCAAAGCATTATCTAATTTATTAATTTAAAAAATAAAGAAGATAACATCAAAAACAAAAGTGGATTATTTTGAAATAATGAAAGTGGAACAGAAGCATATCATTCCCTATGAAATATATAATATTGAGCAATTTAGAATTTAGAATAGAAACAAATGTTAAGGAATTTTGGTTATAAGAAATTATAACATCTATTTATCTAGTAATTTGCAAAATAAATAGGTTAAACAAGAATTAAAGTAGTAGTAGTTTAGAAGAAAAATACAGAAATACAACAAATTATAAGCAAGCATAGCTTTACTTTAATTATTAATTAGCCAAATATTCCCCAATCAATAAATTAGTTATTAACTATGTAAGAGTTATTATAATTGACATAATTTTCTAATTATTGTAGTACTTGAAGCACTAGTAAATGCCATTTTTGGAAATAAACATATTGCCCAGTAAATATAATTCGCAACTACTCAATATTGACGCAAATGCATCAGCCCCTCCATATCTTTCAGTTTACACAGACATTATGTCGCTTTATATTTCCCGCGATGTGAAATGTCAGCAGATTACTCAGTTCGGTTTCCCTTTCTGTTTCGGGGAGTGCTGTTTGCGTGTGAAGACGTCAAGCAAATATAGTCTGAAATTCGGCAGGCAGTTGCTAACTAAACCAGCTAAAACCCGGCCTTTTGACTTGTCTGAACCAAACCGAACTCACCAGCCACAAGTTGAGCTGTCTTTTTGGCCCATTCGGAATGCTAATGACGGACGCAAATCATCGATGTATGGGCTCCGACCGAAGCCCTGCGATTTGCATGCCAGAATTTGGTTTTGGAAAACCGTCCAGTCATTGGGCTTGGAGTCAAAGTTTGGCTTTTCGATTTGGGTGACTAAGTCGAAAAGGGGCGCAAACAAAAACAAAAGTGACAACGGAAATTGTTTGTTGTCGCCCAAAACTGGGCCACTGCTAAGGCCAGGCTTGACTTGACCCACAAGTATACTCCGGAAATGTTTGGTACTTCGAGCCAGATAGAATTTGTTTAAATGAAAAGATAGAGATTATCTCCGAATTTTATGAAATCTTGAACATCATGGTTTTCTAATGCGTTTTTCTTTATAAATAAAATAAAAGTCTCTTGAAAATTGAAAAAATTAAACAAATATCAAGACTCCTTGCTTACCGATACTTCCAGTCCATTTTGCTCTTGTGCAGATATAGGGAGAGGAGCGGCACATCAGAGATCTCCGTCTCGTGGCCACCGGCCTCCAGGAGCAGCACCTTCCAGTGCGGAATCTCCGAGAGACGTGAGGCCAGCACAGTGCCCGCCGAGCCGCCGCCAATGATGATAAAGTCATAGGCCAGGTCCACCTGCTGGACATTAAAGGGTCGATTCTCCGGATCGAAGAGGTCGTAGTTGTAATAGGCAATGGCGGCTATAAGGAACGGCAGGATCGTTAGCTTGCCAACGCCAATCACTGCGGTGGCCAACTTGATGGCTCCGGCAATGGCCAGTCCCAGCTTTGAGGCTCCTATGGCCGCCACGCCAGCGGTGGCCGCCGCCTTGGAAGCTGCGCTCGCCTTGAACAGAAGTCCGCCCACGGAGACGGCGGCGGCGCCCAGAGCGGGAACCACAACCATTGTGAATACTTTAGATTTTTTGGGGAAAGGGAGTGAGAGGGTTTTTCTATATCTTTTCACAATTAATTCGGTTACACTTTTGGCTTTTTAGGCCTCACACTGTATTGCAACCGAGTTAATCCCGCACTTTCATTCGATTTTTGCATTCACAGTCACTGCAACCGCACACTGAGAAAAAAATAAACAACAAACATTAAGACAGATGGTTTTTGAGAGTTCTTGGAAATGTTTTCTTAAAATTAAATTCATAAAAGTTGCATAATAAAAATATATCATTATTTGTGACCTCATAAAATAGTGTTTTTCGATCAACAATTTTGATTTATTTATTTATTAAATTTAAATAAATATATTTTGCAACATATGACTTTAAATATGTCTGTCTTTAAAATTAATTAAGTTTTTTTCTTATCAAAATTAAACTAGAGTTTTTTTTTTATTTTATTAATAATAAACATTTATTTTTAGAGATTTATTAATAGTAATTATAAATTTTTAGATGTTAATATGTTCCAACAGGACATTGAGATATATTTGTTTACTGTAGAATTTATTGTGTTTTTTTTTTAAATATTCTCATAGGTTTTTTGTTATATTTCCTTTATATTTTTTCACAGTGTCCCGTTGGTGGCACGTTCACTTGCCTTTCTGCACTTTCATTTAGACCAAAAAAAGAAACAAACAAAAAAAGGAGACCGAAAAAAAACAGGCACAAATATAAATCAATTGTAATGTTGGCTTTATATTATTTTTGAAATTTGTTGTATTTATTTCTTATTTTTTTTTTTAATTTTTTCGCGCACTTTGTATCGGGTAGTACCGGAATTATTTGGATAATCGGGTAACTCGCTCGCCTCGCCAGCCCGTTTCGTTTCAGGCCAACCGCCTCGCTTGGCAGTCGCTGCGTTTCTGTCTTTTGATTTTTCAAAGTTTTTCGAGCCGCAAGAGCCACTCGCCTGCGACGCTTTGCCGTAGCTGCTGCTGCTGCTGCTGCTTTCCAGCTGCAGCTGCGCCGACAGAGGTAGCTGCGGCGGCAGAGGCGCTGCCACCGAACAGTTGCGCATGCGCACCGTTGCCCCTGCCTTTTCTTCTTTGCCTTTGGTTTTGTTTTGTTTGCTAAGCGAAGCCAATATATGCACTCACTCTCTCCAAAAAGACAGCTCAGCGAGCAGGCTTTAATTTATGGCATTCTCCTTGAACGTTGTAAAAAATTATTAAGAAACAATAAAAAAAATCGTTGTTAATGTTTTTCATTTTTCTTCTGTTTTTTTTTATTGATCTTCTATTTTTAATCAATTATTAATTCTATACTTCTATTTAAGTTTTGCATATTTTTAAATTTTATTTCAAATTTATTTTTCATCTCTTAATTATTTTCAAGTTTTTAAGCCAGTTAAAACCTAACTAATTTATATAATTATATACATTTCTGAAAGGATTTTCGTTTGATTTTTGGGAAATATTTTCAAGGTTTTACCTATTAAAAAACCCAAAATAAGAAAAATAAATTTCAAAAAAAAATGTGAAAAAACTCCTTCACTAAATTGTGCTCTCTTGCCCTTTGCTTTCTCATCCGTTGCTCTCTCCTTAAAATTTGCCGGTTGGGAAACGTTATTCAGCTCTCTCTCCTTCTCTGTCTCTTATTCGCACTCTCGCCCACATGCGTTGCGGTTGCAATTGTTGTTGTTGTTACTGTTACTTGCGCTGTACAGATGCTGCCTTACGAAACGGTGCACCTCATGCCTCTCGCTCGCACACATGTGCAATATCTGTAAATACAAACAGTGGCGGTGAAAGTAATAGCATTAGATTTCTTTTAATTATTCAAATAATAAAATATGTCGAGTTTATTTTATTTAGTAATAAATTAAGAACATAAAATAATATACACATAAAATTAAATTTTTTATACAAATATATTTTATAAAATAAAATCACAATAAAAATATTATAAAATAAATAAAACTTAATACATTCGCAAAATCTTTTTCTTTTCATTTTTTTCAATGTTATTATTTCACAGTTAACTGTCCCTATACATATATCTGACATTTGCGGTTTCTTTTCACTGCATCTTCTTCTTCTTGCTCTTCACTCTTTTCTTCTTCTTTGGCTCTCTTCTTCTTGCTTGTATTTCCTTGCAGACGACAGACGACCTTCAGGCTCTTTACGCTCTGTAGTTAACAGTTATGAGCACTTGGCTTTCCGCTCTTCGCTCTCTGGATTTTTGAGTTTTGGGTTTTGGGCCTGAGTTCCCATTCGGGTTTCAGTTTTTTTTTTTTTTTTTTTGTATATTTGGGATTGCTCACGTAAGCCATATAAGAAGAAAAACTGAAAAAAACAGGCAAACTTCGATAAGTTGAGTTACCTTTAAGTCGAAAAAACTAAATCTTTTAAAAATCCAAATAACTCATATCTTAACATAAATATTTCAATTAATTTAATAAAATGAATCAAGATAATAGAAATTATATTATTTTTTTCGTAGGCTTAATTTAAATGCCTACGTCTAAATTTGGCGCCCATCTATGTTCTAATTAACGAAATTAAAATATGTAAACGTTGTCTACAAATTAAATTGTAAAATCTTTAAATGTGTATTTTCTCTTCAAATTTGTACAATATTTTCTGGCATCGACCTTAAAAGCCAGCTGGCAGAAGAACCGCAATCAATTGACCAGTTTGGCATTGAAGACAGAGAAGAGTTCAATAAAAAAAAATCCAGAGATTCAAGTGAAATTTCTGGCATTTATTTAGTTGTTTGTGGGTTGTGTTTTTTTCCTTTTTTTTATTGTTGCACGATCCAACCGGTTTTCAGAGAGCCAATTGACAAACCACAACACGGTTTTTGCAAGTAATTGTCATTACATTACACCTGATATCGGGCGGATATTCGAACGCAACTAGCTTTGTTTTTTGTTTTTAAAATCAATCGAATGGAAAATTGAATGGAATTTGAATTCGCCGAAATTACATCGTTTTCTGAGGTGCTTAACCGAAAAGATATATATGCATTTGTGCACTTTTGGTTCCGATTTCCGTGTTGCATTCATTGCGTTCATTGTTGTATAATCAAGGCAATATCCGGTCAAGGATTAACTTTAAATGGGAGAAGGTGTGAGTGAGTGAATTATCTTTCAAGGAAATCTGTTGGAATTTTAATAAACAATAAACTATTTATTATATAAATTGAGAAAGATTAGTGTCATTATTTTAAATATTTAATTTTTTTCATTTGAGCCAACATTTTTATTTAAATTAAATTTGTAGAGTTACCACACTGCGTATGAATAATTTTTAAGCTAGTTACAACAGTGCGTATGAGTGATGCGATTTAGAGCTTTCTTAAAGAAAAATACCTATAATCTTTTAGATTTTTCCTGCTTTATATCTTAGTAATCATTTATGTATGTAAATAAAGTAGGCCAGTGCGTGTATAGTTTCTTTTTTTTCGCTATTTTAGTGGCAGGCTTTGCTTGATACAATCGTATTACACAGCCCCTGCGATCGAATAGAGCTGATCCACTTCTTCACTACTAACTTGGTTAATGTAATGACGAAAGTCACACGCAATATAATGCCCGAAAATGTGACGATCGTTTGATATATCACCATCTAATGGGGCAAGGTCAGACCAAGTCCAAGTCCAAGCGATTTGACCAGACTTTTCCATGCGAATGTTTTGTGTTTGTGTTTTTATACCCTCTCAGAGGGGTCTTATAACTTTGATCAGGAGTTTGCAAAGCAGTGAAGGGGTCATGTCAGGCCCTATAAAGCCGAGTCGATCGGATGACTATATTATATACAAGCAGAAAGGAGGGGAAAAGTAAAGAAACATGTATAGTTGCAACTGTACAGCTGCAAATATAGTACAGATAGGTAAATCCCTTACGCCTTTAAAATAATGTTTTCACTTTAATAAGATCTAACTGTTATATCATTTGTATAAATGTTGTTTCTTGTATCTTAAATGAAATAGATAGATAGAATAGATCCCTATTCAATTGTAAACAGCAAGGGTATAATAATTCGGAGATATGATACAATTATACAATTGTATCATGTTCAGAGAGCCGTAGGGCTTTGTTTTTTCTAGCTAGACAATAAAACCAGCCACAAAAAAAACTTGTCAACAACATTTTGCTAAGTCTTTTGCTTTTGGCTTGTACAATCAAACCCAAGAAGCAAAATGAGTGCCGTCGCAAGCAGCGATCCAGGAATCAGCGGCAAGGCCCTTGGCCAAAGTCAGACCATCTGCCGGTACTACGTGTGGGGCATTTGTCGGTTCGGAGAGCTTTGCCGCTTCTCCCACGACCCAAGTGGCGGACATCCGGAGTCCGAGGCTGTCCCAGCAGAGAGCCCACGGCCAAGGATTAGAAACTGGGCGAATGCACCAGTGTTTGTGCCACGCCAAAAGGAAATTCCTCCTTGTAAGAGACAGAGCGAGGTATCCGCGGAAACGGACACGGACCTAATGGACACTTCAGATGTAGTAGAGTGTCTTCCCTGTGCCGAAGTTGTAGGCAAACAAGACTTCAGTTTGCTGGAGCCCGCTTCGTTGGACAAAGTCTGTCCGTATAAGACGATCCCCTGCATTCGGGGCGACCGTTGCCCGTATCGTGTCCACCTGGAGCTGTGCGAAATGTGCCGCCAATACTGCCTGCATCCCACGGATCAAGCTCAGCGCAGGAAGCACCTCCGCGAGTGCCTGGAGGAGCACGAGCAGGCGATGGAACTCTCCTTCGCCATTGCCAGGTCCAAGGACAAGACATGCGGCATCTGCTTCGACACGATCATGGAGAAGTCCGGTCGCGAGAAGCGATTCGGTATCCTGCCCAACTGTAGCCACGTCTTCTGCCTGGAATGCATCCGCACCTGGCGCCGGGCCAAGCAATTTGAGGCCAAGGTAACGCGAGCCTGTCCCGAGTGCCGCGTCCGCTCGGACTTTGTCTATCCGAGTGTCTTCTGGGTGGAGTCCAAGGAGGATAAGGAGAAAGTGCTCAGTGGCTATCGCATCGCCTTGGGCGCCAAGGACTGCAAATACTTCAAGAAAGGCAGAGGCAAGTGTCCCTTTGGCAACAAGTGCTTCTATAAGCATGCCATGCCCAATGGAGACCTCATCGATGTGGGACTGCCAAGGCGCATGCGGAGCCTCCGAGGTCAGAGCGAAATAATGGACATAATTAGCTACTTCGATCTGTGGGGCTATCACAGGCTAGAGATGTTCTCAAGTGATTTTAGCGAGAGTACCGATAATTCGGAAGAGGAAGACTAATCTTCAAGAGATTTATATCGAAAGCGAAATTAAACAAATAGGAATTTGTATTTGGTTACCAAATTGTGGTTTACATAAATATTTATTATCCACTTAATGCAACGAAATTGACAGCAACTTTTCGGTACGTGTATTCAATTAAATTATATATTTGATACAAAAGTTTAAAGGTTAAACTTGAATAATTTTTGGAGATAAAGAAGCAAGAATAAAATACTTTTCTAAATTGTTGCCTTTTGTGTTGGTGTCTCTTTTGGATTTAATTTTTGTTTTTCCAGAGGTTTTCCCTTAATTAATGCTCCCAGGCCTTTGATTGATATTGTGAATATTTGGAAAACTTTGAAAACTCAATCTTGGAAACTTGAGTGTATTTTCTTTGAGGTTTTATGATGATTTGTGACCTTTATTCTGAGCCAAGTTGTTGACAAGCCAAGGATGGCTTAATTTATTCGGGTTAAGGCTTCATTTAATTGCTGACTCCGTGAGAGACCATCACTTAGGGCTTCAAATTTTAGTTTGTTAATTGTTAAAGTAATAGTTCTGCAAAAAAACACGGTCAACTAGTTGATAATCAAGCATTTTAAAGGTTTATTGTATGAAGAAACCATTTTTAAACTAAAATTTGGATAAAAATAATCATTTAAATTGCTCCAAATACTCTCCCTTTCGCTTTGAACAATTTGAAAACATTACAGAAAGTGGGAAATCCATTACTCTTAACCATATAAAAAACACTCTAATAAGCACTAATGCCACATAATGGCTCTGTGTCTTTGGTTCCCAGGCTTCTGTGCATATTTAATCAACAATTTCCGCTACAGTTACAATTAGTGTTACACTAACCTGCACGCTGAACGATTTCCGGCCAGATCTTCGCACTTTGCTTCTCGAAACTCACTCTCGCACACGCAATATCATTTCTCTGGCGGACGGAGTCCCCCAATTGCCCAATCAACAAACAATTTTGGCTCGAAGGCAATTAAAAGTGAAAATAGAAGAGGCCCCAAATACCAAAAAAAAAAAAAAGAGGGAAAGAGCAAAGAGTTGGGCAAATTGAAGAGGCGCCAGCCACGGGGTGACATAATAATATTCGTACTGCCTCCAAAAATCCTCTTTTTTTTCAATGCCTGCCCGGCTTTATCTTTGCGCTGCGTCATCCGCATCTTCAGCCGTGGCTCCATCCGAAAATGAACTTCATTAAACGACAAATGCAAGAAACGAAGCCATGGGCTAATGGCATCAAGTGCGGCGAGTACTCGTACCTCACGTAGGGATGGTAGCGTGCGTGACACGAGATGGGTTTTTATGTTAACAAATTAATTATATTTGTATAAATTAAAACCCCAAAAAAATGTAGTAACGCTATTTTTTCTATTTAATAAAATACTAACTACCTAGCAAATATACAAATTATAGGTTCAAGTTGCTCCAAAAAGTATGCTCTGATTTCTGCACATTTTTCTAGTGCTTAGTTAAACTTCCCAAAGAATTTGCAATTAATTTGTTCAATTAAAGTAGTTAATACCATTTTTATGGTCACAAGAAAATTTAAAGTTGCTCTCTTAAACACTTTCTCTGCGAAAATTCCAAAAAGTATGCTATGATTTTCTTAGAATTAATTTCTTTCTTTCTTTATAAGAATTTCTCGAAATTTGACATTAAAAAGTGGCAAATTCAATGAAAAGTATAAATATTATGGCGACTTAGGCTACTTTCTTGCTTGTTACCTATAAACAACTGCCAAAATGTATACTATGATTTTTGTAAATTTATTTTCCTTCCTTCTTTATGAGTCTTTCCAAAACCCAACAATTAATTGGTGTCAAGTTAGTAATTAATTATGGCCACCTGATCTCTGTCAAGCCCACTCACGATCTGCTCTCCACACGTCCATCTCCGATTTGTATCTCTCGGATACCTCGGCTCGTGTATCTGAGCGGCAGTCGAGCATGACGGATTTGGCCGACGTGCCGCCCGACATCCAAGCACTACTCGCACTCGATACTCGTGCTTATTTAGGTTACCACTTGGGTTACCCAAACAGGGGGGCGGTGGAGGCGTGGCCCAGAGGCTGACTGGTAGCCAAAAAGACTGACATCCAGCAGCCGGCAAAAAAAACCGCAGCGGGAGCATCTCTCATCTCTCATCTAATCACAAAACTCCTAAACTGTACAAATTGTGCTTGTGCTTTTTTTCTGTATTTTTTTCTGCTTTCGGACTTTAGGAATTTCCGTTTTCCCCCCACTTCCACTTTTGTTTTTTATGTATGTTTCCACTTTCCACCGACACACACCGAATGTGTCAGGTATTCCATATTAACCCATTAACCACTATCCGCGCTCGTATCGCGAGCGATTTCGTTTAATTGGATTCCATTTTGCGTCTCGGGTTGGTCAAGTGCAGGAAAGGAAAAAAAAATAAATGAAAATAAAAGAAAAGAAGAGTGATTGCGAGACCTTAGCGACCCGTGGCAATTGATTGGAAAATGGGGGCAAAACTAGTGTGTTTACGAAACAATTATTATATTAAAAGCACATTTTCCGCCCCCTTTAAAACGCGTGTAACTGCGATAGGAAGCTAATTAAATTGCAGAAAAAGATATCAAATTAATTAGAGTTAAAAAGGTTTGCTTAAAGAGTGTATCCTTGAATTTTCTCTAAAATGTAAACCTTTTCTTTCTTTAAAAACCAATCTCTAATCCCACCTCAATGTTGTATAATTGCGATTGTGGCCGAAACACTTTTGGCCAACAATTAATTGCGTTTAGTTTTTTGGTATGCATTAGATGAACGCCGAAAGGCTCAAACAATGCCGAAAACTGGCACGCTTCGCGCCGTCTGCAAATATTTTACAAAATGAGCGCCAATTTGCCAAAAAAAAAATTTATAAAATATATATATATAAAGGCGAAAAGTGAAAGCTGTCAATCAAAAATGAAACGAGCTAACCAGGCCGACGGAGCATCGAGTGTCGCCCCAGACTCAATGCCCAACAATCGCCACTCAATGCTGATGGTGCAGTTTATTTTGTATACATATTTTTTTGCGAATAAATCATCATTAACGATAAAATCACACCCAATATTTAGTGTTATTTAGTGGAATTTGTTCAATTTCCTCGAAAGGAAATATTATATTGACCTAAGATATTTCAAAGTAAATGATTTTTATAGAAAGTATTCTTGGGGAGTAAATTTAACAGCTTAAAGGAGTCAAATCTTACACATATAGAAACTGTAATCTTAAATTTATTAAATTTAAATATAAAATAAATACTAAATATATTTCTAATAATTTGAATTTATTAAATATAAATATAAAATACATACTACATTTATTTGTAATAAATAAATCGCTTTGAAAATGTTCAATGTAAAAAATGTTTGTACATTTAATAAGATGATGTGATGATGCTGTGCAACATCCAAAGATGTTGGCAACATAATCTTAGCTACATTTGCTTAGCAACATTTACTTGGGCATTTTGCGATGTTAGATTTACGATTTTCATATAAGTTAAGATCTTTAAAGTAGAAAAAAGTTAGATATTTTTTACATTAAAGAGGGACTTGAAAAAATAAATTCAACTTTAACTTTACCTTGAAACTTCAACCCAGTTTGGAAGTCACTGTGGCAATTTTTTAGCGTAGACAGCAACCACAGCGTAGAAGAGATCGTGTTATTTTCTGTAAAAACTCTTGGGTAAAATGTGTGTAAAAAGCAAGACAGTATTTTTGTGTATTTTATTTTAAGAATTAAAAATTTTAATAAAAAGTTACTACACACATAGGAACATATAGGAATTAACGAGTAACTAGTGACAAGTAACGTGACTAGTATGAAATAGATATAGGTAGTAGCTAATAGCAGATTTGTTTCATATTTAAGATATTAATGTATCTGTGCAGTGACTGGTAACAAATTAATACTACAACTAGTAACAACTAGTGCAATTAGTAACTAGCAAGAAGTAACTAATAACAAGAATCTAATAAATTAAAGGTAACTAGTAACTAATAAAATGCAACTAGTAACTAGTAACTCGTTAAAAGTAGCTAGTACTTAGTAACTAATAGCTATCCAAAAGAAACAAGTAACTAGTACAAAATGTTTGAGTTCTAGTTAACAAAACCAAACTTCTGTTTCTAGTTAATAATTTGTAACCAACTTAATAATCCATTAAAATTCTTCATAGAAGTAACAATATACAAAAACAAAGACCTTTTTTATATAAATTGCATATTTATTAGAGAAAAAAAAGCTAACAAACAAAAAAAAAAAAAGAAGCGTGTTGATGACACTTGAAAACTTAAAACTAAACAATGGCTACTCGTATAATATCGCCGAAATCCTAAAGCTTAGAGCTCGTTGTGCTGGACCTTGCCCAGGTGATCCTCCTTGATCATGTCCGCTCCCTTCTCGGCGATCATGATGCAGGCGGCATTGGTGTTGGCTCCCACGATGTCGGGCATGATGCTGGCATCAATCACACGCAGTCCCTTGGCGCCATGGACGCGGAGACGGGGATCTACGACGGCAGTGGGATCGGTTGAGGGTCCCATGCGAGTGGTGCCCACCGGATGGTAGACAGTGGTGGTCATGTGGCGGATGTAGCAGCGCCAGTACTCATCCGATTGGTACTTCAGACCGTTGCACTTCTCCAAGTCCAGCTTGTGGAGCGTTGCCTCTCGCTCGCTGAAGGCCTTCGTATTCGGCAGATTCTTGTAGATGTTGAGAGCCCTGATGTACGTGTCCACGTCGCGTTCGTCGGTCATGTAGCCGGGGTCCAGGATGGGGGCATCCAGGTAGTTGGCCGTCTTCAGGGTCAGACTGCCGGCGGAGAAGGGCTTGAGGTGGAGCAGATATGTGATGTAGGTGTTCGTGTTCTCGTTGGCCGACAGAATGCTCTTGGCCACGCGATCGTTGAAGCCGGTGGCTGCCACGTAGCCCTTGAGCTCCGGACTCTGCATCAGGCTGAAAAAGTTCGTGGTCTGGATGTCCGGATTGGGACCCTCGATCGAGGTCGTGTTGATGAAGCCCGTGAGGGCGGTGGCCTCGTGATGCAACAGCTTGCTGTAGCGACCCATTAGCAGGTTATACATGGCATCCACCAGCTCCTCCTCGGTGGGCTTTCTGGCCGTTGACTTGTCAATCTGGAAGATCACCGGCAAACTGGCATGATCCTTGAGGTTGTGACCCACGGGCAGGTCCAGTTTAACGGGAATTCCCAGGCTCTTCAGGTGATCAGCAGGACCGATGCCTGGGGGTTAGAGAGAAAGGGGATTGGGGTTTAGTTTTGTAGCTAAAAAATATTATAAAGTATATTTTACTACTTTTAAAATAAAATTTAAAAAAGTAGTAAGAAGTAAATAATATTGATTAAGCTTTCTTACTTGTTGATTGTTCTAAAACCAGTTGGGAACTATACTAAAAAGTCTTTATAAACCATAAAACCTGCCTCTGTATAAAAGATCTAAGAACCTATCATAGTTTTTATTTTAAAACAGATTAAAGATTTCTTTTTTAATCTCTTTTTAAATTTTAACTTCATTCAGTAAAGGTAACTAATTAAGCTTTCTTACTTGTTCACTTCAAGAGTTTGCTCTAAAACCAGTTGGGAATTATTCTATGTGTACAATGCTACACTATAAAACCTGTCTTTGGATACACAAGAACCAAGAACCTGTCATAGTTTCCTATTAAAATTCGTGAAAACGTGTTCTTTTCGAACCTACATTTGCTTTGTTTTGATTTCGATTATATAGTATGGTATATATGTTAAATATATTTTAAGCAACCTACTAATTAGTTATTATTTTCCTCTCTCTTTCCAGGTGTGTACAATTTAAGCTGATATACTTGAGAGCAAAGCTCGTAACTCATCATCTGGTGAAATATTTGGGGAGACCTTAACTACAAGGGAAAGTACCGGGTGGAAAAATACGCCGTATCGTTGAATATTTTTGCTGTTGTTAAATAGCACATTATTTGTTGTTATATATATTTGTATATGTTTATGTTTATGATCCTGGACCGTGATCGCTTGACCTTGGGCGTGTGACTTTGACATGGCATCGACACCGGCTACAATTCTCTGATATCGGGATTCCGTGGTGATTCCGGCTATCTAATCGCACTTATCAGGAGTCGTTTCCCAGGTCTTTAGATGCAGGCCAAACACAGAAGCTAAGCCAAACTACACATAACTTGACTTAACTGAGGGATTATAGTGAGTTTTTATAGAGAGGAAATTATATGATATGCAAAATGCAACTCTAAAATGACTTTATAATGTCATAAAATAGAAGTTTGTAAATAACATATAAAACCTGGTAACATTTTGACCTTGTTTTGGAAGTATTATGGAGATTATAATAAATTAAGCTTCAGTTTTTATCGAGAGGAAATTATGGGATTTGCAAAATACAACTTTAAAGACTTTATAAAGTCATAAAATCAGATTTTACAGAAGTTTTTAAGGCACGTAAAACCTCTAACAATTTGTTAAGAGTGTTTTCAATATTTTTCCCTCTCAGAAAAACTCACCTGAGAGCAGCAGAAGCTGCGGGGACCCAATAGCTCCTCCCGACAGGATAATCTCCTTGCTGGCCCGCACCGTGTACTCCTTGTTGCCGCGATGCACAAAGGTCACGCTCTCGGCCCTGTTCTTGCCATCGAGATTGATCTTCTTGACATGAGCGTGTCGCAGGATGTGCAGATTGGGCGTGTCCTTGCGCAAGTGGGAGCGGGCAGTGGTAATGCGACGTCCGCCATCCTGGGTGCCCAGAATATCCATTTGGCCCACAAAGGAGCCCTCCGTGAAGTCCGGGGCACTGCCATAGCCCATCTCCTGCATGCCGGCGCGAATCGTGGACCTGAACTCGTTGTCCGAAACGTAGTTGTTGATGCCCATGGGTCCGCCGACGCCATGGTCGCCGGGCTTGTAGTCCGGCCGCGTGGAGCGCAGATCCTCCGCCTTGCGGAAGTGCTCCAGCACCGAGTCGTAGCCCCAGCCAGGATTGCCCCTGCGCTCCCAGTCGTCAAAGTCCTGGCGGGTGCCCCGGGCATAGATCATGGCATTCATCCCGTTCGTTCCGCCCAGCATCTTGCCCCGCGGCCAGTGGCAGCTCTCGCCCAGCATGGCCATGCAGGCGCGTCCATTGGGCTCCGAGTGATACTGCCAGTCCCACTCGGAGAACTGGGTGGCCATGTGCCAGGCCACGAATTCCGTTTCGATTGGCGGATCCCCTCCAGCTTCAAGCAGCAGAACCTTCCAGTTGGACTCCTCCACCAGGCGGCCAGCCACCACGGCACCCGAACTGCCCGATCCAATTACAATAAAGTCATAGTCCTCGCCCTGGAAGCCACCTTGCTTGTCCAGCCAATCGCCGCGATCCTCGGGCCACTGCTGCTGGCCACTCAGGTCACAGTACTTGGCTATCAGCGTGGACAGGAGCAGGGACATGAGCGTGTTCGCCGGACCCGCTGAACGGGCGGCGCACTGGGCGCTCAGGAACTCCATCTTGATGAGCTGAAAAAAATAAAATATATATTTAATAGATCAGGAAAATAATCTACTCGAAGTTATTAAGTTATTCCCTAAACACACAAAATTTCCTTGACTTTTTATTTAGGGGAAATTTTTTTAGGGAAAATAATCCACCAGGAAAACTTTTATCCCACGGATAACTTTAACATTAAATTTAAGTTTATAAATTATATTTAACAGATCAGAGAAACATCCTAAAAAAAACTATGAAGTTATTTTTTAAATACATTAATTTTCCTTCATTTTTTTCTTAGAAAATAATTAACTAGAAAAACTTTTATCCCCAGGATAACTTTCTGTTAACTCCAAGTTAATCTTAATTAGGATTAAACTGAATAGGTTAGAAAAAATGATGCGAAAACTTTTAAGTTATTTCTAAACTCAATGAATATTCCTTGAATAATTTCCTACTTTTTTCTCAATATATAAATAACCAGAACTGCTTTTATCCCCAGGTTAACTTTCTGTTAACTCCAATTTAAGCTCAATAGCTCAGGACAAAACCCTGTAATAACTAGCTTGCTATTTCCCAAAATCATACCTTTTCCTATTTTTTTTTTTTCTATTTTTTTTTCACAGTAAATTAGTTAATTAGTACATCTTTTATTCCATGGTTAAGCTCCTGTTAAATCCTGCCTAACCCTGGTCACGATTCCTGTTTATTTATTTATTTATTCATTTTGTGAAAACTATTAAGTTATTTCCCACAGATACACATTTTTCTTGAATTTTCCTGTCCTTTTTTATAACAGTAAATATCTCACTGGTACCTATTTTATCCCCTGGTTAAGCTCCTGTTAAATCCTGCCTAACTTTGGCCACGTTTCCTGTTTATTTATTTGTTTCATTTCATTTTCCCAACACATTCTCCTATATTTTTCAACTCTTACTTACCAGTTATATCCTTTGAAATATATATTCTACTGCTCCTTCAGTTAATTCTCTAGTTATCCTTGGGTTAACTCCGTAGTCCGTTGTCCGTGGTCCGCCGCTGTACGTTAGCTCGCTCTCTCCGCTGAACGGCAACTGGTGTGCGGGACCGGTATGAGTCCGGAATTTGTACGGCCGTGCTCGGGGAGCTTTTCGTATGCCGGCGGCGTCCGTAAATCAAACGAGCTCGGAGACATTTGCATTTGGCGTTCGTTTTGGACCCACGAGTATACCCACTCGAGTATACTCACATAAATTAGACGCACCTTCCGCCTCCAGCGCCGGGTGGCACTCCCCTTATCACTCGAAGATTAGCAATGGTGCGCCGAGGTGCGAGGCCTGTGATAACCCAACAGAACTCGGATCTGGAGGGTCTCCGCAGATAGGGAATCGGGAATATATACAGAATCTCTTTGCACCCGCTTATCTTTATGCTTGGAAAGAAGCTTTTGATTATTTTCGGCTTCTTCGGATCAATGATTCTCTTCTCTCTCTTTTTGGGTTCTTTTTTTTGCGTTTTGCGTTTTCGTTTACGTTTTCTATTTCTGGTTCTGATAAGACCAGGTTTTTATTGAGGTATTGGCAAACCTGTTGTGTGTGTGTGTGTTTTTAGGCTGCTTGTGGGTCAAGTTTAGACAGAAACATTTTGATTACCTTTTAGAATCTGCGTTTTAAGAGAGAGAGTGAAAAAGATATGTATTTCAGTTCTAAGTTCTTTGGGTTTATGCTGTAACTAGATTTTTACACCATATTATAGGTATAGAAAATGAAAAAAGTGTGACCGTAATGTTCGGTTAAAAGATATTAGTGTTAGAGAGATCCAATTACTGGAACTTAAGACGTCACTATATTACGAACGTTAGTTAAAAATCCGAATTTTAAACCAGTTTATGCGTAGTTTTGTGTGGGTGAGTCTGATAAGCATGAGAGTCATATTATACAGCAGTAAAGAGAATTTTATAGAAATAATATTGCAGAAAAAGCAATTTTGGCAAAAAAGTGTGACCTTAGTACTTTGTTTTTAATTTATTTTGTTTTGTTTTAAATTTGTTTTTTGTTTTGTTTCAAATGTTTAGCTGGAACTGTTTTACTTCCCGCTTGATTTTGCCTATTTTTTTTTTTTAATTTTTTCTTTTTTTATAATTATGCATAGAGTATATTTTTTATATACCTTTAATTTATTAATTTTTTATTTTAAGGTCACCCTTTGCAGAGTTATCTTTGATTTTTACAAGTCTTGCTTATATATAATAACAAAAATGGTCTTAAATTAAAGTACTCCTAAAAATATACATAAATATGTTCATTAGGCACAGGAAATATTTAAGATCTTAATTTTTTTGGTACTACTTCGTGTTTTTTAGTGGTCAAAAGCAAATGTTTTTATATGGAAACTTTAGCTAGTCTTCGTTTTTTGAGGTAAACTCTTGAAAAACATTTAAACATTAAATATTTTATGGAACATTCTACACTTTCAACATATCATTCTGATATCTATAATTTGATTTATGTAATTGATATAAATTAAGCTGAAATTGAGCCAGATTCTATATCAATATTTGTTCTCTGTGTGTGAACAACACTTGTTGACAATCTGCCAGCTTGCAATGTGATCCGTAGACCGAGCTGTGCTTAGAATTGAAATGGGAATCGAAATATATATATATATATTTATATATATAGAAACCGTAAATCTTACAATCCATCCGCGTGCATGTGCGGAGGCGCCGGCGGCGGCACCTTCTCGGGATGATCGTGCTCCTCCCGGATGAAGGCCGCCGCCCGTTCCCCGATCATCACGGTGGCCGCATTCGTATTGGCACTGACCACCGCTGGCATGACACTGGCATCGGCCACCCGGAGGTTGGTCAAGCCATGTAGCTTCAAGCCCGAGGGACTGACGCAGGCCTCGGGATCTTGGCGAGAACCCATCTTCACAGTGCCGGACTGATGGTAGCAGGTGACAGTGAAGTACCTGGCATAGCAGCGCCAGTACTCCTCGCTGCGATATCTCTCCAGCGAATCGCACTCCTCGATGGGGATGTGAGCCAACTCGGCTCGGTGCTCCCGGAAGGCCTTCGTCTGCTCCAGGTCTTCCATGTAACCAATGCCCCTTAACAGGGTCGAGACATCTTCCTTCTCCGTGAGATAGTTACTGGTCAGGATGGGTGCTTCCCTGGGATCGGGGCTTCGCAAGCGCAGCTCACCCTTGGCCCGGGGATGGGAGAGCAGGACAAAGACACAGAGGAGATGCGAGTCCCGAAGATAGTCCTGCAGGCGCTCCACATACTGCTCCTGGAAGGACAGGCCCTGGGTGAGAATGGCCAAGGAATCATGGCGACCGCGCTGGAAGAACAGATGGTGATACTCCGTGTCCGGATACACGCTCTCGCTGCTCGCATTCGTATTGATGAAGGCCACCAGGGAGGCAGTGCTGGGCGTGGACAGGGGTCCCTTGCGATGCACCAAGTAATCGTATATGTCGTCCAGGATCTCCGGCTCGGTGGCTGCCTTGGCCTGACCCTCATCCAGGCGCAGGAAGAGCGGCACTAGCACGTGATCCTGCAGGTTTTGGCCAACTCCCGGAAGATCCACAAGCACGGGCAGGTTCAACTCCTCCAGGTGCTGCCTGGGTCCAATTCCCGAGCGCAGGAGCAAGGCCGGTGAGTCTATGGCTCCTGCGGAGAGCACAACCTCCTTGGAGATCTCGATCCTATGCTGGCTCCCATCCTTCTCAAAGCTCACCGAGCTCACGCGCTGAGGATCAGCTCCATCCAGATGGAGCCTCGTCACCAGGGCATTCTTCAGCACGTGCAGATTGGGCCTCGAACCGGCCACTGATCCCAGATAGGCCTTCGCCGTGCTCATCCTTTGGCCATTTCGCACCGTTCCCGGAACATGGGTGTAGCCCGTTTCGCTGCCCTCCCCAAAGGCCGCCACATGGGGCACTCCCAGCTCCTGGGCTCCAGCCAAGATCAATTGATGAACTTCCTCGTCGTGAAGCTCGAAGGGATTCAATGAGACGTAGCCCAGGGGATGGGTGGCATTGCCCTGCGGCGTCACCGATCGCTCGAAGAAGGGCAGGACCTCGTCGTAGCCCCATCCCGGGTTGCCCATTGCCGCCCAGCCGTCAAAGTCCCGCCGATTGCCACGCACATACAGCATGGCATTCGCAGCTCCCGATCCGCCCAGCATCCTGCCGCGTGGCCAGTAGCAGCGTCCGTCCTTCATCCCGCGGCAGGATTCACTGCTTGGCTCCGTGAAGTAGTTCCACACGAACTCCGAGTGCTGCAGGCCGAAGAAAAGCGATGGCAGCTGCAAAGGGAAATATAATATAATCAGTAAATTTATATTTTTGATAAATTATATGCATGTTATATATAATTTATATGTCTGGTTCTGCATTAACCAAATTAAAATCTTTTCTTATATGCATTAATCAGAACCTTTCTAATATTAATTGTTAAACAATTCACATATTTATCTGGTAATAAAAGGGAGAAACTTTAATAAGAGGAAATTTAATAAAATCCTCATATTACCAAGGGAACTTCAAGTATTTTCAGAAAGTATTTAGGGAACAGGGAAGTAATGAATAAAATTATAGAGAATATCTAAATAAATCCTTTAAATTTATAAATAATAATTTAATTATTTTATTTCATTTATATTACTATTTTTATATACAAAAATAAGAGACAAAAACACTTTAAAAATTAGAAGTAGCACTATCCCATCGAATCCAACCGTTTTAATGTCCCGAAATGTTTATTTTTTAAGGCCTAGATAGTACGTACTTGTTGAATGATTGCAAAGAGCTAAAAACAAACTTGAACTGTAGGACAAAAATTGTTTTATGATCCACTTGTGGGGTGTTTACCACTCAAGTACCCTGCTTATAGATGCACTTGCAGAAAAACGTATTATTTATTATATCAAAATGAATCGTTTTCCTGTAGATTTCGAATTAAGAACAAGTAATTTTACTTGAATAAAGGTTTCTGATGAAATTTAATAAAATAATAATTAACCAATTAACCAAAATTCAATTTATTAATAAAAGATACTTAAATATAATTGTAGAGTAAATTATAATGATACTTTAATAAATTACTTTATGAGAAAGGATATAAAATTGGAAATTAGATGGGAAATTATTTAGGAAAGGGATATTTTATGTAAATTCCCTTTTTCTGTGTATTTAAATCAATCCTTAACCAAAACTCACCTCAGACTCAACGGGTGGATCTCCGCCGGCCTCCAGGACGAGTACACGCCACTCGGGATTCTCGCTGAGCCGACTGGCCACCACGGATCCCGCCGATCCTGCTCCGATCACCACAAAGTCGTAGGGTTCGCTCAGCTCACCCTTGTAGTCCGAAGGCCACTGGCCTGGCGGAGACACCTGACACTGGGCGGCAAGTAGGGACTGCACCAGCAGGCTGACCATGCCGCTCCACAAGCCTATGGCTCCACCTCCACCTCCTGCTCCTCCATTAGGCAGTGCGCATTGATCTGGCTGGAGATTTAGGCTGCCGGCAAGCGACATCTCAAGGCGTGTTCTTTTCTGTATCTGAAAGGCGCTTGCCGCTGTAGATTCGCTTTTATAGCCACCATCGCATTGTGCTGCTCCACTGCTCCAGTGCTCCGATAAGCGGTACAGTGCATCCTCCCCCCTCCCCCACTTCACACCGTGGTGAGCGGAGGACGTTGACTCAGGCGCCGGCAGCACGCGTGTGAAATGTGCGAGAGATGCACTGCGAAAAATAACCAGTTTTGTGTGCAGAATATTGGAAAATATTCAAGCATTTCATACATTTACTTTTAACTGCGATTTGAATAAACAATTCGATTTACGATTTGAAAAAATCGTAGTATGAAATGTCAAAATGTTAAATATCGAAAATTATAGCTTTTGGCGATGATTAATGTTGTCAAAAAGAGTATCGATAGACATTATCGACAAATATACAAATATTCAAAAATTATTTAATGCATTAATAAATATCGAAATTCAACGATAATATATCGAAATCTTTTGATATTATCTAAGAAAATAGTTCTTAATGCTTTGAATATCATCAAATTTCAATTTTAACGATAAAACATCGATATTATTACAAAATATCGATAATATCTAACAAAATATGCGAATGTATCAAATATCCGAGTATTTAAAGCATATGTTTTTCTTTTCTGGTTATATTTATTTTAGTTATTGAAACAGTATCGATATATCGATATTTTAGGCCATCTTTAGCTTTTTAAGACCAATCTTTAGGTATGTTGTTCAACTTGGAAAGAATAAATTGTAATTTTTCTGCGTGTCTGTAAGATGCTGATCATCTCTGATCATATGTCATCATCGTGAGTAATCGAATCGTCATCGGAATCAGCTCTTGATATTGTGACAAAGCCAGTTCTGAGCACTTACAATCGAAAAGGGGAACATACCGCTTTTCCAGTTCACTTGCAAGCCGATTTCAGATTTTATATTACTTGAGTGATGAATTATAATTAATATATTTATTTATATTAATAAAATAAAGAGCAAATTCTTATAAAATAGTTAAAAAATTACAAAAAAACTATTTTAACAAGAACATATGCAGAAATCCTTTACCGATTTTGGTTGCTTTTTATCACCATTTAATAGAACTCTCTCTTAACACGATGTATAAATTTTCAACATTAATTTACATTTATTTTTTCAAGTATATATATTTCTCTCTTCAAGAGAGAGATTCGAATGTGTATTATCTGTAAAAGCTCTGCTTAAAGTAGACCACAAAGGAGATTTGATGGATGTTAGAGTGTTCCCATAATAAATCTAGATAACAAACTGCTTTTAAGGCACACGATTGCACAAAATGTAGGTATCCAGATAAAACTCGCATCGTAAAAAAATGTTTATAGCACCAGCCAGCAAAGACAACAAACAAAAACACAACAAGCTTACCTTAAGACAACAACTAAAGACTACGAAAAAAAAATATAATAATAAAATAACAAAGAAAATAATCAACTTGACAAACTAATTTAAAAATGTGCTTCAAAAAAAGGCGCTTAAAAATAAAAAATATAGTTATTGTAATAATAATCAGAGGCCGCTGTTCATGGCCGTGCGTATAAATTGAACGGGGGCAGGGGGCACGGCAATGGCAGCGGCGGCTATTAAATTCCCAACGGGTGCCAAATTCAAGCCAGCACTGAGATCTGCAAGGGAAACATATAGAATATATAAATATATATTCCATTTAAAAAAAAAAGAAACCCAAGAAACTCTCTCTGTAAAACCTACCCGAAGGATCATTGACGGGCGTGAGAGGTTCAGCTCCTGCTCCTGTTCCACTTCCTGTGCCCGTTATTAAATCCTCCGCCAGAAAGAACTGCTGCTGCGGATGGGCTGTGACCAGGCTGTGACCTAAAGTCAGGATCAACAGAATCAGGATAACCAGTAACCATCTGGGGGATGGCAGCTCCGGGAGCAGCGTCATCTTGCGTTCAGTGGCGGACGTGGACTGAACCGCAATCTCGAAGCGCAACTCGCATGAAAAGTCTCGAAAACCTTTTCCGATCCGCGCCAAAGCCATGGCCCACTCATGGGGGCGCACTCACTACTCATTCGAGGCACCCAAACTGGTCAAACTCGTAAACTCAGTGGCTACCGCTGCCATTTGCCATTTCGGTTCACTGGCCGCTCATAAATTACGGGCAGAAAACGAGTGAGAACGCTGGAAGAATTGGCAAAAACCAAGTTCCCGACTATTAGATACCCGGCTTAAGTGTTGGAATAACTTGGAATATATTTTCGTAAAATATGTCTGAAAGTAATCCCGACTAGATGGCATATTCTTTTAAAGATGTGATCAAAAATCCTTATACAACACTAGACATTTCTGGAGCTTAAAATTAATGAAAGAATTTGTTGAATTTCAGTCAAGTTTATTTCATTTCGATATAAGAAATGCTCCTACTTGTATTCCTTAACAAAATACACTTTTTTAAGGATTTTCATAATATATCTCCTCCTCTTCTTCTTGATTTACTTGCTTGGCGCATTTTGGCTTTTTTTTAATACTATTCAACACTTATTAGTAAATACTTATACATAATAAGCTTTTTTTAAAAATATAATTAAAATTACAAATAGATAAGTTTGACAGCAATTAAAACATAATATTTTTAACCAAACTATCAATAAAATAAATTTCAAAATCTATGCTTCTTATTATATAATCTCTACAAAACCCATATACCCATATTCACAAAAGACTTTAGAGTTTGCCAGCACATTCATAAATATTCACAACAAAGAAAACATGACGGCAAAAATTGCTAAAGTTCAGAACGAACCGAAGGCAGCGCTGGGAAATGTTATCAGGTTTGTGCGGCCAACAAAAAAAAAAAAGAAGGAAAAAAAGAGAAGCTAACATAAATGGAATAACGTGAATTCAATTGAAAATGAAAATGGGAAAATAGCAATGCCAGCCAGCCATTGCATCGAGCTCAAAGAGTCAAATGAATGCCAAGATCATTACCAAAGCAAATTAGCTGACCTGCGGAATGGCAACAATGGAAGCCAGTGATATGTTCGTAGTTCCCGCCCCGCAGATATACATACTATATAGATATATATATATATATATATAGACTACAATGCCATAGGTGCCCTATTAGTGAGGCATGAAGTTGATTTGAAAGGGTTTTCCTTGACGCTCTATGATCTTTCAGTATTTTTTGCCATTAAAAGTAACTCACGTGCTTGCTTATTAATGTATTTAAGATTTAAAATATTTTCTGTCAGGGTTTCAAGACCTTTTATAACCATTAGAGGACTTTCTATTAGTGTTTTCAAGAAATTATGGGAGAATTATGAAAAGAATGTGAATTTTAAGGTAGGTTTTATTGTAAGCAAGTCAGACTAGTGTTTCCAGAAAATATCGACATATCGACACTATCGATTTCTTATGGAAATAATCTTTTTACGTTGCGATAAATGCGACAGAAATCTATTTGTATTCATTTAAAGAAGAACAACTTTATCGATATTATTGATGTTAAATACTAAATTTTACGATATTGTATTGGTAATATGAATATATTTTTCTTTTATGTGATATTTTTGGGCTTTTTAAAATTTGATATTTTAAATTTTAGAATATGTTCCATATTTTATCAATAAGATTGATATTGTAATGCTAAATGATACATTTTTGATGTTTTAACGATCTTTTCTTTATTTAAATTTTTAGGATAAATTCAATAACTTTAGATGTTAAAAAATTTGTTTAATTTTATCAAGAATAGTGTTATTTTAACATTAAAATCGATATATATCTATATTCTGAAATTCCATGTATCGATTATTACGATATTTTTGTTCGATAATCGATATCTCTCCTTTTACCTCGATATACATCCCGACTAGCACTCCGGTCTAACTCCAACCTCCGTCCCTGTAGTGCCGCCAGTCCTCCTTGATCATGTCCGCTCCCCTCTCCGCCAGCATCAGGGTCGGAGCATTGGTGTTGCCGGTGGGTATGGTGGGCATGATGCTGGCATCGATCACCCGAAGATTACGGATGCCGCGGACCCGCAGGCGGGGATCCACAACGCCGGCGGGATCGGAGGCGGGGGCCATTTTGCAGGTGCCCACCGGATGGTAGATGGTCTGCGAGTAGAACCTGGCCAAGCACTCCCAGAAGGCGTCGCTCAGGTACTCCACCTCCGGGCAGTTGCGCCACTCGTAGATGTTCATCGTGGCGTTGAGGGACTGCATCACCGGGGTCTGGGTGAGCCGGTGGGCCAGCTTCAGACCCTCCACCATCACGGCCATGTCATGGGGATCGTCATAGTAGTTGGCATGGATCAGCGGATGGACCTTGGCGTCCGCCGACTTGATCTGCAGGTAGCCCCTGGACCTGGGACGCATCACCAGCGGGGCAATCACGAAGGAGTCCTGGTACAGAACCGGCTCAAAGGTCTCGGCATAGTTCTCCAGGGTGATGGCAGCTCCACGGCGACCGACCATTCCGCCATCCGCTCCGTAGCCATAGCTGCCCAGGAAGAGCTGGACATCGGGCCAGTCCAGGCGGGGATCCTGATACTTGGTGCTCACAAATCCCATCACCTCGCTCACTGGCATTGCGTAGAAGAAGCTCTCCCTGTACTCCAGGAACTCCTGAACCGCCTCCTCGTTCATTATCTCGGGCACAATGAAGGACAGGGGTCGATCGAGGCCACTCTGGATGGTGTAAATGGCGCCCGAGGTGGAGATGTGATCCTGCAGATTGCCACCCACACCGGGCAGGTCTTGAATCACGGGTATGCCCAGGGGTTCCAGCTGCTCCCTTGGACCCACACCGCTGACCATCAGCAGCTGCGGACTGGCCAAGGCTCCAGCGGCCAGTATGACCTCCCTTCGGGCCATAGCTTGGTACTTGAGGAGGCCAAACTCAAAGACCACACCCTGGGCACGCCGGGTTTGCGGATCGATGATCAGTCGCTCGGCGAAGGCCTTGAGCACAATGTCCAGATTGGGACGCTGCCAGCTCCGGCGGAGATAACCCTTGTTGGCACTGCACCTCAGGCCATCCCGCAGGGTGCCATGAGGCGGGGCAAATCCCGTCTGGGAGTTGCCATTGAAGTCGCCTTCGCGATTGACGAGGCCCAAGTGCTGGGCGGCCCGCATGAAGATGTTCAACAAAGGCGAGGGGAACCTAAAACCAGATATATCAGATATCAATCTGTATATACATATATAATCTAATAGAAAGGAGCCTCACCTGTACCTCTCCACGGAAATGGGACCCCCATGGCCGTGGTAGGGATTGTGCTCAAAGCCAGGCACTCGCATGTCCTCCATCTTGCGGAAATAGTGCAGGACATTGGCATACTCCCAGCCGGGATTACCCAGCTCAGACCAATGGTCATAGTCCCGTCGATTGCCCCTTATGTACATCATGGCATTGATGGAACTGCAACCGCCGAGGACCTTGCCGCGCGGCCAGAAGCACCTCTGATCCTCCATGGCCAAACAGTAGCGATCCGAGGGCTCCGTCGAATACTTCCAATCCCAGGGACTACGCTGAAAAACCGGATACAGTTGCGGCAAATCAATGAGGTTCGGCTCATCCCCGCCAGCCTCCAGCAGGAGGACACTCCACTCGGGATTCTCGGAGAGCCGTGAGGCCAGGACACAGCCCGCAGAGCCGCCACCAATGACCACAAAATCATAGACATCCCGCAGATCCTCGATGTGAATGGAACGAACGCGATGCGGCTCGTCCACAATGTCCGGCCGCTGCTCCAGGATGCCCTTGTTCAGCAGCAGGATGACCATGGCCGAGGGGCCGATGGTCAGCAAGAAGCGCCACATCGCCACGAAGGTGTTGATCGCGCTCATCGTGAAAGTGAAACTGAATTGAACTCCGACTGGGAGTAAGTCTGGGAGTGGGTCTCGGACTTGGTCTCTTCCCAATTGAAAACTCCGAATCGCTGAGCCAGCAAAATGACGTTTCGCTGACCCACAGACATTGGGTTCTTGCGGGTTTCTCTGGGGCTTCTCTGGGTTACTACCCATTGGGTGCATTGACCACAGACAGTTCTGCAATCCCAATCCCAGCAACACTGAGCTGCAAAATTTGGAAAGAAGAAAGCTAAGGGATCAAAGATCGGGGGGTTTGAATATAAGAAGCAGAGAAAAGTTTTAAGTTTTACATAATATAAAATATATTTATGATATTTTATATGTATTTAAAACATAACAAGTAACACAATATTCTAGTAAAACTATAATCTTTAATCAGTAAATTTGGAATAAGAATAAAATAATATATGTTCCCTTTCATCACTCTCATTTGGGAGCTTATTTGTATAGCCCCCTAAAGAAAGGCAACAAAACCCGATTAGATATAGAAACACAGAGTATAAATGTGGGTTATTGTATATATAATTAGGCTATATACATTTACTGTTTAATGCCCAAAGCTATAGCCCCAAACGAAGTTATAAACAAATGGCTCGATCAAAACAGAACATACAAAAAAATGTATATGCAAAAACCAAAGAAATGCGATAAGCGTGGCAAATATATATATAGATCTACATATATCATATTTAATATATGTTTGCATTATTTCCCTTTATACTTTGTATACGAATAAAAAAGTTTGAACTTGACTTTTGGTGTTAAGAAGAGAGAAAGTTTGATATAATAAATTGAATTTTAATGATATTTATCAGAAATCTTAGATATGCAATGTAAGGTTACACTAATAAATTGATGCTTTAATTTTTATGTTGAATTCATTATTTATAAAAAAATAATATTAAAAGCATTAAAATAACTTTACTATTAAAAAATATCTGAAATATCGGATTTATCAAAATATTTCTGAAAGAACCGTGCCAAAAATATCGTAAGCTTTAATATCTATCGCATTTAACACTACAATATCGATGGTTTCGATAAATGTCTAAAATAACATACCGAAAATATTGCGAGTGTTAATATTTATCGCCTTAAACATTAAAATATCGAAACTATATAATTGTGTGGTCTCTTTTCCTAATAATTATGTGACGTTATATCAAATAGCATATCGTTTAATCGCACATACAAATATCGTAACGATAAAATATCGGTTTATGTATGGAGTTATGCGTAAAATATCATTGCTCTATCGATATATCCATATTTATTATGTTATTCCTAGCTAAAATCTTAACTAATTGCGATTTAAATACCGAATACACATCCATTTCGTGGTAACTAAAGCTTTTTATTTACAATGCATTACATTATTTATTTGTTATCAATCCTGATCCCGATACCAGTCCCTCAGCAATCGGTTATCACCTCGTTGCCCTCCCCTCGATCCTCGAGGATCAGTTGCGCTCCCCTTTCGCCTATCATCATGGCGGGTCCGTTGGTATTGCCCGCGGGCAGCTCGGGCATTATGCTGGCATCCACCACCCGAAGACCCTGGACACCGTGCACCCGCAGCCTCTCGTCCACAACGCCACCGTGTTCCGCCTCCCCCTCTTGTGGGTTGCTCCTGGGCGCCATGCGGCAAGTGCCCACCGAGTGCCAGGCACCCACGTAGAAGAATCGGATGTGGCAGAGCCAGTAATCATCGGAATCGGGGGTCAGGGCATCGCATTCCGGGACAGGAGGCAGCCAGAGCCGGAGGCCGCACTTGCGGAAGGCTCGGGTCCGGGTCAGCCGCTGGACATAGCGCACGTAGCGGAGCAGCGTCTGCTGATCCTCCGCCGCCTCGGCGTAGTGATTCTCGATCCTGGCAGCCGTTCCGCTCGCCAAGCGCACTCGACCGCGCGACAAGGGACGCAGCAGGGAGCCCATGATCTGGAGGAGATCGTACTCCTTGAGTACATCCACCTGGGCCTGGACTAGCTCCGGCCGGAAGCCGAGATAGCCAAAGCTGCCGGAGCTGCCCTTGGGCAGCAGTGTGTGGGCCACCACATGGAGGTCGGGCTGATGCAGGGCGCTGTGCGGTGCCCGGGAGTCGATGTAGCCCATCATGTAGAAACCCTGGGCCAGCGGACCCTTCTGGCTCTCCAGCAGGTACTTGGCCACGGACACCGGTCCGTAGGGATTATCCGTTGGCATCCTGGTGCTGTTCACCGAGCAATCCGAACCGAAGGTCAGGAACAGGGGCAACATTCCATGATCCTGGAGATTGTGGCCCACCGGCAGATCCTGCCGGACGGTTATGTTCCAGCTGCTCAGCTCCTCCTGCGGTCCGATGCCCGAGAGCAGGAGCAGCTTGGCGGAGTTTATGGTGCCGGCACTGAGGATTACCTCTCCGGAGGCGGAGATCGACGCGGAGACCTGCTCACCGTTTAGGGAGTAGGTGACCCCAGTGGCCTGGTTGCCCTCGGGACCTAGGAGCACTCTCTTCACTTGAGCTCCTCGGATCACCTTCAGATTCGGTCGCCTGTTGACCCCATCCTGGGCCAAGTAGAGGCGGCCGCTGCTCGCCCGCCTGCCCCCATTGAGGGTCACCGGAACGTGGTGGGTGTAACCAAAACTGGCGCCTGCTATCAACGGCTGCCTCATCCTTGGCACACCCAGCTCCGCGGCTCCCGAATAGATCACATTGGCCAGCTTCAGCTGGAGGGGATTGGCCTCCAGGTAGGAGAGATTCAAGCGAGCCTGCAGGCGACGATAGGTATCCTGCACCTGGGACCACTCCCAGCCGGTGGCATTCCAGTTCTCGAAGTTGCTCCGACTGCCAGGGACAAAGATGTTCCCATTGATGGCCCCCGTGCCGCCCATCATGCGACCGTGCCACCAGGAGCAGCCATGCCCCTCCTCCATGGCCTGGCAGCACTCCGGATTGGGCACAGCCTCGTCCAGGTACATGTACCGTGCGTCGTGATGCAGGGCACCGCTCAGGCTGAAGGCCTCGGACTCCAGCGGCGGCAGGTCACCCGCCTCCAGCAAGAGGACTCGCACATGACACCTCTCGCTCAGCCTGCTGGCCACTATGGAGCCGGCACTGCCCGCACCCACCACAATGTAGTCGTAGGTCTCAGTCTCTGGAGGATTCTCGTCAGATCGCGGATCATGCTGCAGCGGCCAGGCGGTATTGTTGGCCAGCGCCAGGCTGGAACTGTTCAGGGCCAGGGCCACCGATTCCATGAGCGAGATGCCCAGGCCACTGCTGTCCACGGTGAACCACTGGGAGAAGGCCACTGCCTCCGGGGAGCTGTCTCCCAGTGAGAGCAGGAGGCATCCCAGCCAGAGGAGCCGCAGGGTTGGTACCATCTTCGAATTCCAACTGATGCCGCGCTAATGGGATCGGTACCCGCGAACAGGTCGACTTTTAGCCACAATTAAAGGCCCGTCGACGCACGAACGATAACCGTATCAACGAAATTAAACACATTTATTTTACAGAGAGAGAAATAATGCACTCTTGGGGTTGTTTATCGAGGGGGAAGTTCGATTTAATGTATCGATAAGTATTTCAGCCTCATTATCATATCGAAAATGTAGTAAACTTTGATATATCGAGTTTTTAATATCAACAATTATAGCATTTTACGCTTAAAAATCGATATTTTCTTTAAAACATTAAATTTAATTTATCGATATTATAGAAACATGTTCCTATTAGGTTTTATTCTTTGTAAGAAATACCAAAAAGAATAATGATTAATTTCTACAAAGAAAATTATGCATACTTGGTGATGTATACCGAAGGGAAAAGTTAGAGTTTATGTATCGATATCAGCTTCAATATCATATCGAAAATATCGTAAACTTTGATATATTGAATTTTGAATTTTTTTTATATATAAACACATGATTATAGTATTTCTTTGTGTGTACATTAATGTGTATATTTTGCGCTGCTTTCTGTTTGCCAGTCATAAAAACACATGCATGTACTATATACAAATGTATATTCATGAAAAGTCAGTCGGAATATGAGACAGAGTAAAGTTAATACAAGCAGCTGATAAATTTAAGATATTAAATATACAAGCAAATCATTATTCTGACAAAACTAAGGAAGAAAAAATAAAATAATTTTTGTTAAAATACTATTAAACAGCTTTTACTTTTTATGTTTTTATATTGATATCGATTTATAATGCAATCATTGCAATCAATTGCTCGTGAAACTTATTTAAGGTTTATCAGTTATCGAAGCCAGTCAGTTATCAAAGCATTGTTTATCGAAACCATTTATCAAAAGCAAAAGATGTCATAAAGAAATAATTGTGAGAAATCGAAGCCCCTCCATAAAACCACAAAGAACTCAATTTCTTTTACTTTGTATTGCGTTTACATATTGTATAATTTAAATAAATCTACAGGGTTGTGCTTAAAAAATAATACAAAAAAAAAGAGGTTTAATAAAATAAATTTTGGAAGGATTATAAGCTTCTTAAAACTATATCATTTACACAGAGTCACTCAAGGCATTCAAAGATACTTATTCACACATCTAGGGAACTCAGACATATACTCAGACACTCACTGACATGAGACCCTCTTCCCAAGATCTGATTTCTGAGTTTCTCAGAGGATTTATACTCGCTGCAGATATTTTTGAATATATTTCTTAAGAAGAACAACTAGTAAGAGTAAGAAAATGTAAAGTTTTAGTTGGGAATCATAACGTCAAACATTGTGTAGAATCTAAAAATAGAACCTAAGTCAACTCAAATATCAGATCGTAGAGAACCAGGCCACACACTCGTAACACTACTATTCTACTTCCAAGGATCTTCTCTCAGACGATGGTGTTCTTGATCCAAAACTCCTTGATCATATCGCTGCCCTTCTCCGCGATCATTATGACCGGTGCATTCGTGTTGGCCGAGACCAGCTTGGGCATAATGCTGGCATCGATCACGCGCAGCCCCCGGATGCCGTAGACCCTCAGCTTGGCGTCCACCACGGCGTCCTTGTCCCAGTAGGGACCCATCTTGCAGGTGCCCACCGGATGGTAAATGGTCGACGTATACCGTCGCACCATGCACTCCCAGAAGGCGTCCGTGAACAGGGGCACCTGCTCACAGCCCGGCCAGCGGATGCTGGAGATTCGGGAGCCGAAACGCTGCATTGCCTTCGTCCGCGACAGCGCAACGGCGATCTTGACGCCCTCGATGAGGGTCTTCATGTCCATGTCATCCGTCAGATAATTGGGAAAGATGTACGGATAGTCGAAGGGATTGTTGCTTCTCAGCTTGATGTTGCCAACGCTGCGTGGCCGGAGCAGCATGGGAATGATGCTCCAGGCATCCCGATTGTTGATCGGCTCGAACACAGCCCTGTAGAAGGCCTCGGTGAGGCCGTGGGCCTTCCTTAGCTGCGATCCTCCGTCCGAGTTGGTGGAACCCGACACAAAATGGAACTCAATGTCCGGCCAGTCCAGGGAGCTATTCGCATACTTGGTATTCACATAGGCCAGGCCCTCCACTCCGCCCAGAATGGTCAGGGGTCCCTGCCCGAAGACAGCATACTGCAGCACCGTGGACATGGTATGGAAGCGATTCTCCACAATGGAAACGGGCTGGTTAACCAGGAAGGTCAGTCCACCGAGACCGATGTGATCCTGCAGATTCTCTCCAACGCTCAGCTCCTTGATCAGTGGTATCCTATGCTTGGCCAGCTCCTTCCTCGGACCCACGCCGCTGAGCATCAGAAGCTGGGGACTGTTGACCGAACCGCCGGACAGGACCACCTCCTTGGTGGCCCTCACATGGTAGAGCTTCTGATCCTTGAAAAACTCCACACCAAAGGCCAGCTTCGTCACGGGATCGATCATAATCCGCGTGACATGCGAGCTCATCGAGATGTGCAGATTGGGACGCAGCCTGGCCGGCCGGAGGAAGGCCTTCGAGGTGGAGCAGCGTGATCCCCGTCGTGTTGTGCCCTGGGCAATCATAAAGCCAGTCATCTTTTCCCCATTCAAATCCCGATTCTCGTAGCCCATCTCCACGCCCGCCTCCACGAAGCTGGCCGCCAGGGGGGTGTGATAGGGAGCCTCGCCAACGGTGAGATAGCCACCGGTGGCATGGTACGGCGTATTGGCCAGATACTGATTGGTGTTATCCTCCGACTTCTTGAAGTAGTACAAGGCGTCGCGATAGGACCAGCTGGGATTACCCATGGCCTCCCAGTTGTCGTAGTCGTGCTTGGAGCCACGCAAATAGAGCATGTAGTTGAGAACGGAGCTGCCGCCGAGAACCTTGCCCCTGGGCCAGTTGCAGCGACCTCCTTGCATGGCTGATAAATCGGGAAAATATATATATATTAGATAGTATATAGTAACATTATAATAACCCCACACACTCACCCAAACACGAGGTGCCCGATGGCTCCGTCTTGTACTGCCAGTCGATCTTGGAGAGCTGCAAGTAGCCGGCCATCAGGGGTACGTCCGTGAGTTCCGTCTCATCGCCGCCGGCTTCCAGGAGCAGTACGTTCCAGTTCTCCACTTCGGTGAGACGATTCGCCACCACGGCACCCGCCGACCCAGCTCCTATTACTATAAAGTCATAATGATCGAGGATCTCGTCGCCACCCACATCGCTGGGCTTGGACTCCGGGTCTATGATCTCCTCGTACTGGAAGTAGGCCACCGCCGCCATTAGCATCGGGATGAACCAGCTGTTGCTGGTGGCCGCCGTCACAGCTCCGCCGATGACGGACGCGGCTCCCACAATGGCCGAGCTCATTTTTTCTGGAACCAGGGAGGGAGGAGGGACTAAATGGGTCGCTCGATCGCTCGCTCGATCGCTGGCCAACTTCCAATTTCAGGCGCTATGTGACTGCAATGAGTAAATATAAGTTTTGGGGAAATAAAATTGGGGGAAACGATGGGATTGGGGTTAAGAAGAGGGAGAGAGAGCGAGAGGAGTCCACACACGACACACTTGAAGAGTGACATGGACATTTCGTATGTAACCGGGTTATAGGGTGGGATTTTCATGCTCAATATTTCGATCACGCCTCATTCATCGGTTGCGGCGATTTCGTAATCGTGACATTTGTTACGCCGATGCCGATTCCGATTCCAATTCCGATTCCAGTCCCCTTTCTCAACTCTGTCAGGTTAATGCAAGCCGAGATAATCGTGATCTTGCACGCTAATTTGTACGTTTCAATGGGGATGCATGTAAATCGAGAAGAAAAGTCTAATAACATTTAGAAAAATATATGTAACTCACAATATTATATGTGAAAATATTAAAAACATTGATTTGAATACCATAAAATATCGCATTCAAGTATCAAACTATCGAAAAATATCAGAAAAGTGTTATTTAATATCAGACTCAGTAATATATCGAAAATATTTCAAACTTTGATATATCTTTAAAGTATCGAATCATCATCATGTGTCTTTTTTATATAAATAGTAAATTACCATATTTATTCCAAAGATTTAATAATTGTGAATATATAATATTGCACTCTCAGCAACAATTAACTTTAATTAACTCAAATTGTACATGGCTATCATCTATCAACTTGGACTTTGAATATATATAATTTGATGGGCATTTTTCAGCTTTTCAACTGCTTTTTGATAAATCTTTCGCGTCACGTGCTGCACCCATTGTTTTCTTTAAAAATAAAATGGAAAGGTGTGCGATTGGCTGAAACGAGGTGTAATACGAGCATCTTGGGTTGAGGGGCCTCCCGCATAAAAGTGAAATCTCTCCCGAGACTCTATTATAAAACTCTACTGGGCACCCGAAAACAGAAAAAGAAACAAAAAAAAATATACACAGAAAAAGCCGACGATGGGCAACTTTTCACTCGAACGGTCGAACGGCATGCAACAATTGTGATGCACACTCGCCACTCACACGTACTCCACTCACCACTTGCAACCAGTTTCAGGGGCACGGTCAAGCCTCTACAAACGATACCTTCAACTCTATTTAAAATATAAATATTTAGGATTTTATTAGATTTATTTTTAATTCTAATGCAATGCACTCTTATTTTGATAACAAGACTTTTGACTTTAAAATATAAACCTATTTATCAAACTTTGGCAAAAGACGACTCAATTCAAAGTTTGCCATCGGACTTCAACATTTTGCTTGGTTAGCTTAAAGCTAGAACCGGTTGGGAATTTTAATAAAACAAAATTAAATTTTTTATAAAATGTCTTTGATGTCTGATTAGATTACTTTCAAACTCAAAAAGTTAAACTATATTATTAAAATATAGGCACATCTTTTGTACAGTCATGCTTTCTATAGAAGATTCACTGTATTTAAGGTGTTTTTTAATTCTTTTTTTTTTCTATTGAATTTTTCAACAACAAGAAGCCAAGAGAGGAAGAGAGTTAGAGAGAGAGAAAGAAAAACATTTCCTCTTGCCAATCTTTTGCATAATCAAAGTCTAGTAAGTTTTAGATGCTGTTGTTTGTTTTTGTTTTTAGCAATTACAAACTTGTTGTTGTTGTAGTTGCAAACAGGTTGTAAGAGTTGAATGAGCTGCGCCAGCGATCAAGTTCAAGGTACAAACGAAAAAAAGAAGGTTTTACCACCAAGAGAAGGTTTAACGCCTTTGGTGCTGTTCTTTAATTTTGAAAATAGGCTGCTAAATATCCCAATTAGCACGCGACAAAGAGAAATGCATAACACAATGTAACGAATATTAACTGAAACACAACAAAAAAAAAATAACAGAAGGAGCGCCATGAATCACTTTCGTTGAGAAAGCTTCTGGCTCTTCCTCGGTTTTGTTTGCCGGTCTGTCACCGCTTCAGAATTTTTGTGCGTATTCTTTTTCGTTTTTTGGGCAGACTTTGATTTCTTTTTTACGATTCTTCGGCTGGCACACTTACTTACACTTGCGAAAACAACAACAAAATATTAAATTCTACGCGGTTCTTCGTTTCGTTTCGTTTGTTTTGACTCGTATTCCTTGTGCGTGTGTGTGTGTGTCTGTTTGCTGTGGGCACTTTCTTTCTTTTCTTTTTGCGCATGCGTGCGTGCTTCCGACTCGACTTTGGCGGTGGGGCAAGGGGAGCTTCCAAAGAGCAACCTCACGCTGCGAGCTTCCCAACTTAACTGAAGGCTGAAGAAGAAAGGTAAGGAAAGAAAAGAAAGAAAGAAGTGCCGCTAGTGATCTCTCTCTCTCTCTTACTCTCTTTTGCTCTCGCGCGCCCACGCTGTTTGGTGCTCCAGCAAAGAGAGCCGGAGAGTGGAGCCCTTTTGACAGCTGGCTCTGACCCGTTAGTTTTCCCACTGTAAATGGACAATGGAACGATTTTGCTTCCTGTTTTCCATTGTTTTCCTTTTGATCCATCCATTATTGACTTTTGGACTTTGTGACGTGTTTGCCGGCACGTAGTCACCAGACATCACCCAACATACGCACACCATCGCATTGGCGAGTGCTGGCGAAATGCTTTCACTCTTACCATTTGGTCAAGTGTCAAAAAAAATATGGTAAAAAAAAAATATTAAATGAGTAACACAGCCACAACACCTTTTTGTGGGTCACGGTGCGTGTGACGTCATGAAGTTGCATTATTTCGGTACGAGAAGAGAGGCTCAAAATGGGAGAGAGAGAGAAAAAGCGAAAGAGTAAAAGAAATAAAGCTCACGAGAGGAGAACAGCTTTTCCGATATATATCGTTTAGGTTTAAAAAGAGAAGTATAGGATTTAAAAACCTTAATTTAAAGTATTATCTTAACCTAAACCTCTACTTTATTTCTCTTCTTATCCTCCTTTTTTCCAGGTGGCTGCTGTGGCTCCACGAAGAAACGAACCATTGTGGGAGGATGGGCGTGGGCCTGGTGGCTAGTGACGGACGTCCAAAGGCTGTCCTTGAACGTGATGACCCTGAACCCCATGTGCGAGAACGTGGAGACCGCCCAGGGTGTGCCGCTGACGGTGACCGGAGTGGCCCAGTGCAAGATCATGAAGGTACGATCCCCCCCCAGCGATATATCTTATATGGATATTGCCCCTGACTTAGGTTGACCTGGCAACCCTTTTCTCTTCTGCACCCCGAGAATCTGAGCGAAAGTGATTGAAGCTTGCCCGAGTTTGTTTTTGAGTTCCGTATACATATAGTATATATATATACATATATGCAAGATTTGTTGGTAATGCTCGATATATACTTTATTATGTTCCTCCGATATTAAAGTGTAGAGAGTTTGTATCCTTGCCTGCACTCCCGTCTTTCAATCAGTGCTGCCTATCGGAGATAAATAACGATAAATATGTAGTTATCGTAATAATAATAATAATAATTGCAAATCGGCAGCACTGAACACCTAGATATATCTATAACCGATCCGTATCGAACTTATCTTAATCCAATGTTTGGCTCTTGTTTGTACATCTCCCCCGCCCGACTCCCAAGTAATCCAACCTCCATCCCCATCGAATGCCTATTTAGCCTAGCAAGTGCTCTCAATCTGAACACCGCCAAGTAAGTTGCGATCATCCATCCCGGCGATCTCCCCACGTAGACCTAGATCTTAAATATAGATATATAGCCTAGTAGTACTAGCACCACGTAATAGAACTCATCGAACACCCGCGCCTGTTTGTCCCTTTATTTGCTGGAATTATTTTTTTTTCTAGGATCTCACCTTAGTTTCGTTACAAGTTTATATTTTCCTATATAGCATTGGATCTCTGCACTCTTTGGTTGTTAGGTTTTGTTCCTTAATTTGCTGAAATTGAGTTTGGACGGAACAGTTTCGACATCATAACTGAATGTTGACAGGACCCTTTCAGGCAAATTCCGGACAGTGTATCCATCATGTTTCATTTATAATTTGATCTCCTGAATATTTAGTCACGTGTTAACAACAAATGTAAATCATTCAAACATTACCCGAATTTTTCTGTCTCTGTTTATATAATTCCTATTTATAATACTTTATCCTGTACCAATCCCGGTTGGACTCTTCTCCACTCACCTTTTCTACGTTTTCACGTGATCATTCAAAGGATTAATCATTCCATCACTGGTTTAGTTGATCTTTAACCCATTTTTTCACTCAATTAATCGACATCTCTTATCGATTGCTGTAATCGAATGTCAGGCGTAATGTCTTGTCTCCATTGATGGCATTGCCAGACTCGAATGAACTTGCAAATTGTTGAAGTAACCACGCACTCCACTTGTCTGATCACAAAAATCAGTGAATGCAGCACCGAATTGAATGAAATATAGAAAATATAGTATATAGCTATCAAAAACTGCACTTCACAGTCACGAGAGTCACTGACTCCGATTAGTTTGGTCGCAATTATGATCGATTTTTTTATACAAAAACCAAAATAATAATCTGACTGCCTCAAAATTATGTTTGTCCCCATTACTTAATCGTTTCCCATTCGATTTTGCAGTCATCTTCGTATAAGCATAACGATTATAATAACGACGAGGTATGTTTATTATTGCATTTAATTTGAATCTTGTTTTTGCCTGGTTTCGATTTTGCATTTCGAGCACCTTAACCCACACACACACACCCACCCACCCACACATACATACACTTAGCGAAACGGAAGATCATGTTACATTTTCCATAACATATGATTTGTTCGTTTTTCGAAAATGTTTTTGAAATGTTTTTGCATGCTTACGCTTTCTTTAGTAACCTTTTCCCAGCTTTTCTTTACTTTGTTTTGTGTTTTTCTCAATGTTTTTTCGATCAAAAAAAGTCATTCAATCATCATCATCAGAAGCTGAGGAAGAAGAAGGAGAAGAAGAAAAGTACAGTCTGCAAAATAATACTAAAAAAAAATTACTAAGATACTAAGAAGCAATCAATTATGAAACCTTGTTGATCTCTCTGTGTTCTACTCTCTTTTTTCTCTACTTTCTTTTCACCACCACAACAAAAAAAAAAAAACAAAAAATAAATAAAAAATCGACCAAAAACCTTGCGACCGATCGTTCAACGTCATCATAAAACCAACTAATCCGCAACTAACTGTAACTGTATACGAAATATCAACTAAAATTAACAAAACAAAACAAAAAAATCGAAAATAACCACACACACACGCATTCATTTCCAAAATTGAAATTAAAAAATACCAAAACCAAAAAAAATATCGAAAAAAATACCCAAATACTGCTCTACTGTTACTGCTACCGTTACTACTACCGTTACTGCTCTGGTTGCTGCTGTTACCGTTACTCCATGTATCGCTCAATATCTCTATATACATATATACTCTATATATATATATATATATATCTCTGTCGCCCTGTCTGTGTGTGCATGTGCGTGTGTGTGGGTGAAATTTATAAAAAAAAAACAAAACAAAACCAACAATCAAATATTGAAAAAAATCATAATAATTTCGAAATCGAATATTAAAACAACTCAATTATCTGAATTATCCGTGCTCCAAAATCGAATCTGCAAAATGCCATTCCACACACATGCACACCAATATACACGGACATACAAACAAACAAAAACACATACACAAACACAAACACATACACACACGCCACACAAACACACACACAACATGCACACACACATACACACTACATGCACACACACGAACAGATGATGAATGTTTATTATTTCCACCATCAGGCCGACGAGCTCCTAGGCACTGCATCCGAGCAATTCCTGGGCAAGAGCGTCAAGGAGATCAAGCAGACGATCCTGCAGACCCTCGAGGGCCATCTCCGCGCCATATTGGGTGAGTGAACGATGCCTGTTTTCTTGACTAAGTTAAGTGTAAATTAAAGTTAAGTGTTTAATTTTAAGTTGCGAAGCAGGGATGTGCATCTAAAGATCGTTGAAGAGCTCTGGAAGATTTTGATCAAGGTTATGAAGAACTTATACACCTTCTCAAAAGTTAAAAGAAAGCTTATTGAGAACCTATTGAATTTCCCAAAATACCCTTAAGGTTTATAACCTTAATTTACTGATTAATCAGTGTGAATATTTTTTTGTAAAATAAATAAATAAGACAGGTAGGATTGAGTACAATTGTGTGGAAAAACGATTCAAAAGATGTTTCCTTCTCCTCTTTGCATAAATAAAGCAAAGGAGGGATGCACAGTTAATGTTATAATTGGGAAAGTATACATTAGGCTTTCTGTTTTACTTAATTAATTTACTAACTAACTTAAAAAGACATGCTCTTTGCTAAACAATAAGAAATAAAAAGTATACAATTTTTCTTTTTCCTCTTTCAAGATCTTAGCATAAATTATAAAAGCAGTTAAAGGGCCTTGAAGAACTCTAAGCTTAGGCCTTAGACTTTTCATTTTATTTTAAAAACAATAATAAATAAAACGTATCATAATAAGTAAAGTAAAATGATTGAAAGCCCCTTAAAATACCTTAAAGATTCAGATATACACCTACAGATTTAGCCTGGCATACTTTTGGGTGAAGCAGAGCAAAAGCTTTGATTAAATAAAATGTTTAAATAAAATATATTTCTGTGAGGAAAAAATATGATATGCAGGAAGATTTATATTTACTCCCTTTTCTGATATATGTAGTTCCAATTTTGTATACCAGTTATAAAGCTTTCATACAGCTAATTCTGATAGAAATACTATAAGAAATACATTTTATACATTGCATTTAATCAATATTTTAACATTAGTTAACGAATCTCTCCCTACCAAGCCGCATTATGATATATGATATGTGTTAGATATATATCCTGATGTTATGCTAACATTTAGGGGGCGTGGCATAATCTCTCTCATCTTGTATTGATATGTCTAGTATTAAAGTGTACTTTGTTAAGTCATCGATTATCTCCGATTAATCATTGGTTAATCTTCGATTCGTATTTATAGTATTTGATTACTAAAAGCTAACCTGCATTAACGCTTAAGAGCTAAGCTAAGTCTTTGATTATTCTTTGATTTATCGATTAATCTTCCTTAAGTCATCGATTAATCTTCGATTTATCCTTGGGTGTATCGTGTAGTCTGTGTGTGTGGCAACAACTCAATTTGGAGAAACGATTAACGAGGTCGTGTTGGTCCTTGATTAAGGCTTGTAGTACACGTCCGTGTGCGGTTGATCGAACATGTTCATGGCATAGTCCAGCTCGTCCAGCTCCTTCTCGATGGCGATCCTCCGGCTCCGCACACGCAAAGTGGGCACCGACACTGGCAGATGATTGTACTCCTCCATTAGTTTGCCGTACTTGAACTGGGCATCCTCGCGTATGGCCTGCCTCTGGGCAGCTGTGAGGGGAGTGTAGCCTTCATGGTCCTGACGAATCTGCTCCTGTCCCTTGGGCTCCGAATGCTGATGATAATTTCCGCGGTCTTGATACTCTAGCGGCGGCATCTCCTCCATGGGTCCCGACTGGCGACTCAATTGGCTCCTTTTCGAGGCGATGGTGTGCTTGGAGGCGTTGCTCTGCTTGGAGAGGTTGCTCTGCTTCGAGACATTGCTCTGCTTGGAGGCGCTGGTGTTGGTGGAGGCCACCGTTATGTTGGACTTGACAGTGACATTCGAGCGATTGCTCTCCTGGGAGACAGACCGCTTCGACTTGAGAGTCACGCCGGAGGCATTGCTCCTGGCACTCAACGGAGCCTCTGGCTCGACATTCTCCTCGCCGGCCATGGCCCGTTCTCTCTGGGAGCTCCGTGAAACCCTGGAGGGGCACTGGGACAACCGATCGGGTGCCTGGTCGCCTTCGCCCTGCTTGTTTGGCGGCGGAACAGGAGCGGGAATTTGCTATCCACAGAATAGGATACATGAAGCTATCTCCTTTTCAACAACAACATGGTTAATCCAAGCTCACCTCTGCTGACAGATGGCACTGGCATTCCTGGTGACAGCACCTCCTCATCGGCCGCTCCCTGCGCCGCGGATCCACCCAGCCGCCCTGGAGCCGTACCTGCTCCTGCTGGGCCGCCTGCCGGCGTCTGGCCACCTCGTGGCCGCAGGGAGGAGTCACCGTCGCGTTTCTTTTAGCTCCTGCTCCCTGCTCCACGGAACCCATATTGGGCTGAGTCAGGCCGCTGCGCATTTCGGGCCCGGCAGCTGCCTCGTGCCCCTGCCTCGGGCGCCGCTGGCCCCCAAAGTTGGTGTGCGGACGCAGCTTCTCGGTATAGTGGAGGGCAACGGGACGCCAGAGGGGCACGCGGCGGGCGCTGGCCGCCGCTAGGCAGCGTCCATTGGTCTCCATTTTGGAAACACGCTGCTTGTTCTCCTGCAGGAAGTCGCGACCGCCGCCATGTTGGCGCCGCAGCGTCGCAATCATAGCGGAGACCGATAACAGACGATAACCGATAGCCGATAACCGTTGAGAGAACTTCTGGTTCTGGTTTTGGAAAGCACAAAAAATTCAATTTGCTTCTCACATAAGTAGAACGAAAGGATAGATCAACTTTTTTCGAGAGACTGTTTATTTTGAGGTGTGCGTGCGTTACGGTCGGAGTGGATTGTGAGACTGAGCTAACCAGTCGGAATTCACTGACAACTGGCCTGGAGCTTGGAGCCAGGGCCTACTGGGATGCGCAGACCTAAAACGTAACCTACTAGGATGTGGTTTTAGTTTTTTGTATAATCGATACATTTTTTTTATATTTATTTCAAGATTGTAATATTCATCAAATACATTTTAATCGCAAATTATCGATTTTTTTATGATATTTGTTTTTACAAATCAAAGATTGAATAAAATCATAAAAATATACTACTAAACCATAAAATCCTTGTTTGAATTCCCTGAATCGATATTTATCGATAATTTATATGATGTTTTTGTCTATTATATACACTTTTAACACTTTTTATTATTAAAAATTAATTAATTAATTATTATTAAGTATTAATTACAATTAACTATAATCTTTCAGTAAATGTTGCCTCATTGTGTTGCTCAACATGTTTCCTAGCAACATTTGTCTAGCAACATTTTCTTTTCTACTTGTTTTTTTTTGTATCTTTTGCTTCTTGAACAGTTTTCTTGACCCCTTCAGTTGGGTTTCCACGAAAAAGCCGCCTTGCTTGGGGCCTTGGAAATTTCCTGCTTAATGTTTAGTACGAGTGGAAGTTATATTCATGCTTTAAAGTCACTTAATGTCGATAATTGTGAATAATAAGTGCGAGATACATTATGTGCTTGGCATGGGTAATGCACTCGCTGGCTAAATATTACAATATAGGAATGATATATGACGAGTTTGCAGTAAAGAAACCAGTTTGTAGCAGAATTTGTTTAGTAAATCTCAAAAGTCAGTCCAGAATTACATATTTACCAGTATTTTCCTCAACTTGAAACCAAGCTTTTCCCTAGTTTTTCGTCTGAAAAGTGAAACTCAATTTCCGGGAATGCAATTCTCCCTTGAAAAAATATTGCCAAAGTGTGAGAAGTGTGCGTTTGCCTCAACTACAGCTTGAGTTCTACTCGATTCGCGACCTTGAAGGCCAATCTAGAGCTTTTAATTAAACATAACTCGGGAGAGAGGCCTAGACTCGAGTGGAGGGTTTATGGGCTCATCGAACCCGATGAGGGGCAGTAGCTATTCCCCGGCCTGTTACAGTTCTCCATGGTTTACGAGAGGCTCAAGGCGATGTCTACTTGCTGCCGATTTCCATTCCCATTCCGAATCGGAAGCCAAGTCTCCGGACAATTCAAGCTGTCAGTTGTGGGCGCATCGCCGGAGGGTCTGGTCGCTTGTTCCAATCGCGTGTGAATACTGCCCGAGCTTAATTGTTAATTTAATAACAAAAAACATATATATAGCGATGGCACTGAACTTGACCTTCGATGTGCAACTATGGAAATAATACAAATGGAAGCGATGTAAACAAGTGTTTTGATTGATTTTTGTAATAGTTATGTCAAATAATCAAAACAAGTGATTGATTGTTGTATTAGTTGTGTTAAATAATCAAAACAAATGCTGATCTGATCCCTTGATCCCGATTTTTGGTGGAGTGACGCCACACCAGTGATAACACACTCGCCGCGATAACACTGCGCCAGATGACGTCAAGTACAAGCGCGGAATGATTTAATTAAATAATAGATAGAGTATCTGGACAGGTGCTGCCGCTATCTGGACAAACTTTTCATGTTTCACCTGCCCGATAGCGGCTATATATATTCGGATCCACATAAGCAGCCACCGTTGGGAGGTGGCATTAGTTCGCCGGCACCATGTCCGATGTCTGGTTGGGCGTCTTCAAGGTGGCCCTGATAGTGGGCGTCACCTCGCTGGTGGTCAGTCGGTAAGGTCATCCCTCATCGATTATTGGGGTGAAAGGGTGGCATATATATATCAGCTTGTATATCTTTATATCCAACCCTTATCGCTGGCATTCAAAAATGGTAAATTTACATATTTTGTGCACTTGACAAAGCGATGATACAATCAACTTGAAATTCGCAAGTACGTGTGGCAAGGTGTTCCTGAGAACGTGCTTTGAGAATGGAAATATAAAGCTATATAGCCCAGATCTAACCAGTTTTACAAGTTTCAATATAATGTGTGGTTTTATTATTACAATTCAACTATAAACTATACTTTAAATTGTAGATAGATATTAACTTTAATGATCTTTTCATTGCAAGAAAATTAAATTGTGTTTACTAGTCAAAACCTTGTTCAAAATACTCTTAAAAAATCGTAGAAATAAACCCAAAATCATTATATTTAATAACTATTTGTAACTCTCCCTTTTTGTGTCCTTGCAGGAACGCTTACAGTCGAAGAGGTGTACAAGGACCGCGACCAATTCGCGGCCTTGGTCCGCGAAGTCGCCGCTCCTGACGTCGGCCGCATGGGCATCGAGATCCTCTCGTTCACCATCAAGGATGTCTACGATGATGTCCAGTACTTGGCCTCGCTGGGCAAGGCCCAGACCGCCGTGGTCAAGCGGGATGCCGATGCCGGTGTGGCCGAGGCCAATCGGGATGCCGGCATCAGGGAGGCCGAGTGCGAGAAGAGCGCCATGGATGTGAAATACTCGACGGACACCAAAATCGAGGATAATACACGCATGTACAAGCTGCAGAAGGCCAATTTCGATCAGGAGATCAACACCGCCAAGGCCGAGTCGCAGTTGGCCTACGAGTTGCAGGCGGCCAAGATCCGTCAGCGGATACGTAACGAGGAGATCCAAATCGAGGTCGTGGAGCGGCGCAAGCAGATCGAGATTGAGTCGCAGGAGGTGCAGCGCAAGGACAGGGAGCTGACGGGCACCGTTAAGCTGCCCGCCGAGGCGGAGGCCTTCCGCTTGCAGACCCTGGCCCAGGCCAAGCAGTGAGTGTAGCTTAGAGCCTAGATTCTAGATCCTAAATCCTAAATCCTAGATCCCATTTAACATACTCTTCTTTATTACAGATGCCAGACCATTGAGAGTGCCCGCGCCGAGGCGGAGCGCATCCGCAAGATCGGCTCGGCGGAGGCCCATGCCATCGAGCTGGTGGGCAAGGCGGAGGCCGAAAGGATGCGGATGAAGGCGCATGTGTACAAGCAGTACGGCGATGCAGCCATTATGAACATAGTCCTCGAATCGTTGCCCAAGGTGAGCTTGAGATTATTATGATCCTGAAGAAATGAATCACTATTAATCCCTTATCCCTGACAGATTGCTGCCGAGGTGGCTGCCCCGCTGGCCAAGACGGAGGAGATTGTCCTGATTGGCGGCAACGACAATGTGACCAACGATGTGACCCGCCTGGTGGCCCAGCTGCCGCCTTCGATCAACGCTTTGACCGGAGTGGATCTGTCCAAGGTGCTCTCCAAGATACCTGGGGCCAAGGCGTGAAACCTAATGGAATGGGATGATATCCAGCACATGGCAATGACAACGTAACGCAGCGCAAAGGAATTGTAAACCGGAAACAGGAAATACGCAGCAGAGGAGCAGGAGAGCAGCAGGAGAACAGGAAAGGAAGCAAAAAGGCGAGAAGGAGCTAAAGAATACAGCTGGAAAGTGAGAAGAGAGAAGATTAGGGAGCGAGGGAGCAGGCATTTGTTAGAGCGAGACAGCAGCAGCAGCAAAATCGAAACTATCGAGAAGATCGAAGAAATCGATGTTTGAATTGCAATCGAACGTAGCAAAATGTACTCCGATATTATATATTTATATATATATATATATATTGTATATGTATATGCATGCATATACACACACACGTGTGTGCTGGTGTGTGTGTGTGTGTGTGTGCGTATGTGTGTGTGTGATGTTTGCCCGCGTAACAATCAAAAAACAAACAAACAAAACAAAACACGCGAAATACCAACGTTAATCTCAGCTAAAGTTTATACATTTTGTGGCCTTTTTCTCTCGAAAATGAAACCGATAAATCGATAGCAACCGATAACCGATAACTGATAAGAACAAAGTAATCAACGTGAAATTTGTATAACTTTAAAGCGAAAACCATATAAGCAGAGAGTGTTAGCTATTTATTTACCAGACTATGATATACTATATACTATTTATATATACATATAAATGTACATCAACAGAAAAGAGTAGTGTTTCAACTGTTTGTCAACAACAGTGTTGTAAAGTTGTATAATCCGCAAATGTTTACCCTCTCCTTCTCTCTCTCTCTCTCTTGCCTTTATTTTTGGCATCTTTGTGGAATTTTCAACTGTCCAAACTACAACTACTGCCTGTGTCTCAAAACTAAAGCCAAATCCATATGCGAAGGAAGAGCCAAAGAAAAAGGGAGAGAGAGAATGAGAGAGAGGAGGAGGAAGAACCGATAGCTAACCCCCAGAACTTTTGCAATCGATAAGCAAGCAAACTAAAGGCTTTTCAACCATTAATCGATATCCAAATGTGCAATATTTGAGTTTCTTTTGAAAGTTTAACATAGAAATTGTATATTAGGTGCCTCACAGTTACCAATTAAACAGTTTTTATAATTGATATGGAAGGAAATACTGGAACTAAGCCAGATTGTATTCAAAAACACCTTTTTTATTCAAATTCCATATGTATTTTCATGAATTCCAACTCTTATTTTACGCAGCAAATCGTGCCATATATTTTGAAATTCTTTTAATTTGTTAAAGAAATAAATTTGCTGCTATTTTAGGATATTTAAATACTTGTTTTGTATTAGTTTTGTTTTGTGTCAAACAATTTATGTAACAAAAAGTTTCAAGGGAAAGCTGAAACTGGAACTGGTACCATTACAACACTGTTTCTTCTAAAGTTAGCGCTCTTCCAAAAATAATAAATAACCAAAAAAAAACATACATTTACACACGCACCCTCACACACACACACACACACTCGCGGATTCTTGGATTCAGTTTTCTGCACAAAAAAAAGCTAAGGGAAATCGATTCAAAGTTATGACTTTATAAACATTTGTTTGTTATTTGACTCGGCGAGGTCCTATTATCACCATACATATATATACATATATATGAATCTGTCGCGTTTTACAATATATATTTTTGTCACTTTATTTTTTGATACACCACGAATATATGTATGCATTTAACGATTTTTTGTACTTTACTCTTACACTGTTTAGTTCATAGCAAAAAGCCAAGGAAAAATTATAAAAAAAATACACAAAAAAAGAGAAAGAACGAGGAATGAATCAATTTTGTTATTTATATTTAACATTTAACTGGAATTTAGTTAAAGCAATTTTTGTGGCGTCTTTGAGTCCAGTTTCCTTTCTTCATTTCGCTAGAGTAATTAACACACTAATTTGTGTTTAAGCACTATTCCTAACCCGAATAATTAAATCAGCGCACACACACACACACACACTCACATAAGTCTACACACACTCTCAGACACATATATATATTTTTTTTTATATTGTATATTAAGTGCACGTAACTTTAATTGTAATCGCAGTGTGCAAATGAGAATCATAACAGCAGCAGCAAGAGCAGGAAAAGAACAACAACAAACCGAAGATGAACTAAGAGAAAAAACTAAAAGCTAAAACCTAAATAAATCAAATCTAAAATTTTGTGTATTTTGTCGTAAATAAATAAATTTAAAAAACAGCGTCACCTGTTTTTAATTGATTTACTGGTTTCCTTTTAAATCTTTTATATATTAAAATAGGATCTCTAGGATCATTGCTCCGAATTTATCTCTGCTAATCTCTTTTTTCTCATGTCGTCTAGGAGGAAGGAACCTATAGGCACTCTTAGAGCCTACTAAGAAGGACATCTAATCGCCACATCGACACTATCCTTAGAGCTGGGAATCGAGTTGAGATCCAGAAGCTGCCAAGGGGTTCCTGGAATAATCTGCTACTGATAATGGAGTGAAGAACTTGTACTGCAAATGTTAAAATTATAGTCGGGTTTTGCTTACAACCTACAATAGCCACATTTACTTATAGCCTTGCAGGGTATCATAACATAAGTCATAAGCCTGAAACGAAGTGAAATAAATCACATATATTCTTGATCAGCACTAAAAGCCGATTCGATCTAGGCATGTTTGGCCGAAAAAAAATTTTACTCGATTTTTTCAAAATTTGATAAGGGGTTACATCGTCCAAATTCTCAAAAATTTACAAAAAATTTTAATTTTTAAAATTTTAAATTTACAATGCTGATTTGTTACCCTAATTAAAACTAGCATGGAATTGAAATTAATGCATTTTTGGCTGAGTTATGATCGATTTTCATAATTTTTTACAACAATATTATTATTATTATTATGTAAAAAGAGCTAATCGCTTACGGTTAATGGTACAATAATAAATAATGTTTAGCACATAAGTTTTAGTTGTAACCTTATGCCTTATGTTGTAAGCTTAAACATAAATAAAATAACGATATAAAAATAAATAGATAATAATATATTGCTTTGCTTTTTTATTTTATCTGGGTCATTTTATTGGGATTTTGCGAGATAAACGTAGGTATCATTGAATTCTCAGATGTCTCTGCCCATTTTCTGCTTGTCATATTGATTTTTAGCAGTCAAAATTCATAAAGGAGCTGTAAAACTGCAGAGTCTTAGCACGCCACAAAGTCGTAAGTTTCACTTGCTTCACCCGTTTTAACAGTGTTTCCTCCTTATTTTATTTTTTTAATCTTTATTTTTAAAATCTAAATTTAAGGAATTATTGTTTTCTGCCATAAACTCTTCGAAAAAAATATTAAAAGCATAATTTTGCATCTTTTGGAGGAAAAAAGTAAACAAATTGCATACTTTTGGGCATTTTAGAAATATATCTGTGCATCTTTTAGGCTGAAATAATATAGGAAAAAAGGAAAAAGGAAAGCAACTTGTCTTATACATTTTATTGTTTCTTTTGTTGTTGTACAAATTATTGTTGCTGTAAAAGAATTGTTGTAGTTGTTGTAGGCAAAAACAAGACTTCGATCTCGACATTTTCAGTGCAAATTCATCAAATTCTGGATTTGATGTACCAGGCGAACAGAAAGCAGCAGAAGGTAACTGAAAATAATTCAGCATACAAAAACGTATAAGTGGTGCATACTTTTGGGGGGATTTTAATATATTAGGTCATGTATTGCCTACTTTTGGGCATGCTAGGTTATTAAAGTATCGTCGCTCTGCTGCTTTCTGTTCGCCTGGTATTCCAAATGGGAAACGGGCATTTTCAACGCCGACTTTACATTAGTGATGCTCATCTAGCTATATTGCACTGCTGGGACACAATGGCATCTCACTGGCCACCAGTGATGCTCATCTAGCTATATTGGAATATTGGGACAAAATGGCATCTTACTGGCCACCAGTGATGCTCATCTGGCTATATTGCAATATTGAGACAAAATGGCATCTTACTGGCCACCAGTGATGCTCATCTAGCTATATTGCAATATTGGGACACAATTGCATCTCACTGGCCACCAGTGATGCTCATCTAGCTATATTGGAATATTGGGACAAAATGGCATCTTACTGGCCACCAGTGATGCTCATCTGGCTATATTGCAATATTGAGACAAAATGGCATCTTACTGGCCACCAGTGATGTTCAGCTAGCTATATTGCAATATTGGGACACAATTGCATCTCACTGGCCACCAGTGATGCTCATCTAGCTATGTTGCACTATTGGGACAAAATGGCATCTTACTGGCCACCAGTGATGCTCATCTAGCTATATTGCAATATTGGGACACAATTGCATCTCACTGGCCACCAGTGATGCTCATCTAGCTATATTGGAATATTGGGACAAAATGGCATCTTACTGGCCACCAGTGATGCTCATCTGGCTATATTGCAATATTGAGACAAAATGGCATCTTACTGGCCACCAGTGATGTTCAGCTAGCTATATTGCAATATTGGGACACAATTGCATCTCACTGGCCACCAGTGATGCTCATCTAGCTATGTTGCACTATTGGGACAAAATGGCATCTTACTGGCCACCAGTGATGCTCATCTAGCTATATTGCAATATTGGGACACAATTGCATCTCACTGGCCACCAGTGATGCTCATCTAGCTATATTGGAATATTGGGACAAAATGGCATCTTACTG